>OY974083.1:31551191-32151191 GCA_963854165.1 Sylvicola cinctus | reverse complement strand
GGTCTAGCCATTCTGTTTTATTTTAAAATTGTGTCAATATTGGGTTGAGACCGACCGAAATTGAGAACAACACAGAGCACAAAACCGTCCCCAAAAGGACGATATCCCAACCTCCTCGTTATGTTATTTGCATAAGATCTATCTTTTCGATATTTTTATACGTTGCATTAACATGATGTACGTTTTGTGTACACATTGTCCTCGCATTTTTGTTACAATAACAAATGGATAGGCTATTTATTCAAATGCCGATAACAGCTTAACTTTATCGGCGCATACTGCACAATGTTTACACATACGTCAGAAATTGTATCCATAAGGATATTAACTAGCTGACATTTTTGCATTGCACACACACCGCCTTATCGTGGCTCTTACATCTTTAAGGCGCAGATGCAATCTCCGTAATATCAAGTTTTGCACTACATTTTGTATAACCCGCAATGCCCAAAAACTGTCAACGAAATAAATAGACACGTCTATAACACAATGCGGCGATACTTATCATTGATAGATTCCCCTTCAAGCCATTTTTTTTTTTTCACCAGACCAACTCTGTTGTGTTTTTACGTTGTGAGAATTTATTTAAGACAATTTGATGAGCCCTCACAAATCTCATCCTATGTCAGCACTTTCTTTTCGAAGAAAATTGAATTCTTATGTAAGTTTTGTGGATATGTTGTCGATGGCATTTGATTACAATCCTGTAGGACGTGTATGGAGCAAGCAGTAAAATGCGGAATATGTGTCAGGCACAAAATATTGGAATAATGGAATGCGCATTTTACAAACAGTTTGTAATGTTCTTTAAAGTGCTTTCAACCTAATCTCCAGATTAAGATAATCAGCAATGGGAACTGGGTTGTCGTCCCTTTGAGCGACAAGGCTACACGTTTACAGTAAAACTAAATGCAGTGCTTAATTTAGATTAAGGGTAGCACGTAGATAAGTGCAACATTGTGATTATTTGGAAATATGTCGATGGGATTAAATGCATTTAGTGCATTGTTTGTCTTTGTTTGGCTTGTTGCATAAAAATATTTTGATGATTTCATCAATTTGGGTAAGTTATGTAGAAGTTTCTTTGTACCCTTGAATAGAGCGAATATTCAAGACGTTCCAATTCGTTGAGTTTTACGTAAATATTTTATGCAGAAGATTATAATTTATATTGAAGTGCATTTCTCTTTTTTTTACTGGCGTTGCAACAGTCTGTCAGACTTCGTCTCCTCCAACAAGTGCTTCCAGCTATACCTATTCCTCGCCAACAAGCGTCATTCCCATACTGAAAGAGATATTAGGTCTCTTAAGACGGCATCCATCCATCATTCTCGCGATCTTCCTGCTCTGCGTGACCCCGCTGGATTTTTTTTAAATACGCATTTTGGGATCAATGTTTCAGAAAGTACTATAAGTTATTCTGGTTTTAGCAGAGTTCTTTATACATACCATATTCTGAGTTTCGATAGATTTAATATTGTCCTTTTTCCGTAGCTTGTTTGCATATTTTATGTTCAACCCGAGGAACCGATTTTGAATTCATATAAATCAGAACAATTAAATTTACTCTAAGTTGTATGGTTGGTGCTACACTCAACCGTTTTAGTTTTGGGTATTAACGAGGACCATTACTTTCTAATAGCCTTGTATCATTCGCCTTGCAAGCTATTTTCGAGGAGCCACTACGAAGAAGTTGATCGAACACTTGTCGTGATGGCATGTAGTTGGGAAAGAAGTTTTGCATTTCCGCCTACATACCTCACGATTCGACCTCTATAATTGAAGAACATTTATGAAGAGAAAATATAGGATTTGAATTTTTGTGAAAGTTTGTCTGAAGATCCTTAAAAGGCTTCCCATTTTAAAGAAGTTATGGTACAGTCGGTTATGGATTACTATTATATCTTAAAACAATATCAAAAAGGATCGCCTAGTAGTTTTTTGTGTTTAATAAACTCAATTAATTATTTTTATTTTAAACTTACTTAATTTAACTATATTTTAAATTTTCAAACATTTATTTAACAGGTTTTCTTGGAATGTTGAAAAGAACGTTGTTTAAAATTAGTTTTATTGTTATAAAATTCACATTAACCCCAAGTTACTTCAATAATGTTTTCTCTTTCTTTTAGGTAAGTGCAACGATCTCAATTCATCACCCATTTTCAGTGAATAACCAAAAACTCATGGTGTCGCATAACAATGCCTTCTAAATTGTACAAAACAGAGCAGGTAATCGCATAAATATGAATATAATGCAAAGCTAAACCCGTATATGACTCAAGTCATCATCATATCAACCCCGTTTTTAGAATTCTCAATTCACAATTCCACCTTGTATGCGCGCATATAATATAATAAACACGTACGCGAATCATAAGTGAACCATCTTCATACATACAATATGCATGACATACAAATACCTCAGTGTAGAATCCAGAATATCCACACATCTTTATGACATATCATGTATGTCAAGTCTATAAGGACTTCATAACGTTTTGTGTTTGCTCGCATCAAGATAATACAATGCTTATGTGACTTTCGCACATCAACGCACACCCAGCATAATTTACGGTGCGAATAATAATTGTACAAAATATGATAATAACGTCTTAATCTGGGGCACACAATGAACCGACAATGTATATATGCGCCGCCAAATGCGAGCTAAAGCGAGGTGAGCTGTCAGTATTGTCTCGGGGCGAAGTGCGATAGTGTGTTGGAGCCTGGAGAGAACACATTGCAGATGAATGTATCACCTGTACTTTTTGGGAGACGACGCCCAAATCGGGGTGACGCAGCACAATGTAAATTATATGCCTATTGCCAAGGTATTTCATTTACGGTACATTGAGACAAAATTTTATTAGTGTCTCTTCACATTTAGATTTAATATTTTCACTCAATCATTTCTTGTTGTTTGCGAGGGTGGCGTCATGTGGTGGGTTGGAAAATGCTTGACAGCAACGTGGTACGTACACACCCCGACTGATTTCAAATATTTATTTCAATTGCACTTCTAGAAGCTAACATAAAATAGACTGGATAAATTGAATAAAAATAAAATAATGCACCACAACCCAGGATTCAAGGAGCGAATATTTTCTGTACACTGCACATATATCGTTTGTCAACTATATTTTATATATACATACTTATAAGTGAAGAATGAAACGTAAAATATTGGGGTGACACAAAATGAAAAGGATTGTTGCCACCGACTGCGCCATGCCAGTGCAACGACAGCCGCGGCGCGATGAAATAAAACTGTCGACTTGCACTCTCGGTTGGGGGTGGCGCACGGGAAAATAAATGTGAGTGCGAATTGAATAAACTCGTATATATGGAGTGTTAACCATAAAGAAGCAAAGTCCCATTAAACGGAACTCAACCTGAACGACAACACTAAAATATATTATGCGAGTGTATGTGTGCCCGCGCTCCCGGCTCCCGGCTCTCTCCACGCATCCCCAAGTCTCATATATTACAAGTCACTTTGTACACTGTCATTCCTCTTTTTTTATTCCTTGTGTTGTTGCATTTTCCCGGTCTGTGTTTCTTGTGGGAGTTCTTTTCATATCACTTTGAAATCTTCACTTTTAATATATTATTTATTGACACATATTTTGCTGTATGCACGTGAGATGTCGGGTTTTATGTTAAAGATTTTAACTGAATAACCTGCAGAATTTGCAGAATATTGTGTGAACTAGTAAAGGTAAAATGTTTGCATCACACCAGGGACACATTTCGTTTGGGGTTTTAGCATTTTGAAATATGCGGCAAACACACTTCTGTATGAGGACGTACGTGGGTTTTCTTACGTTTGAAAGAGCAACTAACTGTGTGGAAAAACATGGTCCTGTGAGTATTTGGATTCAATTTCAGTTTACGGGTCAAGGTCATTGGTAACAGTGACAGAAATTTAAAAAATATTAAATTAACTATAGGATTGCATGAGTTTTTTGAAAAAAAAAAATTTTTCCTTTAATTGAAATAAAAGGACATTATATTATACAAACAAAAAAATAGTTTTTAAGAGTAAAACTCATTGTTACATATTAATAAATCTTTGTGACAATTTAACCGAAAAAGATAAATACGATTACATTGATTGTGAATGAAGTATTTTCTGCGAGCTATCTCCTCCCCATTAACATGATTTATGTGATTCTCACAATGAAGTGTTGTATATTTTATGAATGCCGGCTAAAAATATGCGCTTCTCATCTAAATCGACGACAACTTGAATCTGAAGTGTATTTCTCATCGATTTTTTAAATTGTCGTTTTGATGTTATGTCCGCCCGATTTTTTCTACCGCTAAATTGATTTGCATTTTGCAGAGTCAAAAACCCAGCTTAATCTTGCCATTTAAAGCACAAAATCCTTACACACGTGCACATCCTCAATTTCATTCTTTATCCGAGTCCTAATGAATCTTATGTCATATTTTTACAACTAATTTATAGCGATTCCTTTTTTCTCCGAACCAGCAGCTTAAAGCTTTAAGAAAAGCGAATCCAGATAATACAATCTATGGCCACAATACAGACAATATAATATACAGGGCCAGCTGGAATGTGTTTTCAGCAGGCCGTAAAATATAATCACAAAGGAGTTATGTCAAGAAATTGCCTAGCTAAGGCGGAACAGGGTGAGCCCTTGGCATTAAAATATGATGGCAGCAAAATCGCAATAAAATAATTCATTCCTTTGCGTATATTTGGGCATATCCCTATTGTTTACGTGACGACTGTGTTGGTGGATCTCAATTTGCTGCTTATACACTTTCTATACGTATATTCAGCCCCGGCACTCTTAAGGAATAATTTTTATAGGAGTTTTATGGCTGCGAAAGAGGCAAAAATGGGAACAAAAAGAGAAAAACAAAGCGTCGAAATATTCAAGCATAAGCAAAAATATAAATATTGGAAAGAAACCTTTTTCTTCTTTTTGTTCTCCATCATTCAAAGCTTTTCCACGGATTAAGTCGATTTTTTTTTTGCTTTTTGTAAATAAATGTGGAAAATATAGCAACAACAATGGGCATGCCAATTGGCAAGGTGTAAAACGCGAAATTTTATTTTTGGAATATTTAAAGAGTTCACGTCCCTAGAGTGGCATTATCAGTTGTGGTGAAAAACTTCTGTGCTTATTGTTTTTTTAAATTAAAGCCTTTGCATTAAGTTAAACGCCACGCACCATCTTGAAGAAATAGAACAATATCGCTTTTCTTCATTTAGTTTCTCCACTAAAGGCAGACATCCATGAATTGCTTGTGCTTATTGCATGAGATTGGCATCTGCTTACATAGACAAATTGATTTTAGCGCATCAATGCTGAAGCTAATAAATTAAGCTTCATATATTTCGTATATTTTTTACAAGTAACCACATTAGTGTGCTCTATACAACGCTACATAATGCACGTCTACATCTTTAATGAATGTCATTTATTAAGCGTGCATTTTCAATTCAAAAATGGGGTGATACCGCTTGAATTGCCTTAAAGATTGGCATTCGTCAAGACAAAACACACCTCAAAGGAAGAGTGTATTTTAACGCAAATCACAAATGATTTACATTGACTATCAATCTTCGATCAAATGATACGCATCCCTTGCTTCTCGTTCTGTACATAAAATACATCCCCTTGTACTTGTCAGGAAGTTTCTCAGCATGCGGAAGACATAGCACTATGTAAATTTTCTTGTAATCAATTTTTACTGTGCGGTTTTTCTTTTCTTGCGATACACAAAATAAAAAACACAAAATCGAATGGCACATCAAAATAAAATTAAGAACATTCCAATTGAGGGTACTGTTCTCCCCTCAGTTGCTTGCAACTTTGAATTGCGCTTTTGATTCATTTACTTAGTTGAATTGAAAAAGAATTCGACAATTGGATAAACATTTTAAAATTCAGTACGCATACTCATTTTTATTTTTTGTTCAGCCAGATTGCATTAATAATAAAATGGGGCCATATTTGAATCTAATTAAGTAAATCCTAACAAAAAGACAATTATTCTTTGAAAGGGAAATCCTCAAAGAAAACCCAAATAAAATGAAAACATATTCATTACTTCTTATCGTACTTCAGCCTGAGCCTTGCCATAAATTAAATGCTCCACATACACGAGGACGTATCCCGATAACAAATCTCATTTAACCACAAAAACCCCATAAAAAGATAATCTAGCCACTATAATTAGTTTTTTTATGTTCAATCCCATTTGGAATTGGATGCGATTTTCATGGAATCTTGTAAAGGAATCAATATTTTGTATTTATGAGCACAAAATCACGCACTTTGAAGAGTTAATGAATATGTCACAAAAATGGGCGTGTACGCTGGCGCATTATTCAATTTTCCAATCGGACACAATGTTATCGTTTTAAGGGCGATAATTCACTGAAACGAGCATCGCTATGGCAAGTTCGCCTGTTATATACGATAATAAACATTTTTAATTGTAATGGGCGTTTCTAATCAATTGATGGATTACCATGCAATTATAATTAGGATAAGGGCCGCATTGATGGAAGCCAGCCATTCCGAAAAGTGTCAAACTTTTAAATTATTTAAATTTTCTTGACTCATTGAGACCGAAGCTTCTTAATTTTTTCATGTAAATTATTGAACTGTAATAGTTTCAAAAACACACAGTTTAGTCTTGTAGAAATAGACATTCTAAACCGGTAATTTAAATTATAACCCCACCTAGCAACATTTTCTAAATAACATAAATAAATACTTACACAAAAAAACATATTTTCATACTGTTTCCAAAAGTTTATTAACGATAATCCTCAAATTCATATTGCATAATTATTATTAACTCCAGTTTATGTTCATCATTATTGTCTGCCAAAAAAATGTGAATAATACTTACATTAATTAAAAACCTCGAAATCAGCCAAAAGTAATTAAACATGTCGACAGCTTTATAAAATAGCGAATTCATTAAAAATAAATTGCAATCCAATATCTCAACCAATTTAAATTACAATCAATATACCTCTCACTGTAATTATCGAATGTCCATTTCGTAATTTGGATAGCCACTTAAATTTGCTCCCCATTCTCCACTACTCCTCTCTCATTTAATTGGTCCGGCATGTTTTCTTAATTATATGCGGAAAGAATTACCAAATCAAAAAAAATTACCTCAATCACACTTTTGCTTAGCAAATTGTAAAATATCCTGTTACAATAAAGGGTCTAACAAATTTAAAGCAACCACAAAGAATTACATTTGTCAGATTTACATCCAATCATCTCAATATAACATGTCCAAGTGACTGTAAAAATGCAAACATTCAAAGCGCATCATGTTAAATATAAAGGGTAGAAGAAAAAGTATAAAAATTAAATCCGTTTCAAGACGAAGAGCGAATACAAACTAAAGCAAATAAAAACCATTGAAAGATACTCGTAGAAATGTAGAAATAAATTTATAATACTTGTATGTTGTATTTAAAGGGGATGAAAATGAAGCACACTTCAATTGCCTTTGAAGATCTTCCTTTGCAGAAAATTTTAAAATTTTTCTCTTACGTAAAATCGTTCAAGAATTCATAGCTTTTTGCTTCCCAATTCTTCTTGGCAGTACTGCTGATCTGATTATATTCATTTTCCAGCACTGCATATTACGGTTGTCGAAATACACATTTAAAACGCATGGGTTTTTTTTCAACCCACCTCAACGCACCCACCCATTTATACACAGGTATAAGTGTGTACAGCGGAGCATAAAAACAAGTTTGTTGAAGTTGCTTTTATAAAATTACGCTTTGTTAAATGTACCTAGACAAAGGGCGAAATGAAGCCGTGAGTACCATTCTGTCAAAGAAACCTGCACACAAAATGTAACCCGCAACAAACAACTCACGTGCGATTCCACTTTCCAGAAATCAACCCTCATTACTGCCGGTTTCGATCTATTCGGATTTTTGCGCGCAAAAGCCATCCGGCTAAATCCTTCAGGAAAATAAAATAAAAGTTACCGAAAATAAGAAAGAAGTAATTCCGAATGTGGCGCCACAAATAAAATGAATTTGAAGGAAATATCTGCTTCAATAGTAAAAATACAATATTTATGGGGATGTATGCCGTTATGAAAATTGACGCCGCTTATCCAAAAGATTTTCCGAATTGGTTCGTTTTTCTTTCATTTTTTTTTTCTGTAGAAGATACACATCAACATAAATTCATACTCGTATACATAGCTAAATAATGTACGCATACATTTAAGCGAAAGGTGGTGCGAAATTATTGAGGGGGTGGAAACGGGCTATTCCAAAATGACAATGGATTCCTACGATACATCCCAATTGGTTCTAACTTCAATTTACAAACAGTACAATATAATATATTCCACACCCACTCTGCACGTGAATTGGTAAGAAGGTGTGAGAAGGTGCGAGTCAGTATACATTCAGCAAAATTAGAACAACCTGTGCCCCTGTCAATATCAGAGCAATTCCTGTTGTGATATCTGGAAGAGACTAGTATCTATACAAAAAAAAAAATGAAATGGAAATTGTGTATAATAAAAATATGCTTCTATAGCTGGGTTCCTGCTGCGCTATCTTTCACATTCATATTTTTTTGCGAATTCATTTTCTATTTATGTATTACATCTTCGTATTCTTACCTTCCTTGACGCTATGTGACTTCGCAGCAACTCGGGAATGTCAAGTGTGCGCTTGCGACAAAAAAAAATGCCAATAATGGGGGGAGTGGGAATACCACCCACTGTGGGAAGTTACACAATGATGGGTGTCAGTGCAGACGATGAGAAGATGCGGGGGACACTACACTTCAAATATGGTGAAAGGAAGCACAATAAGTAAATGTGTGTGCTGCTTACTGTGTGCTAAGACGGTTGAGGGTATAAAAAAAGAGGAAAAAGAA
Source organism: Sylvicola cinctus (assembly GCA_963854165.1). NCBI lineage: Eukaryota > Metazoa > Arthropoda > Insecta > Diptera > Anisopodidae > Sylvicola > Sylvicola cinctus. The sequence goes on along the minus strand of OY974083.1, from coordinate 32,142,267 downwards.
GCAGAATGTAGGTGGTGAAAGGTATGCTAATGTCTCATTGTTGAGGAATTTGTAATGAAGGATTTCTTTGAACTACACTGTCTCGGTACTCCCTTGGTTCGTTATTTATTTTTATGCGACAACGGCTTTTACTCCATCCTTCGTGGAGCTGCTACGAATCCCAATCAGTTAAACGAATGAATATATACGCAATTCGCGCATCCACTTCAAATTCATAAATATCAAACCAAGCAACGCATTGTTTTTTATTTCCTTAAGCTTTCTCATCTTCTTAGATTGTTAATGCAATATAAAATTCCTCTTTTATTTGCCCTCCCGTATTATAACGCTGCAGATAAAGCACTATACGGCAATGCTGCCTGCTGGTTTTGCACTGTTGTTAATCGACGAATTTTACCATTCCTTAGGTCTGTATTCGCTTTCATTTCATCTGAGCGCGTCTCATTAAAATTCAATTCAAGGATTGGCGATTTAAAATAAGAATTTGTAACGTCTTTAAATCCGGCCAGAAAGATGTCAGAAAATATTTTTCCGTGGATTGTATTACACCTCAAATTGATTCTATATATTTCTTTTATAATTCTTGTGTTATTTTGTGTCACAATGGTTAGTTTCGATTTCAATTGAATTCTTATGCGATGTCTTTGAATATTGATTTTTTTTTAGAATGCGAGAAATTTCCAAACGTTTATTTGCCATTTCATTAAACAGTTTTTAATTCATAACAGCATAAAATGATGTTATATACTAAAGGACTGCCTTAGCAGTTTTGATTCAAACTTATTGCAAAGAAGCAACAGTTTAAAAGCTCTGACATGAATATACATTTTAACGATCTTAGGAAGCTACCGCACTAAATAGGAATTTGCAACTATTGTACAATTATTCAACGAGTAAGTATTGTTGCCAACTTTTGTTGGAGGCATATTCGTTTTTTCGTTTTTACCAGCAATTCAAAATGTTTGTCTGCAAAGTCTGAAACATACGATTTTCGTTGAAACTTCATTCCTTCCAAAATAAAACTGCATATAAGAAATAAAATCAAATTCTTCCAGATACAGACAGAACTATTTTCACTTTTATTTTGCAACTTTGTTTTGTACACTCATGCGATTTTGTATTAATTTTCTCTTTGTTTTTTCCCGCACCCTTATTTTTATATATGGTATGTATATAAATACGATTGTGTTTAAGTTTGAATCAAGTTTGTGCTGAACCCGATGAAAGTAACAAACACATCTATGCTTGTTTGAAGAAAATACTTTATACGAAAGTAAGAAGGAAAATTCCACTTGAGACAATATTTTCCCATCCAATCTATACAAGTACTAAAAGTAGTACAGTAAAGTAGAAGAAAAGTTGAAGAAACATGCGAATATTGTTTTAAATCAATTTCTATTTCATTTCCTTTTTACGCATTCACTTCGTTTCATTCCGGCAAAGTTTAAACTTTTCCAGGCGGTTTGTCCACATTTTTCAATCTTAATGGAAGACAGCTGGTAACAACAACAAAGGCAACGAGTGCGAGCACTGCTGAACGAAGCGGACGCAAACAAAAAGTCTGAAACAGTTTCATCAACTACTGGACATATAGTTCAGCAAAGCAATGACCTTGGTTTGTGCAGCAGCGCCACCCTTTCAAACAATCGAGAAACAAATGTAGATATTGTACGTACATCTATATAGTTTGTGTGAGAAGCTGCGGAATATATAGAACCGCAATTATTTGAAAAGCTTTTAATTGAATTTATACCACTCAAAAGAATTGTCTCGGCACTGAATTGCCTTCACTTCGTCTAATGGGAAAATTGTGTTTGATTAGCAAATAAGTTTTTCTCCCCCATTTTTCGTTTTCCCCAATTCTTATGTCGCACAATTTCTTTAAATATTTTTTTGCTGTTTAATGATTAAAATGCGATTACTCAGTTTTGAGAACTCACGACCTTTCAGTGAAAGCAATGAGAAGTCTTAAATGCATTTAACATTTTCCAATTACATTTTAGTAAATATTCCACAATTAAATTAAAACAGTATAGAAGCGATTAAATATCGATTTAATTAATCGTATTCAATAACCTTTTGCCCGATTTGAATATTCTATACTCCTAAAGGAACCATTATGGAGTCCTTTGAAGCTTGTCCTGTAACCATGGAAATTGTATAGCTTTAATCAATTTTCAAGTGAATAGCTGATGAAAATTTGTTGAATGAGACAATTTCTTGTGTGCAATTTTTAATTCTATTAAGTTTAAAGACATTAGTTATTATTCAACCATCCGTTTTAAAACCAATTTTGTACAATAATTCCAAATGCTTCCAAAAATAATTACCTTAAAATTAATTGAAAAAAATTGCTTAACTTAAGAAATAAAAAAATAAAAAAATACAATAAAATATTTCAACAATTTCATCTTTCACACCAATTCTCTTTGTCTCAGTTATACAGCTGACATACCCATAAAGTGTTTTAAGTCCTTTTCATTCTTTTTTCCGCTTTTAAATATTTCACACAATTACCGAAAATCCCAGAGAAATGCTAACACTAATATGTGCTACGGGCAACGGAGCTTCAACGGTTCGTTGGACCCTATGGTTTATTTAGACTTGGTGTATTTGCACTTTACCAAATGCTTAAAGTGTTGAGGGTGGGATCGCATTATTCACACGGGAAACCATAAAAATAAAGGATCAATAAATATAAAGGTGATGAGTAGTGAGCACAGCAGACTAGACCAGCTGGGAATTTGTAAAGACTGCGGCGATACATCTGCCAGTGTTTTGGACGTGGTAGCGGGTGCTTAAAGCTTAGCATAATCCTGACTTAAATTTGATAATTTAAGCCCTTCGTTGTTGCAGGAGGAACGGAGAAAATGTAATCGCTTTTAAATTAGATGGATGGTTATTAAAGATGTAAAAGTTTGGGCGAGCGGAAAATTGTTTGGTATTTGATTTATTTTCAGGATGGCATTATGGGAGCAGGGTCATGACCTTTATGAATATATTAGTATTGAATTATTTAAAAAATTTAAAGGACGAAATTTATAGTTACTGTGCATGTTTATTCTTTCTTTTTTTTGACTTTTTATTGATATCAATTGTCAACCAACCATCTCTCATAAAATTTGTTAAAAAGACACTAAGGAAACTCTCAAAATTGCCATGTCTAATTGCCATAATCTCAATTAGACATACATGTACATAAAATGCAAACGCAAATTCACGTTATTTCGCTCTCTCATAACTTATTCCAACAATCGAATTAATTTTAAGACCCACCAACACCATCCTCTGCAGTTCTCGACATTTGTGTTCGTTTAAGCGACACGCACACAAATGGAGACTACTTAAATCTAATTATCATTTAAGATTATTACGGAACACACATACTGTCTCACTGAAGGAAGCTCACATATGTTCACACTGGCACTTCATACTCCACGATTCCAATACGCAGAAGTTCACAAATTTAAATCCCCGGGAATAAGAGCGGCAAATTCAACTTCAATTCGCCTTGTTATTTATCCACTGTACTTAAATACACAATATGTATAAAGGTTTTTCTTCAGACACATTTCCATCACAATTTTCCGCTCACAAGATCTTCCTCCAACTTGTCGTTTTATGCATATTTATTTAAATTGTATATAATTCCCGTCCGCGAACACCGAACACGATGAAAAAGACGGGCGCTGCTGGCTGACAACTTAAAGGAAGCGCATGCGATAATCAGCTTTGAAGCACTCAGCGGAAGCGCAGCCGGACTTTTCAACCATCCATCCATATATGCGGAAGGCGCATTGTCTTCAGTTAATCTGAATTGATAATTTCCATTTTCCCAGCACTATATATTATGTGTATGGTATGTTGCTTCTCAGCAGATTCACGTCACAACTCCTCGTTCTCCCGCCATTGTGTCAGCCGCACTCGTTGCTGCACAAGTTTAGCTCGCATACAGCTCGCGCAAAATTGATTAAGAAATTCAACAGATGGTGGCGTTTCTTAAACTCGTACAATATAATATTTAAAAGACGCCCCAAAATTGAAACACTGCGTGTGTACTCCGCTCCATGTCGCAGTCGTCGTCGTCGTCGTCGTCGTCTTTATATCTTGTGTATAAGCCGCACAAATTACACCGCAATTTGCATATGACAACAAATTCGTCTTTATATGTCGTGCGAGGGTAAATCGTTTCGTTACTCCGTGGCTCCCAATTTATAACGTGTATAGTCATTTTATGGCAAAATGCACAGCATCCATGTGCCATTCTTTCAGTTTGAATGTGAGTTTGTATTTGTGGCTATATGGGTGTCACACCAATACACGATTTGTTTGTTAAGACAAAGTCGCGTGTCTCACACATGTGGCGTACAGTTCGCGGTTTGATTTTACCCTTCACATTCTTTTTTTGTAACTATGTAGCGCGACATACACATCAATTTGGCGGTTCATGAAGCAAAAGGCTGCAGTGGATGTTGTGAGAAATGAATTCATTCAGACGACCGACCCTTTAGTGATGGTGCCGCGACCGCCTGCTGAGTGATTTGTTGATCCCCCTGTCCTCCCTTGCCCCACATTTTTGGGAATGCAAGCATGTGTAGCTTCAACTAAATTTACAGTTCATGAGGATTTGTGAATTTTGTATCGACTGCAATATAAGCAATTTCAATGTTTGTCAAATGGAGTGATAAGAATCAAAGACACATTTTGTTGGTTGCAAATAGATTTTAGATTGAATTGATTTCATTGTTTAATTAACATCTACATTTTGTCGCTTTGATCAATAATTATCATATTTTTCAAATCATTTTAATTTCAGTAAATTTATTTTTACAGTAAAAATTGTTATCCTACCATTGGTTACAAATAACAAAGCAGACATTCCAGTCTTTAAAAGCACTTTAACTGTAAATTCCATTAAAATATGAAAATCGAATTTCAACCCCCTTCTCAAAAAACGCAACACACAACACAGCAATAAACACATATTGGAGACATAATTTGTACTCGCCTCTCCCCACACACATGCCCGCAACGGGTGGCGATGGCTGGCAATTGTTAGTCTTGGGATAAGTTGAAATGCAAATTAATAAATCCTTCCCAGATAAAACATAATACAGCGGCGTGAGTATGCCATCTATAAATTGTAACACAACGCGATGAATACAACCCATGGCGATTGTTCGTAATATAACGCAACCCCCTCCGATACAGCTACTTACTAACTATATATATTCTACTCCTTCATACCCACAATTCATTATTATGCTCGCACGCTGAAAATTTATGTAAATAACGTGTGTTCATACATAAATGTTGATAATATATCTAAGTGTTTGCTGAGTATACGCACACAAAGTGATCGTAAATTATTTCTTGAGAATGGAGGACGAGATGGGTTTCGGTTCAGTTGTGTTATGCACTAAACATGGAACTGGGATACTCGTACTACATGTTATGCGTCCGCATACACGCAGAATGAATGGGACGGATGTGGATGCTCTCAAGAGTGGATCGTCGCTGTGTGTCGGTCGGCGGTTTTTTTTTTTTTTTTCTTCTTGCCTGAATTAATAAATATCTAATATATGGCAGTTTAACAAAACATAATTATGCATGTTTAGAGACCACCCTCATACCAATGTTGATGTTGAAAACAGAAGAATTTCAATTTTGTATTTATACTTACAGAAATGAAATGAACAACGTTTCTTGCTATTGCCTTGCTGTATATTATCCTCGAATGTTCACTGGCTATTGTTTATTGTCGTCTATAACGCACAGACCGCATGGCTTGATAATAAATAATATCAGTCTTTATTGCTTGCATTGACTTAACGTGGTCATGTAGTTGCATTAAACTTGTGCTTCAAACTGCCCCATCAATTATGTGGTAATTTTAGCGCCATTTCGGAGGAGATTTTTCTTTCTCCTATTTTTAAGCTGACCTAAATTTACAATTATGTAACTGAAGTTCTCTGTGATGGAAGCTAAGGACATTTTGTGTAGTTAAGTTCACTTACTTAATTCCAATAACATATTTTTAAAAAAAAATTTAACAAAATTTTAATTATATTGTCAATATTTTGTTGTTTTTTAATTAAATACTGTCAACCCGTAAAAATTTTCAAACTCGATTTCGCATTTAAAAAATTTATTATTCATATTTCTCCAAAATTTCAATAATATTGACAATATTTTTGGTTTTCGATTTAAATATTGTCAATAAATAAAAGTAGCAGAACACATTTCATACACAATTTTGAATTTAAAACATCACTAACTACATTTTACTACTAAAAACATTGTGCGTTACGAAATTACACCACAAACTCAATCATCTTTAAATCCGTCAGCAACATGGCAACAATGTTCAATATTTATTGTATGTTCGAGTGGCAGTTGCATGTGACTGTCGCATAACTCAAAGCGCCCCCACATGACCAACTTAACCTCTCTGGGGCTGGACCTACGAGTGGTACCATATTTGACAATGCCATGTAATGCAAAATTTCTTTGTTGAGTGCATTGCACAATGTAAGCTTTATACGGCCGCACAAAACAAGCATCGAATCACCACATTTACCGCACACTCAATCACACATAACTATTTAAGTATTGGGACATTCCGCATTGCATACACGTCATATAGATATTGGTAACTTTAATTATGCGATATGGTGAATTACAATCAAACGGAATCTGTTAAGCTCAACACAATAAGCAAGTAAGTAGACGATTTTCCTAAAATAAAGGGATAAAATCTGTGTGTGCCAATGGAACAGCTCAAAGCTCATGCACACAAAAACACACAACACAAAATAATACGCACGCATTTACATTGATCCATTGAGGCTGCAAAGGAATTTGCTCATCTTCTGTGCCAAACAATGGGCGACAATGGCACGAAATTGCGGGAAATACTCATCTGTACTTTGCATTGCGATGAAATTGTCTTGTTGTGCGGTGTGTGTCAGTGTGTTTGTGTGTGACTCCATCATTGGAACAATGGCTAGTGTTGGGGATGGCTATGGGGGTGGTGCAGGCGGTTTGATGATTGTAATGGGTTTTATGGAAGTACAAGACATGATGCCGCGCAGTAAACATAACGAGAAAAGGGACATTTAATAAGGCGCATTGTATGTTCTTATGAATGAATTTGTTTAGCGAATCTCTTGAGACAGTTGGACCTACATGTGGGAAATGTCCTTTACATCTATAATATGCATCTATAGGAATATTTAGTTCAATGCCCTACATAAGAGGCACATTCGCTATACGTAATTTGAAGATGATGGAAAATTCCATTGAGACAATCTTATTTAAACGAATATGGCAGTCGTTTTCACATCAGCCCAGTTATGGGCTTTCCATTAGCGTTAAATCGCCAAGGGGATGACAGCACAAATTTGTCTTTACATTGTAAATGATGGTGCTTTTATATTCAACTTCTTAAAGACATTCTGCACACAGTCTACCATCCATAGGCTCCCCCTCCAGCTTTTAAATAATAGTTTACATCTAAGCTTTTAAAATAAGATCCTTGTGATCATTTCAACCCGAAAAAACAACCAATTCTTAAACAATCTACAAGTTTGTTTGAATTCTACAACATTTTACTCAAATTTTACTCTTCCAGTAATTAAACAATTCGCAATTACACAAATGTATGACAGTTCGTCCTTTAAATTTATTTTAATTTAGGGTTGTTGCACAAATATATCCCACCACCCTCCAATAAAATACACTCACTCCAATTGAGTCTATGTCAAACAAAAATTAACCAACATGGCATATTTAACTGTAAAATGCAATATTGCATTTTGTCATGAAATTGCAGTAACAGGGACATCCAAGGGTTGTTGCAAATGTGTTTTTTTATTATGGTCTAGTTTGCGTTTTAGTGGTTGAACCGCAATACACACAATTATTGCTTTACAAGTAGCACAACACAACTGGAATTTCATGCATCATGTGCACCATCATGGCAAGGATGTTTGTAATGAAACACCTACTACACCACCTACCTATCTATACTCTATCACCAGAAAGAATTCAACCACTTGAATTGCTCAGTGTGTGGGTGTTTGGGCCACACACTCCACCTCCCAGCCCACCCCGATAGCATTTTTGCGTGAACTGTTTCGAATGAAACTGTACAATGCGGGAAACTGGATCGCCTCTGTCATATAAAACAAATGTTTGTGGGGGGGGGGGTTTGCCAGGGGGAGGATGTACTCCATATGTACCTATACTATTTGAAGGACCCTAGATACATGCTCAAGTGGCGGTTTATCAAGAGAAACACAAATGAAATAAAAGCCAAACACGGACAATCCGTTGCAAATAAAATGGATAGATTTATAAGGCGGAAGCATAAAAACATGAACCGTGACAGTTTTACTCGCTTTTAACTGTATATGGAAATAACTTCTCTGTATAGAGTTACAACGTACAGCTATATAATAGTACACTGTATCCTTATTCGATTCAATTGCCGCGTGATCTTCATTTTATTATTGCATGCTTTATTTTGCGCCACAGCAGTTCTTTTACTCAAACAATTTTCACTTTGATTCTATTTATTGTACTGAATGTACATTCTTCTTTGACAATTCTTTCACATTATTGCCATGGACAGTTTCTTCTTTATAGGTATGTACTGTGCAGCCTATATGTGCAGCTGTATTTATAACACTGGTGTATATAAGTAAAATAAGTAAAAAGCATTTCCATAGCGGCATTCATTTCAACTCCTTTGGCAACAACTCCACCCATGCAATTGAAACAATTCATATGGAATACTTTAGTACGGTGGATTTTTTCCACCCTTACAAAATCAGGCTAGTTTATTTCTTTCTACATTATAATATGCATGCAGATTTTCATCCCTCACTTCTTTTACCGTATTATACAACATTTATATGTAAGTCTACCGTTGTTGTCTCACAATGTTGGAGTCCGACTGTCCGTATTTTGTGTACCGTTATTAACTATACATACTCAGGCACACAAATACGTATATTATGTATAGTAAAGTATTTGAAAAGAAAGGCTTGCGGAAAATGCGCCACATATAAATGTCCATACAGCCAAAGAAAAACGACGACTGGTGAGCGAGGGCGACTCTGTGGGGATGGGCGGGATGAAGAGCAGCATACGAAACAAGTGAAATGACACAAAAAAGTAACGTTTCTATTAACAGGAAAATTAATGTAGTTCCTGGCGAAATATATCACTCAGCTTAAGGGTGGTGCCGAGTTTTTCCACATTCTATTTCGTGTATTATTTCATTGGCGCGACGACTACACTTGTTTGCCTTGCTTGCAATAGCTAACGAACCAGTGCACCACCCACTTAACTCCCTCCGTTATAAAAATACATTGAACTATGCTGAGCTTTTCCCACACATTCATCTTTATCAGCATTACGGACATTATATTCCAATGAATGTGCTTATTTGTGGATGAGTGTAAAATTTATTCTGTTATTTTTAAAATGTCCTCGTTTTCTGTTTGCTTAATTGTGTGTAAGTTTGGGTGTGACGCTTTTATGAAATAAGGTGTTTGCAGTACTAATTTTTAAGGCTTGAAAATGCAAAAAAAAATGATGTAACAGGATTACGTGTAATTTTTGGTCTTCATAATTATTCTCCCCTTTTTACTTAATTCCGATCGCCCTTCTCTTTCAGTTTGTGGGTTTATTTTTTCATCCTCTTTTTGTCACCAATTATGACCGCAATTTTTTTGGTTCCTTTTTTATCACACTGCTCCATTTAGTGGACAATTATACACTGTCCTAATTTATACTTGTTGATTTACGATTTATGTGTAATTGCCATTTGTGTTCATTTCAAAAAAAAATTTCAATCAATATTTACAGTGATTGATTAATTTGTAACAGTTTTAAATGCATTTTAGAAATGCATTCAACTCAATCGATTGAACCGATATGATGTGTAGCTGCAAGTAATATTACAGCTGTAATTGCCTCAGTTGGATTAAGTTGGAAATCGGTGCACGTGCATTATTGTTTCCTAATGCAACAGTTTCTCAATCAGTATGCTTTTGACTCGCATGATTTGTTTTAAATGCATTTTGTGTTTGTTTTTTTTTTTGCTTTTTCCCGCGTGTGTCATGCTTTGTGCATTAGCGCATGCGCTTATAACTTATATTACTACGGCGCCGACCACTTTGTGTAAATGTGCTTTGTGGCATTTATACATTGGCTTTATCACCGGGGGAATGTTAAACCATAGCCATGCCGGGAAAATAATAAATGTGAATTGATTGTGTAATTACATTTAAATTCGTATAAAGCCTGTATAGTATAGAAACCGCATCAGACATATTTGTCGTATCGGCAATGCGGCGCGGGCGCTTACTCACGTTTTATCCCACATTGCAGTGTCTGTTTGTGTCATTTCAGTTTCGGATGCACTGCAATTGTGTGTCGCATTCGCTGCATAACGTTAAGTATGTGGCGCTGAACAATATTTCAAGGCGAAACAGCCTTAAGTGAGACATTAATAAAACGAGCGTCATATGATTATTAAAGTTGTTGCATTATTGTGAACTGTCACTGTTTTGATTTGTGACAGTTTTTAATTGAACATTGTTGTATTTGGTTAATTTGATTGCTGTTTTCAGTGCACATGAGTTATTGGCTTTTAATTAATTCAGCTCATGTCAATTTGTGTCACATGTAACTTTTGATTAGCAAATATGTGAATGGTTGCAAACCATAAATGGCTATTCGTTTGCGCTTTTTGTCATAAACTATCTTACAATTACATCAAATTTTGTGATCGAAAATTATTTCAGTAGAGAGAACCCGACCATGCTCGTGAAATTAAATGTTTGAAATCATGTTTAATTCATTAACATTGCAAAACATATTTATTGCTTTATAAAATTCCTAACAAGAATTTAAATTTAAAAATGTTTTTAAACAAAATTGACAAATTGGTAATTAATTTAAAATTAAGTTATCTGCAATCAAAAATTCAAGAAAACCGAAATAAAGAACACCAAGAACAAACAAAATTAATAAAGTCACTTTAAAATTATTATCCCGCTCAACATCTTCATCGGGCATGCAGCATCTTCAAAACAAACCAAACAAAAACCGTCGCTAAAAATTCACATAATATTATTGTGTGTTAAAATTGCATGCATATTTTGCAACTTGCAATGCTGCAAATGTGCACTTAAGAAAAGCGCGCGACAAAAATGCAATCAAGCGGACGCTGCAAATAAATAATGGTGGCTGATAAAATTTTTGTGAATTTTCAACGCGCCTCTCATGTTTGTTTTATATTCGCCCATATTTGTGCAGTGATTGTGCGCGTTTCTATTGCTGCGTGGTGGAAGACTTCTTGTCCATTTTGGAGAGTCCACCATCGCAGCCGGCATTAGCCGCATCCAGTTCGTTTAAAACGATCTGCTCGAATCGTCGATTGTTCCACAAATGTGCAATGTGTTTTTATTACGGCATGTGAGAGAACATAAAACGGAATGTGGCGATCCTAATCGAGTTTCAGCAATAAATTATTGCTGACCCGAAACAATATCAACAATAAAACGCAACATAACGCAAACCTGATTATTGCTAATTCAGCGATATTGTCCACCTTCGTCTTGTTCGCCAGTACCAGTGTGTGTGAGTGTGCATCGCGTTTATTGTGCGAAAGGCTTTTACGGGATAACAACAACCGAAACAAAACGCTAACGTTGCACAATTTTGCTGTTTTCATTTTCATTTTTTTGCAAAAAATGGCTAAGTCACAAACAAAACGTGCCTATACAACTAAAAGGTGGACGTTTGCAAGCCTTGTTAGAGTATATTGGGATATAGACTCATTGCAATAACTTGCATTTTGCACTTGGAAGTTGTGTGCGGACGAGCATGCCAGCTTGTCCTATTATATTGCCGCACTTTCATGCTGTCGATGATATTTATGGTCATTTGTTAATTTTTACCGCGTTCCATGTGCGGAAAATTTTTCACGTTGATTCTGTAAGATTTCAGCACATATACGAGTACAAAGCTGAATTTGTGTTGTACGATGTGTACTTTTATGCTCTTGTCAATTTTAATCCACACATGACCATATCAAATTTACAAAAAAAATGTTTTTTTTAATGCAGCCCTTTTTGTTACAGTTATTCTTGATTTATGATGCACTTAAAATAACATCTCATTTTCTATTTATTCACACACAAGTTTCATCACCTCATTTAATCAACTTTACTTTCCATAACGCTCCTGTTTTCTAAGAATGCTTTGTGTTTGTTAAAAAGCTTACAATCCCTATTTAAAAAGAATGCAATTTCATGTCTCAAATCCCAAACAATGACGGTCAAGCTTTAAGTAATATCTTCTGAAGCAAAATATAATAATGTTTTGTTTACTCCTTTTTGGCACTAAAGCAAATACACTTTAGTCTGCGCCCATTTTTGCAGATTTATTTCAATGACCAGTTCATCGGGCGATATATGGTCATTTGGCTGACGTTCAGACATAATGCAGTGTGTATGAGATATAGTGCAATTCACTTCTTCTGTCGAGTCGCGTCATTTCGTATCAAAAACAGTGGTGGCGTAGCTATGCGAATTTAAAGCACTCGCTTAAGCACACACACACACACCCACCCTTGTACTCACATTATGTGTGTGCTCTGCCTTTTATGAATTTCCATTATCAAGCATATATAAGGGATGGAAAAATTACATTATTGCCTTGATGTCTGGCCAAGATACTCAAACGCAATAAAACCGAATGACGATCTATACAAACAACACCCACCCTGAAAAGGCATTACAGATTGTATTGAAGTGGGTAATATCCTCCCAATTTATGGCTGAGTATCACGATTTCTTTTTTTTTTGTTCAGGTATATTCGTTGTATGGGAATAGCATTATTTTCATTTCTGCTGTTTAAACTCAAACAATAGCAGCTGTTTTACTATTCAAAAAAAGAAATAATAATGTAATGAAATTTGTCTAATAATAAAAAAATCCACCCACTGCAATGTCATGCAATAAAATGATAATGGCAATTTGGCCTTCTTCCTTTTTTCTTAATTATAATTTTAACATTTTTGCAATGAATGCAGTCAAACTGCAACATTCACACAAATAACAACGACCGTGTAACAATTTTTTAATGAGGCTATTGGCATTTTAATGCTTCTTTTTGTAAACGCTGCAGTAGCACACAAAAGTATCCGTTTTATACATCCCAAAATTAAATGAAAAGAAATATTAACTGTAATTGCATTACGTGCCACAATTTGAAGTTGCCTCTCCACACAAATTTAATCGTGTATCCATTAAATTTTGATATAAAATATGTTTGTACGAAACTCGCAAACTGCTGCACCAATATTACACAGCGTCGCTGTGCGGATTCATGAGCACCCCGTTATTTCATTCAAGCTCTACGTTACTTCGCTTTATTGCAACACGAATCATGAATCCATGTAACGGTACATGAAAATCGCGTCCCCATGCACTCACACACACAAACCATTTCAAGCATTGTGAAAGCATAGAAAAAAGTGTATGGGAGTAAATTCCAGGAAATCGCTTCAATCCCTCGCATTTATCCCTAATTTTGCACGTAAAACATAAATCGTCTCAAGCACATCTGTAATTATCAACGAAGCATATTATAGTTGAACGCGTCGGATTCCCTTTTTGCATATTATACACGTACGAGCATCTGTACACCCTGATGTATAATGTGATGGCGCGGGATCCGCATGTCGATACCATACTCTATGTGTATTAAATGTGGGAGGTGTAACCTGTTTGATGTTGAATTTGGGCATTGGTGAGCGCCTTCAAATGCAACGAAGTGACAAAGACGTGGTTCATATAAATTTGTATGTGTCTGGGACCTTCACCACCCACCCTTCTTGAAATAAAACCTCACTTTTAAATGTGGCGTTTATGGGAATTTCCTTTGAAGACGCGTCGCATCTGCTTAACCAATGCAAATGTGTCGAATGTGTAGTCTGTATATAGTCGGAATGCAATATATTATATATATTTAAGGGTGAAGCAGCGTCAAGGGGTTTTTCAATTTTCTATTTTTGGCGGAAGACGAATTAGTGATTGCTTGATTTTGGATGGAAGATATTCATGTGAATCCTCATTTTTCTTTCCATATTTTTTTTTTTACTTTTTTTGCATGAATTCTATCAAGCGTGTTTTTATCGCAATTATTTTGCGCATCACCGAATCAGTTTTGCGTTCTTGCTCCCTTTTCCCGAGTGAATTTCTTTTGAAGTTAGTTACCCAATATCAAAGGGGGTAAATAATACATGAAAACGTAATATAATGCGATATGAATCATGTGACTCCAAGTTTTTGTATAATATCATAAAATCCATCTACGGTTTTATACTACGTTCAGTCGCATTAAGTTCTGAGATATTTTATTTAATGTATTCCATTCACTTTTGGGTATGCGAGCGCTAAACGACTCACCCCGTTTTGTCAAATGTCATCCAGTGTCCATCAATGTAATAAATCAAAAGCTGTCTCGACCATTTATGCAACCCACACCCTGCGGGCATTACAAGGTGGTGCACTCCCCCACCATATCACCCACGTAGTGTATATGTACATAAAAAGAGTTTTGCAAAAGACGAAAGCTAGAGTACAAAATTCCTTTGGTGCCCTTCCACACACACACACACACACATATACACTTACTCAGGTTGACCTCTTTTTTTTTCATAAATGGGGTTTTTGCCTTGCTCTTCAAAGTCCCTCATGTGCCTTCGATTTTTTTCCCTTTTCCGATTTATATCATGCTTTTTATGCAGTATTATAGCTTATAGTTGATGTGTATTTTCTATGGAGAAACTCACCTCCCCACACCCACTGTCCTTTATTATAATAAACGAGTGTATGAACGAAGTGGATTGATTCGCGTGACTATTGGCCACTAATTCAATTTCAACCATCTGACCCTTTTCACTTTGCGTCCATCATTAAACAAAGTTCCATACATTCACAATATTTTTTCATTGTGTCCTCTTCTCCCTGCTCGCTTTTTTAGTTATATGCTTAAAAAAGCAACACCCCTGCATGTCGCCTCAATGCAGCACAATTCTAAACCGATATAATATGCTTGACGGTATATGTAGAACATAGTTCTGCAGTGAGCATTAAGTAATGCTTTGTTATTTTCACCATATAAATAGTTAAAAGAAGCACACAGTGTAATCTTAAGGCGAATTTATAATGAAGAAAAATTTGCACATATGGAGAATTTGTGATTCCAATACACAATATATGCAGTGTGCATGCTGATACACAAAAACGACGAACGCTCTTGCATATTATACTCGCATTCACATATTGTAACATCAGAAAATGCTTATTTAGTTATGGCGGCCACGCTGAGGAACAAAGCCAAACACACATTCCTTTTGTTGTTAGCATAATACTTGCAATTTTATGCAAACACGGAACACTATAATATGGTGCAGTGAGCAACACACAACAAAGCTAACAAACCGACTCAAAAAAAGAAAAAAAAACAAACACAAAAAAAATTTAAACAACAACTGAGGAACAAAACAACACATTTCCTTATTCACCCCAAAAAGCGCGCGATATGTTGCAAAAAGGTCCCACCACCCGCCTTCACATAATTTACTTCCGTTGCGCTTCTTTTGGGTGAACAATATAGCGTTTTGCAGTTCCCATGCCTGGGCTGCATTCCCAAACTTAACATAAGGCATTTGAAACCGTTATAAGTGTAACGTAAAAGCACACACACACACAGCAACAGGAATTCGCCTCCTCATTTCATGTTATTATATTTTATGCAACATTATGTGAAAGCGCGACATATATAGGAAGGAAAAAGCCACCATACACGGAGTTGCAGAGGCGACATTTCATTTGACTGCACTAGCAAAGCTCGTGTTACGTATGGGTTCGTTAAGTTAAAACGAAGGATGAATTCGCGCAAATATAGTGCATAAATAAACGAAATAATCACACACACACACATCAAAGGCACAATTGTATCGCCTCATTACGAATGTCAACCCTTTTGTCGGAAACAATGGACAAAAGGAATAATAATAATAATAAAGATTTTGCTTTCATTTAAACTCGTGCATAACGTACGGTGTTATATTTAGTTGTATGTATTGTAGCTTCTGCGATAATG
This sequence comes from Sylvicola cinctus, assembly GCA_963854165.1. Classification (NCBI taxonomy): domain Eukaryota; kingdom Metazoa; phylum Arthropoda; class Insecta; order Diptera; family Anisopodidae; genus Sylvicola; species Sylvicola cinctus. Next base: position 32,126,075 of record OY974083.1, on the reverse strand, counting down.
TAATATGGAGCACAAGGAGCTACGTGTAATTTATATTTCGTGAAGACACATCGAAGTCTTATACTGCAATTCACCCGCACATATGAATATGCGCGCGGTCTTGTTACTGGCCCCCATTGTCGCGCGTTCTTTGCGCCTAGCACCATTCACATTGTTTCGTGCTGTTGGTGCAGACCCCGGCCTCGTTATGTGGTGCCCATTTGGGAAATGCGAGGCAAAAGCACAAAAGGATCAAGTGTGTGTGTGTTGTCTTAAAAATGCCATGACTTTTTCCCGCATTTGCAAATGCAGTGCAAATCTCTGATGCCCTACTGCACATAATAGCTAGCAAGCACATATGTTGTAATAAAGCGAGCTACATTTGCGACGAGCCTTTATCGCGCGGAGCAAATACAATGATATGATTATACAATTCGTCGTGCGATGAGGTTTTGTGCCATTATATTATGGCGAGAGTGAACGTCTTACGTGTGCGGCATGGCGGGCTTGCATTTTGTGTACATTATTATGCTCAGTATTCTTATCGGTAATGAACAACCAAATGGGTACACAAGAATTTACTACATTAGTGGCGAGGCGGCATATACTATTTTATATAGCGAAAAGGGCCCATGACACAATTATTGTGCACGTAAGTATGTGCGGAACAACAAAACATTCCTATTATTTATACGGTGGGATTGTTCATACATCTTATAAGGATGAAAGCACAATCGGCCGCAATAGCTTTTAAGTATGATATGCAAGAAGGTGGAGGATTTCGAAACAATGAATAGTATTGTAATGTGAATAAGTATTATGGTTATGGTTTGAAAATTAATTCCCTAATGACATAACTCAAATACTGTGAAATTCCAATCACAGAAGAAGTCGGTATTTTTTCTTGTTACTCTAAATATTATTACTCTAAATATAAAGAAAATTCGTCACATGATTCGACAGTTTTCATTTAAAGTAAAAGCATAAGAATTAATGTGATGGTAAAAAATTAAGTGAGGAACAAAAACTTAATTTCTCATAATATCTCAAAAACCGTTACAAAACAATTGAATTGAAGAGCGTCGAATTCAAAACGTACAACAATTTTAACGCACATAAACAGATTGTTCTTTCATACAAACATTTACATCACGAGCTTCAAAGACGTTGAAAATTTACAGCGTTCGTTTTTTTTCGACTCATTTAAAAATAGGGCACATTGAAAAGCTGTTAAAAAGCTCATGTGCATTTTTAAGAACCTACTCAAACTGATATAATTTTTAGTAATTTAAAAACATATTTTTCGTTAAAGTAAAGTCACTTTTTTCCTTTAATATGTGGACACATGTAAATACAACAACAATAACAAAAATAATCGCCCATGCATGCACTTATAAACAACGTCATTGCGCCACAAAAAAGGCTGAGTTAAGCTTACCTAAATTACCATTAAATATGGCATGGTGTTTGTGTGAATGCCATCACATATAAAGTATGGGCACAAAATTTATCCAAATGGGGGTGGATCGAGGTACACAAATAACAAGGATAAACAAACGGGTATAGAGCATGAAAAAATAAAAATAAACAAAACAGCAAGAAAAGTGAATTTACAATCCACTCAAAGCAACAATAGGTGGGTGGACAATTTCGACTTATGCTTTATTTATGCACGTTCTTATAATACAGTACATGTGTTCGCTGTGACTTGGTGCGTTTCTTTTCAGCTTACATAAAACCGCTATACTACATGTACGATATGTTGTACAGTCGTACATACATAAATGTTGTGAACGTTCAAAAAAGCATAACACAATACACGGTTTGTAATATGCCGCAAAACTCGCAAAAATTATTGCTGCAGTCGCTTTTGAATTTGTAATTTGTTTTATTTGCCAAAATGGAAAAGGATGAAAGAAAATGAAAGGGGGGAGGGTGGGGGCGAGGATTTTAGCATGCATAATTTATGCAACATCAAATAGAATAAAAAATGAGTATAATACATGTTAGCTGGTGAACACACACACACCATCCTTAGAACTGTGCATAAAGCCAAAGTTAGACATAATATGCAACTATAGATAAAACAATTGCGCGAGCACACACACCACATTGCTTTCTTTTGAGATGTTTTAAAATAACAGAATATGCAAGCTTATGCGCTACAGCGCCGTGTAGAATATGCATGCAATATGTCATGTTGTATGGCGCCCAACCACCTTCCTCCACTCGTACATTCAAACTGTAAACCTCACATCCAACCACCCACAATGCAATGCTTTTAAGCACTAAAAATTCTCTTAATTATCGTCGGGTTTTTGTGTTAATTGGAGCAACTAACGGAGATGTTTTATGCCACCAAGGGAACGCACAATGCCTATTATACGTGTATATTGTGAATAATTCTTTGTGCCGCATGTGAATCATAAAAAATGTTCTCAAATTATTCTTACATGCCGCATTTTATACACAGACGATAGTTGTATTGTACGTTTCTTTATAAGAATGTCAGTAAATAAAGTAATTCATTATTGTAGAGAGGATCTGGTATTTTAATGCAGTCAGTGTATATACGCGCCATTCATTCAGTTTACGACTTGATAAATTTTGCATGCATAATGAAGAAAATGCAATGTGCAGTAAATGCATTTGATGTGTACATTTACCAACAAATACATAATTGTAAATCGACGAGTATTCTGTAAACATAATATGAAAGCAATTGTTAATTGGCTAATGGATTGAATCAATAAAGCAAATCGTATTTGATTGAAACGATGAATAATTAAGGTAATATCGAGTAGTGGGGGGTTCGATTAAAATTTATGTTGGATAAATTTCTTTGTAGAAGTAAGAAATAAAAAATTGCTTGCAATTTTGTATAAACGAATGCATTTCAAAGAAAAATGGTAAGGTTTATTTAAATCGGATTTTGATGATATTGACTCCAGCTTGAGCCAATGTGAGTTTTTATTTATGGAAGCTTTAAAGTTGGGATAAGCTTGAAGAAATTAGACTCTAAAGTCCTTGTTACTTATTGTTTTATCCTTATTCTGGTAAGAAATTCTTTTGAACTATCTTACAATTTTTTTTATACTTATTGAAAATTATTATATCATTTTTCTTCAATCAATCAAGAGCGTGATTGAAATGTTTAATTTTAAAAATAAATTTCTTACGAAAAGAAATACGTTTTTTTTTTTGCAGTTTAATATCAGCAGTTTGAAATGGTTAAATATTTTATAAACTAAAAGCTGACCACTTTTAGTACTCAATAAAATAAAGTCTGTTTTTTTTATTTTAATTAGTCGATTTTTTTTAGAAACGAAATAGAAATGCCGTTCAATAACTTGCTTTTGTAATTTAAATTAAACTTTTAGTGATCATACTAAACAGTACAAAATAAGAAATTGTTAAATTGTTGATCGAAAAAGTTAAGGTCTGCCCGAGAATTAAATAATGCCGCCATTTTTATTTATTTTCTATAAAAAATTCGCCCGGATGACGTCAAACTGTCACAATTCACACTGTTCATATTGTGTTCTACCAGATGACGTCACACTGCACAGCTGTCAAGCAGGCCTTTACTTTTTGGATCATGTTTTGCGGCTGCATAATAATTTAAATAACTTAAATTTAAGTACGCCCTAAAATAAAAATAAAAACTTTCGCATTATATTTTAACATCAAAATAATTCACCGTTTTTTATTGAAATGACATTTCTTTTTATTTAATTAAATGAGGTAAACAATAATTGAACTTAAAATTAAATAAATTCGATATTAAAAAGCTTTTTATTGTATTTCAACAAAATAAAGCCTTGAACTAAATTAAATATCCTTACCGCTTAATCATTATTCATTAAATAGTTAATAATTTCATTTCCACCAATTTATGTAAAATACTGCAACGACCGCTATTTGTATAGCGCATAATAATTTTAATCCACACATTCAATTCATTTAGTTCATAAAATTTGGAACAATATTTACATACAAACAGTTTATCCAGTGCTGGCAAAAAAAAAATGTCCCAGATTATCTCATGATAAATTCGTGCAACTTGAAAAATTACCAAATAAACAAAAAGCGAAAGGAGCAGACGGGGGTAAGGGCAACGCAGTAACAAATTATAATTGCTTATTCGGCCGCATAAATTAATCGACGAGCACACATTAAATATGTGTTGCCACAGGCTGCATGTCATGGAGGGGGAGAAAATTGAAGATCCGTTTAACCCCATCAGTTTTATTTGAGTAGTTTATCAGTCGCACATTTGCCGCATGCGGCCCAACCATATTCCTGACGAATGACACCACATGGAAAAGAAACTGTGTATGCAGTACGACGATTAATGTTATATTTATTTGTGCCACACACAACCCATTTTCCCCCCGAAAATTATGCCACTGCTATTGCCCTGGAGGGCAAATGACAGGCTGACAAATAAATAAATTGTGGGAGAGATTGTGGAAGTGGCCTTTCCATTTATTTATATTACTTATAGGCTGAAATCCTTTTATCTTTTGGTATAATTATAATTTCTCTTGCAAGCATTAAATTAACCGAAATAAATACTCCGTGATGCTGTGAAGAATGACTCTATTGAGATTGGAGGGAGACGTGATGTTACGCGCATCGAGTGCAATGGAAATGAATTCAAATGGTGGCATTTTCATACAGCTGACGAATGATGCACATGGATATTAATTTTTGGGGGAAGCCCAAGAGGCTAATGCTAGATCTCTTAATAGGCGTGATAATTTTAAGTGTATTCGGGAATGTCTCCAAACGGAAAGGTGACGAAACAATTATAGAACCCAGATACCATTATAGTTACTGCGGTGGAGCATCACAGTAATAAAAACCCCCTCAAAATCATGCAGCATCACTCACATTTTATGTTGTGTTTTGATGTGTTCTATTTAACTCTTTCTTCCAATTAGTTTCTCAAGAACAGTCACAAAAAATATAGTTAAAAGAAAGTCACACACATCAACATTAAACTGCGGCCACCAAACATAAACATATCCATCTGGTGCATAGTCGCCATTTGATATATTTTAGGCGACACTTGTTTTTGTTGTTTTTTCAATGTTCCCTGTTACTTCTCGTTTTTTTTTTTTTTTTGGTCCATTTTATGCGTATTTAATTTTATTTTATGTTCCGAAGTTGCGTTTCCCGCGTTCATCCTTACACGCTATCCGCGAGTAACGTACATAGGATTTTCCTGCGTTTGACGTCATTTCTCTTTTCAAAGTGCAATTTCTCAAGATGTTTAAAACGAAGAACGGCAAACATTTCTGAAATACATTCATTAAAATTCTTTTCGCTCAACTTTGAAATTAATTAAAAGATGTGTTTTTGCCTTTTCCCTTGCGCTCTCCCTGCGTGTGCATGTTTTTGTGTAAGTGTGTTTTTTTTTTTACTATATAATATATCGAAGTCACCGCTGCCACCACCACCACCACCTTTGTGTGATGTTTGTGGAAGCGTGCATACGGCTTTACACAATTTTTACTATAAGCACACATTTTGGTGGAAAATCAAGGGACTTTCTCGCAGCTCTGAAAGGAAATCTTGCGTATGTAGTTAGTTACACAAGCACTCGTTCAAATCATCTACTCCACGCCATGGCCGGGATGATATATAACTTTTCGTGACTCTGTGTCGTCGATTCTTTTGTTGCATTTTCTGACATTGAGGGTGGAAAGAATTATAGCTTTTCGGAAAGTATGCTGAAAATTCTTTTAGATTTCAGTAATTCCATTTGCGGAAAATTAATTAATAAATAATTGTGGGTGCGGATGCTGCGTTGATTTTTTTTTTTTGTTTCCACTCTCAATTCTGTTTTTTTTTTTTCTTGAAGAATGAAAGTTCAGTTCTAAAATTAAATAATCCCTCGTACAATTTTGTGCAGTAATGGAAGTGAATATTTTAAATATGCCATAGAAATTTGTTCTATTCATTGTTTTTGGGTTTTAAAAATTATTTTTAAGAATAATACATTCACTACAATTTGTTTAGTTAAACTGGAAGCATTAATACAAAGTTCTTCTATAATGTAAATCAAAGTAAAAGGTTTTAAATACATTTGTTAAAAGCCTTACAATGTGCTGCAACTGTCTAATAGCAATAAAAGAAAAATGAATTCCATCATAATTTTGAGTTTTAATTATTACGGTAAATTTAACGGGAAAACAATTTAATATAATTTGCTTCCTTGAAACATTTTAAAATTAAAGAGGAAACTCCAAACTTTAAAAATAACTTTCCTTCACACAAATTTCACCACTGGAATAGTTTTTAAATCCAATTAATCAAATTAATTGCAACCAATTGAGAGTGCATGTTGAATGGTGATAAACTGTGATGCATCTTGATGAAAATGACTTCATTCCAAAGTACATAAGACACTTTGCACCGCATAAAATAATGACTATAATGTTCGTAATGCATTTAATGTGTTTTGGGCTCTAAATTTAAACGAAGATGTACCTTAAACCATGCATTGCACATTGAACTCCTCCTCCCCAACTGAAAGATGTAGGTACATTGATGGATTTAGTGTTTATTCCGCGCGCATTTTATTACACAAGCATCGCATCGTGGGGAAATGACGCTCTCATCTTCTTATGGTATATACATTTGAAGATTTTTCGTCAAACGCAGTAAAATGTATACAGCCAAATAAAAGTTTTATTGTGCGCGCACTTACAAGTTACAACATAACACTCTTTGTCGTTGTCGCCTTTTATAAGTAACCTGTGTTGAATTGTTTACGGGATTGAAAGCAATTGAACGAGCTCCCAGTGGGATCAGTTGCTTGGATGCTCTGCTAAACTTGGAACTGACAGCTTGACACAATGTACGTTGCATTTCAACTTCGATTGGGATTTACAACTTTTAATACAATTTTAAACAACAAAGCAAAAAGCATATTGTGATTTTTTTTTGTTTTTTTTTTATTTCTATTTGTTAAAATGATATAAAATTTAATATGAAACTAATTCCGTGAATTTCTCCTTTATGTTGCAGGTGAGGCTAATTAAATGCTGCGGGAAAATTATTTTGCAGTACACGGTAATGAGTACAAGAAATTAAATTGTCTGTCACCTGGAGAGTGAATTTGCAAGCTATGAATTCAGATAGAATTGCACAAAGCCCCAATACAACGTTTTAATGTTACGCCGAACAATTTACTGTGGTACGGTTTAAATTGCCATGACCAAGATGATTCTTGAAAATAATTTTTATCCTAAAATTGTTCGACTATACACGATTATTATGTGAATATGACTGGTTTAAAAGTTAAACACAAATACAATAGTTATGTAGCTTTAAGCCATCGCCTTCATGGGAAAGCAACAGCAGTACACGTCGTTTGTTCTCATGGCAAATTTATTCCATATACCAAGTGAAGCCATTCTCTTGAAACTCCTTCGATTGCTTACGCTCGCTTTTATTGTGTTGAAAATTATGGCATCATATAAAACAGGTGCCGAAAAGCGATGGGTTTTCTTGAAGGGTGGGGGTAAATGCTGCAGACCAGCACCCCACACAACACCATGCAATAAACGGAACCCTCACATTGCTTTTCCACGCCATTTCCATTTCTATTATTATGTCGCAAAATATACATGTGCAGCAGCAAGTCGAGACTAAAAGAGATGGTAACAATTTACAATTGACAAAGCGACAACAAGCGAGCTTTTCTTTATGCGTTGCACAAATTTGCAAAACGGTGAAAATTCTTTGCTTATTCCAAGTTATTTTGGTCATACACAGCGTGAAACTTTGGCTATATTGCGCTTTAGGTGTCTTCACAGTGTGTGTGCATTAGTTTCTTTATGATTCTATGCACAAACTGCAACAGGACATTGCATTGAATCAAGTGTTCATACAAGGTACCGTGCGGGTGAGTAAAACGCAAAATGGCAAGGATTTCATGTTTAGGAAAATGTCATGAAATATACGATAATTGGGTATACGGATTATCCGCTTCGTAAAGTTGCAATGTACTAATTTTGCAATAATGTCTTCATTGTTATGATTGTGCTTATCTTTAATAGTCCTAAATGAGCAGTATTTGCTGCATTATTATTGTCAGCGAATTAAAGTCCTGTGCGTCTTTTTCAGTCGAGATTTTGGACTTATTCTGTTATATGTGTTTAAAAAATTTATCTAAAATGGTGGTTGACGAAATTAGAGGCTAATTCGGATGCAGTCGTTGAATAATTGTTTAAAGTTTCAGCAATAGTTTTTCAAGGTCAAATGAGGTAATTCGAGTGAGCTGTTTAAACTGTTAGTTAAAACATTTTATTTTCAAATTTGTGAACTGCTCTGTTCCAATAATTGGAATAGCTAAGTATATTAAACCAATAAAATCCAAGAAATTGTTTCTTATAGTGTCGCTGAAATCGTTTTACATATTTCCAATACCGAGTATTAACAAGAATTGTAATTTCGAAACCAAGATCAAACAAAAGGTATTTCTGTAAACGGTATTTCTTCAACGATTACTCTACAGTCTACTCTTTGCTTCTGTCCAGTTTTAAAAAGGCACCGAGTATTTTTCTACTTATACGAGTTCCGAGTTACTAATTAAGTAAGTAAGTAAAATAAAGGCTTGTGAAAATAATTCATTAAATTAAAGTTATGTCTACAGTTAGCAGTCTAGTCTACAGTTAGCAGATCTTGAAGAAAATTATTAACGCGGAAATAATAAAAAATAGTAGTTAGTACTCAACCCAATCAACGCTCCTGCCAAAAAAACCCAAGTACTCGGTACTCGGTGATTTTTTTTTGGTGTTTGATTAAGCAATTTAAAATACCGGTTGTTAATACCACACTAGTTTGATGATTCATAAAAATAGTTTTCAAAAAATCTTCAATCCCATCCATAATATTCAATAAATTTATTATTGATCAATAAAATAGAAAACAATTTATCGAAAAATTTTTACTGCCATCTTACACCAGTCCCTCCAATGCTTAGTTCTGTAATTCTTTTTGCGCGAAATGTATTCAAAAGATATTATGCCTTTTCCACAGAAACATGTTTCATAAACACAAATCAAAGGGAGTCGCACTGCAACAACAATTTGCTGTCATTTCTAAAAGTGCACACATTTTTATAACGTCTAATCTCAAAGGCAGCGGCAATACTCTGATGCTGCTGCTTAAAAATTGTCCATATGCTCGAGCGATATGGAATTGCCATAAGACGCGACCCGCGCGATTACTCTCATCGCTTATAAGCCGCGCAAATGCACATGGACTTAATTTGTAGTCGGATATGGTGACATTAAAATATCGGTTTTGTAGCCAGTTTCACTTAATAAGGGGATTATAAAAGACGTAAAGCAAGATTATAACTACAATATATACATTGGTTGCTTGCAGCTAGGGGATCTCATCGCCCAAAAGAACAACAAAATGCAATAATTTTTCAATAGCAGAATATGCGGCTTATAAGAATGCAGTTGAAATTAAATTATTGTGTATATTTTGTTTGTTAAGACGCTAGAGTATGTGCAGTTAAAGTATTGAAAACAGCGGATTTAATGACTCACTGCAAGGCCTTTTCGGAATAACAAATGCAATCGTTGGCTGCATGTACTCGCACATACTTTGAATGCATATATTTGGATAAAAATAAATGCACGCTATAAAATGCGCAAAAGTGTCATGTTTTTCCAGAAGTTTATTGTTTGTAAGGGAATATTTGTGCGTCTACTTTTTTAGTACTTAACCAAGTGGAAAACACGACACTTAGTGTGAAGTTATTCTTTGTACATTATGTTCTCGTAGTTGTTGGCTGCTGCTGCAGGCCTTTACATCATCACAAATGGCGTCAGTTTGTATCTTCCTCATGATAAAATGCAAAGATAGAAACGGATTATTTCGAAGGGTTCGAATACAACTTAATGCTCCAATGTACCAAAAATACACGCACACTTTTAACGACATGTTTTTAACTTCGGTCATCCGTTCAATTTTTATGTCATTTGCGAGAGGCTGAAAAAACAAATCAAACAAAAATAATAATGCAACGCCGCGGCGTGCACACACATGCTTTTTTAACTGAATGTTGCATGGAAATAAAAATGTCATTTTAATAATATGATGACATATTGCTTCTTTACATTGTGACATCCTGTTTCTGCATCAGTAAATCAATAAACTGTTTCCTTTAATAATGCCTCGAATTTCTTTCGCATTAAAATGTCATTCAAGATGAGCCACAAAATTTTCGTTTACCCAGAGTATCCTCGTTAAAATAAATATAAATAGTAAAGCATCATAACTTGCTCCTTTTAATCGATTACCATATTTAAACAAAAGCATTTTAATCAAAGACAAAGACTTAAAACTCGCACCACAAATGATTTCTCCACATTGCTGCTTGAATACATCAACTCAAATGTGTATTCATCTTCCGGTTCAACAATCAAAACCGACGCAACTCGCAAAATCCCTCATAATTGCTGCGGCGGTCGCGGCACACTGCGGTTCCATCCACACGGAATCACTTAAAACTTACGAGACGATCTACACACCCATAGAACACAACCGTCAGCCATATTAAATATCGCAATTTATTAATTACAATGAATTGCTATACTCAAAATGCTGCGTTGAGCCTCCCCCCCCCTAACTCCAATATGAAATACACAAACGAACTTGAATACATTGTAAATGCAAAGCACACGCACCCAAACTGCTTCAAATTGTGGGTGGCTTGTCTCGCTTCATAGAGCTTCCAAAAAGGAACGCGCACACATAGGCAAGAACCCACCCTCCCCGAAATACATTCATCTTTATGCTTATAATTTTTGGTTATACCCTTTAACAAAATAATGAATCCATGGCATGTATAGGCAAATATGCCACCTAGTTATATTCAACCCTGTCCACCAACGCTATCCATTTAACCCATCCATATAAGTATAATGTGTACAAGTTGTGTTGCTGCTGAATTATACACACATAGACAGATTTTGGACAAGTATTTTGTGTACACATTTTATGCGATATATATCAGTTACCCTGCCATCAATTTTAATTTATTGCACACAGCGCGATGAATTGGGCGCTGCTTCAGCACAAAATTGTGGCATAGACCATGAGGTTCGACGTGTGCTGTGGCTGGTGGGGACTTTGCAGTATTCATGGAAGAGTTTATACGTCATATAGAATTGTTAAAGCATCAATAAGTACAAACAAGAATTCGTGTGTGTGTGCACCAGAAATATAGGTATTCATGAAAGGGGTGGTTTGTTGGATAACTTTTAGTACAATATAAAGGGTGATCCAATAAGCTGCTGTAAAACACAAAATATTTAATCAATGTATTAATGAAAATTTTTATTTAAATAGATACGTTGACTCATGGCATTTAACGTTTAAAGAAAATTTCCTCCAAATGTTGCCAATGACTAACTCTTAAATCATGGTTCATTTTGTGGGTCCAGTTTTCGACTATTTATGTTATGTTTGAACACAGAAAATAATTAAATGGTTTAAGATCACAAGATCTCGGTGGTTGATAAACAGCACCTCTTCTTGTGATGATGTTTTCATCAAACGTTTCAATCAAAATAGCGATTGTTTCAAAAATTCAGTGATCATTGCCCTGTAGCGAATTCCATAATCAGTAACGAGCACTTCTTCAACATTTTTAAAGTGTCCTGTCCATAATCCGCACGAAAGAGTGTTTTTTTCGGGATGCATTGGTTGCTCTTGGATTGCTTCAGCAAACTACCGCACTTTTTTTGTTAAGCTTCGTTGTTTAACACACTTTTTCGATTAAAAAACTTTAGTGTTTTTAATGATGAAATAACAATGAACATAAACGTCCTATATGAACTGCCCTAATAAAATTACCCCAGATTGGAACACCCTTTACATTTAAACCAGTAAGTAAACCTACCACCTTACTCCAATTCCCATTTCACGTTTCATGTAAATGTTAAAACACAAATGAATCAAATGAAAATTTGGGACCCCCTCGATGGTGAGTCAGTATTGACGTGGGGTGGGTCACTATGTGGGGATGAATTGTGCCAATATAAACATCTAAATATAGTCCCCGCACTGATTGCAAATGTTCACATAAATAGCAAAATTGCAATCAATGAAATGATGTTTGGCTTAACATTGGAACACGCGACCGAATATATTATACCGCTCGTATACATAGGGGACAAGTCATTTAAAGTTTACATTAAATGGATTGGCGTGTACTTGATGCACTGCACATAATATTGACTTGAATTATCCATTAAAATTGGCCAGTTAATCCATTAGATCTCAATAAAACTTTCAGCACAATAATCCCGACCCGATGCTGCAATTATGTTTTGCACTTTTCAAATGGGTTGGGGGCGGGGGTGGTTTGATTGTCATCCCTTATCCCTTTTGTATTTGGTGTACATTAAATGTATACACGGTCTCTGTGCAAACAACCCATAGTGTAGTTCCGTAGTGTTTGGGAGCACAAAAACACATAAATTTGGAGTGGTGGGTGCAATGGCCAGGACATCAGGGAAAGCACTTTGTTTTTACCACTATATTTATATGGCGGGGGATTTTGTTGATTTTACGTAAAAACAAAATCGGAAATAGACCATTACGTGAACGACTCAAATGATAAGAGGCTGTACGCGTGTTAAACGTACGCCCATCATGTTTCCCTCATTGTTATTATCAATTTATCTCTCCAGCTGGAGAGAGTTCACACACAATGCAATGGGTCTAAACCCTCACACCGCACAGCTTCCTTGTTTATCCGTTTTCAATTTAAAGTCAAATTGCTTCATATTTCCTTTTAATATATATGTGTGTAGCTATGTGGATTGTGGACGTAGGTGCATACTGCATACGCGAGCATATTTCCTATATTATATTTATGTTGTACAGACGGTTGAACATACAAATTATGCAGCAACGCGAGCGCGTCATTTGAAATATGATGCAGTGTAGTATGTAGGCTTGTGTAGGGGGCGGCAAAATGTGTTACCGCTTCAATATTGGAGATGTCAAGGAAACGCAATTAATTCTCCCATGTGAGTTTTTGTAAAATTAGAACTATTTGTCTATAGGTATAGTTTTTTTTCCTCCAACATATTTTTTTATGTTATTTTAGTAGGTTTTGAGTTGTGTTTTTTTTTTTTTTTTGCCGTCACACATCTTTTTTGTTGTTTTATAAATTGTTATTCCCATCAGAATACTGATAGTTTGGAATTCGTTTCCACCCTGCACACGCTTATTGTCGAATGTATTCCCATTTCACGCCATAATCAAACTCATCCATACACAATTCTCATGTTTATAACCGAAATATGTCAGCGGAATATGTGACATCGTTTAATATTATGGCTATTTTAATATTTGACTCGTATTTTATAATTTGAACTCCAATTTTTCTTTATGTTTTGTTGATAAATCGGATGATTGGGTTTAATATTTAATCGCCTCCCACTTCCCCCCATTGGGTGAATAGGTGGATGTTTTTCGATTTGTTTCTCTGTAAAATAATATAAATAGTTTTACGACCATCATGTGCTTTGAACTGGAATGTTTCCTGACTCCGGGGATATGGAATTGAAATTTGATGTCAAAATATTTGCGTCCTTAATGTTACAATTAACTATAAAAAAATTATTTTTTTGAATGTGCTCTTTTTAATGCATTTTTTAAGCACTTTAAAATTTATTCTATTTCGCATTTTATATCATTTTTATTGTAAATAAAAGTTCTGATTTCTCAATAGGGCGATATTACTATCCTTAAGAATAATGTCTTATCCGGTTTTTTATTGTAGGAAAATAACTTTAAAAATGCTTTCTCTGTCATCTACAATTCTTAAAATATAAATTAAAACCCTAACCCACAAAAACAAACAAAAATTATTTAAACAAACCCCATTAAGTGACATAAATATAATTTAAAAATTACCCAAAAATAAAAGCACCATTAAACCATAAACACAATGACACACACACGCACACTGCAACAATGAATGACTTAAAAATTAAAACAATACACTCAAATTAATTGCAATTAAATAGGCACCGTACATCATTTTAATTCAACATTGTCCATATTATAGCATTTAATCCAGGACATAATCTATGTGTGGATGATGGCAATAGATGGGATGACGGAGATAATATTAATTTTAAAAGCTGCCACAGCTAAAAGGAACCACAAAATAAATTGCATAATTAACTTATTTAAATAGTGATAAAAATAATCAAAAATTAAACAACGCCAACCACAATGCAGTCAATATAATAATCATTTTAAATCAACTATAGCTATGTGAAGGATAATTTTGTAACTGCTAAATATAAACCCTCATTACGATGCATGTCGATTTTTTATATTTATTTATTTTTAAACCGCGTGTATGCACATTAATGCAACAACTAAATACACAATATGCATCACTTCACCGGTCTCTGCACCACCCCTTGCTATCTGCATTGCACGCCTCCACCATCAATTGATTGCACATTTTACATAATACAAAAAAAAAATATATAATGCCAATAATTATCACCTAATTATCGACACAATATGAAAATAAAAATGGTGGGAGTGTGAATTTTGTACAATACGATTTAAATTAAAATGCATGCAATTATGCAAATTCTTCTTCGCCTAACGATATTGCCACCCCTTTTTCCACCCACATAAAAATAAAACACAATGTGGGGGTGAGTTGATGTCTGCCTTAACTGCCTTATATAATGCATAATAAGTGCGCAAGCCAGCCAGTTAATTCTGATTTCAATCCCCAACATTCACTTGCACCCCCCCCCCCTCCCCCACACCCATAACCAGCACCAACGCAACGCATTTGAATAATGTCACGCGAAAATGAATGGATTTAAACAAAGCAGGGGCGGTGAGTGCCTATAGTGCCTCAGTAGGCCAGTTGACGCGCTGCGATTCAAAAGCATAAACATTTATAAGCTGGACGCCGCATTTATGTGTGTGCAAGTGTATTATGAACAATGAACCGTACCCCACCCATGATTTCCACCCCATATAACTTTGCAGCTTAAAAGCTCACAACACCGGTTAAAGTCACTCCAAATGAGTAAATTAAATCAACCCCCACCCCCTTCTCACACATAATATAACATACACGAAACATCATCGCATTGACGGAATAATAATGTGGCGTGCATGATGCATAAACATAATATACAACTGTTATGAATGTGTGTACAAAAGACATGATAGAAATCAATGTTGTAATTTCATGAAAGTGATGTCGCATAATTTTTTTCCTATACGCAATGTGGATTTGTTTCAAATTGCCAATGGTTATTTATACTGTTCGTGTTAAAATTGCAACACCGCCCTGCGGCACAGGTTGTGTTAAATGCACTTAAATAAATTATGCACTGCACATAATATGTACGCCTATACTACCAAACTACTCAATGAGTGTTTACATGCTGCAGTCTTGTATATTTATCAATCGGTCAAATCAAATTCAACCCTCAATGGCGTTTTGTAAATAATTATTGCTGTACGAAATTGTGTGTGTGTGTGTGTGCTCAAAATGTAAATGCCTGTACACATTATGCGAATGTCGCATGACGCATCACGCATGCATCCCCCAATACACCAATTACATAAAACGTCATATTATCGTGGCAATGTTTGAGGATGCCTATAGACTCGTGCACCTACCCCCCATATATAGCACAATATTGGTCATTCATTTTGATAAACGTTTCGATTTATTTAACATCCCTGTATCTATCTTTGTGTGACCGGTCAAGAGTCCCAAGTCCAAGGGTTTAACGCTTAATGCGAACTCATGTTCTGCCCATTAACAGTTTATATACGTTCTGTCACACATAGGCTCGGACATAACTACACCGTGCATTGCAGTACGTGGCACTGTTTGTCCAATGCAAACAATTCAAAAGCAAATGCAGACACGTCATATATTCAATTTGGGTGTGTGGGTTCAGTATATTTTACCGGTCGGTAAAAAGGGTTGAGAAATCACATATCAGTGTCTTTTACGTTTGTACAAGGGATTTATTTTGGGCCCTTTTATCTAACAACAAAGCACGCCTACAATGCGACAGTTAGCCGTGTCTACGATTCACATCTACATATCATTTGTATATTTGAATATTTGGATTAAATTTACACTGTACAGTCCAGTGTTGCAATTTACCTACTTTCGCTTTGTATTAAAATGGTTTGTAAAATGTGTACTGAAAATGTATTGAATTGAAATTGTTTAGTTTTTTTTTATTACAATAAATATTAAAAACTAACACTTAATTCTTTATCTGGATAATAAGGCCTCAACCTCTTTTTGCTTTTTTTTTAACATCTTATCATTAAAATTAAAGTTGTAGCAACACGTCATGTTTGTATATGCAACCTATTTTGGTATTTAATTCTGGAAATAAATTTTGGAAAGGGAGTACATATTATAATGACATTTGTAGACGAATGTTGTAAAGAATGCTTTCCAAAAATTATCATTTCTATATGAAAACCCATTTTCAGATTTATTGTTTTCTATGTTCTTCCAAAAATCTTTAATTGTCTTCAATTTTTTTACTTTTAAATTAACTCTTTAACTGCCAATACTCTAAACTCATAAATTATGACATCAAATTTTTTTCCTCACCAAAAATTCATTTAAACTACAATTGACTTAAAACTTAACTCAATAAGTAAATTGTCTTGAAAAAAAGTACAAACGTATTAAACAATCAACAATGCTGCGCCACAGAAACTTTTTACCCACACACTTTTTACCAACCCCCTAACTAAATTATATTGCATGTTAACCAAAGCACTACCACCAGTTCTAACTGTACACCTAGTTGTTTAACGTTAGTTTGTTGAATTACGCGTATGCATAAATAAATGCAGTGTAATTAATTAATATTCACACAGTCCTTTTGTGGATTCATGCAACGTGCCCTTATATATTTTAAACTATGAGCAAGACACATTGTGTGTATTTAATTATAGGCATACGTTTATCATTATCACAACATTTGTGCAGTGAAAGTTCTTTGATAGAAAACCCACAAGCATCCCCTTCCTTTACCGCAAATCTATGAATATATTGAACAATCAAAATGAGAGTCAGCACTAAATGCACTGCGCGCATCAAAATCATGTCCATGTTATAAAATTCATTATGTGGAGTGAAATACTCTTTCTGCACCCTTGCCGATTTGGTGGGTTGATATACCGCATGCTGGGCAGCCGACAGAGCAGTGAGGCGTCTCATTTAATTCATTATCTGTATAGTAAATATGCCTAACTAACTGATAATGTATATATAAATATAAATGCAGCATTGAGTGCGTAATGGACTTTTGCTTGCATTACCATACAAATTCACATGAAGCATCCTCTCCCCTCCCATTCAAATTGTGACTAAAACTAAATGTGAGGCACAAACCTGGCTGCAATTTGTATAACATATTCAGTGCAAGGTATTTTGCTATACGCGCAGTTATGTTTGGATGGGCTGGATGCAATTCGCATGGTTGATGCGTTTGTTGTTACAACGCTGAGTATATACGCAAACATTATTAAATAGATGTGTTTGCCTCGTCGCATATATGTGTGTGAGTACAAGCAACCCCTATTGTATATAATATATTCATTATATTATGTCCAGGGACTAACTGTTTATACAAAATATTGCTTCCGAGCAAATAATGTGGCACGTTTAACTACCAACGTCCGGCAATGTGTACATTATATTATACAGTTTTAGTCAACGAGCTTTAAAGTTGCTGCAACACAATGCAATAAATGCACACATAAAATGCAGGGTGCAATAAAAATGAATATGACTGCAAAATAAAGTAAAGCTTTATTGGCATTAACGATATTGTTAATAAATGTGCACGTTGTTGCAATTGTTGTGTTGGTACAAATAACACATCGTTTTCATTTTTAAACATTTGGCCTGATTTCCGGTTTGTCGCAACTCGTGCATATTGTTTGTGTCCTTTTTTTTTTTGCATTGCTGTAATAATAATAATTGTTAAAAATGTATAAATTGTTTTTATGCATCACCATATTTATGCAATGCCATACAATTTTATACGTATTTGTGCACATTTTATCCCACCGATTTGTCAAAAATAATTGCACACAAAAGTGGGGCAAACCGCGCAAACGGATCGTAACCGGAGTAGGGTGGAAAAGTTTTAAATATTACTGCATATTGTGTTTTTATTGTGCTTCGTACGTAACTGTTGGTGCTTTGATATGCGAGGAACACACATCAAATGTGTAAAAGTTTATGTATTAATAGGATTTCACAAAAGGGGTGAGGAGCAAGGTGTGGGTACTGGGTAGTACTGCAACGAAGTGCACATGGGGTTTATTTGTTAAACCACAACTTTGAGTGCACAGGGCCAATGAATTATTTATGCATTTTACTACACTATATACTGTCTATGAAGGAGTCGCAAAATTTTATCGGCTGAATTCTCTGGATAATTCGATAAAGTGGCAAATTCCATTTACCCCCTACGACTTCCTCTCTCCACAATTTTATAAATGTAACTGTATGTAAATGTGTATTCCAAAACAGGGACAACTGCTTCTCTCTGGATGTAGCCACGTTTACCTACTTCCTTGTGCAGTCCATTTTCACTAGGTCAAATTGAATTCGTATTGCGGTTGTTTCGAGAAATAATTTCAGCAAATTTTATTGCTCCTTTTGTATTCGAACCATTATATCGACCATGTTAAGCTTTAAACGTTAAAGTGTTAAATGGACACTTTTGCACTCAGCACTTTATTATTGATGGATTTTCTAGTTTTTTGTTATTTCCGAAAAAATAATTTATTGATGCTTTAACTTTTGCATTATTGCGAATTTCCATGAAACAGTTCTGCAGCTTTTTTGAATTAAATAAGCAAAAAAGGTTCACAACTGTTTCATGGAAATCATTACTAAATTCATTGTTTTATAATTTTTAACTTTTAACAATTCTTATTCTAATTTTAAGGACACTTATTAAATCATAATATTAACTAATACTCATTGAATCGTGAAATATTTTTATAAAACTCAACTGTAAAATTAATTAAAAATTATTCCTACAGGTATTTTTGATTATGAAAATTAAAAACAGTTGGTATTTTCAGAAAATGAAAAAACTGACAAAAGCAAATAATGCTTCGTTCAATATTAAATATCTTAAAATATCTTAAAATTCATTTCATTAAATTATTTGAATTATTTATCCAATCTGAACGGAACAGATGTCTATAATTGGCTGCCAACAATTTAATATCAAATAATGAAGAAGAACCAAAATTCCAGCAAGATATGATGTAAAAATACGAGAACACCAATTTGTTGTTAATAAGGACACGCTTCTCGTCCCATTACTGTTATAGTCTGGCAATGGAATCCAATTCCCTGTACAACAATTAATCAAAAAGAGTAAATCAATCCGTAACCAATGCCGCAGCTCCCTAAAAATATAAATTCATCCTCGATATATACTAATTGCACCCCTCTCCTTCTTTATTCTCTACATGGTTAAAACGGCGTCACGTACACAACAAAGCCATACAGTTATACTAAATACATATATCGACTTCAAATATAATTCCCTTATTGATTCATAATACGCCAACCATGACCAACGCCAGTGTTGTGTGCTGAAAAAGGTCATTTCGACGTAATCCTAAATATGTAATATAGCACATATACAGTGTGACTCCTGTAGACCAAACTGGAAAAGAGGATCAAGCAATTTTCGTTTCAGAAAATCCTTTAATTGTATTCATCCTATTAACGTGCATATTCTCGCATGAGAGATGTAAAATAAAATTATTTGGAAGCACCACCACCACTACCAGCAAATTCTGTATTGCGGAAGATTAAATCCCAACAACAACAACAACGAAAAAAAACTGAAGAGGGAAAAACCAATTGAAAATATGACCCCGATTTTTCGGTTTTTTGAAAATGATATGTTCCATTATGTTTTTCCACAGGCAGAAATTGTTAATCCGATTCGGTAGAGATTCTCTTTTGTTGCCATCATTCTGGACGTACAACTAATCCTGGTTACATCATTCGTGGAATGGGTTATGCGGTATGTGGCTGTGCCTAAAAACAAAAAATATATCGCGATTGGATGAATCTACTATCACGCCCGTATGGTGGTCGTAACAAATAAATTAACGCATAACATATTTCAAAAACATTTGTTGTTCATTTAACGTGTTCAGCCGAAAGTTAAATATATTTTGCACATGTATTTAGTTGATGAGAGATTTGTGATCATCACGTCAATAGGCTGTCGATGAGTGTTTGCAGTTGGATTAAACCATAAAATACATAAAGCAAACTCGGAATTAATACGTTATTTAAACGAAAATTGACTTGTATCGCAGTTTGTTTGTTTAGCTTTCACCACTTCCGCGACATGTGTGGAACGGGTGGAGCGTAATTTGGATTGATGTTTGCAATTTTTACGGTAATTCTCAATACTGTTTACCATGAAAGAGATCGTTATAAATAAGAACCATATTCTCAATAATGATCAGCAGCGTATTAAAATGAAATAAAATTACTTTCAACAAAAAACAAACTCCTCCATTGAATTCACGCGTCACAATGTATTGCTCCCTTGAACAATTACCCTTCTGTTCATTGTTTTGTTTTCTGTTTTTTTTTTTTTTGGGCAATAATTTATCAAGAAACCGTACATTAACAATGGTTGGCTCATCCCTGATTGGCAACATGTGCTTCAATTAATAAAAAATAAGCCATTTATTATAAAGCGAAAAAAGTAATTAATTGGTTTCAGTAATCACGCGCATTTTTATAATACTCTTTACTCCTGCATTGTTACAAGGGGTTGTAATCTTCTTGTACACCAAAACGAAACAACAACAAAGGCCATCGCGTATTGAAGGCATAAACGCCAGACACACGTTGTCATATGTGTTCCACCTTTATTTGGTGCATTAATTAACAGGCTTTTTGTATTCATAAATGCAAGCGACTTAACATGATGGATTACATATTGGACGACTATTCGAACTAATTACCATTATGCGGATGTGGTCACTGTGTAGCGTGTACACTCATTGGAATAGTTACACAAAAGCTTGCACGTGACTTGGCTGTGATCGCGTCTACCGCGCATGCTTAGAACGACAATGTGTTTAGGTTTGTAGATTATTTTATTCAGCATTTTCACAACATTAGCCACAGTTGTTTTAATATTTTATTATAAATAAAGTAATGCTTTGTTTAAGCCGTCCATTGTTTCAAGTTTATTTTATATTGGACGTGTTTGGACGCAATAACATAAAGTCCCAATCTTTATTAGGGGAACTGGTTTTCATTCCAATTAAATTATGACTAATGAGAGACCATTAAAATTTCACTAAGTTAATAAATAGTCGATTGCTGATTCATTGAAATGATGTCACAGGTTGTTGGTCAAGCGGTCAAAGCGGTTCTTCTTTCGTAATAGCGTTATAAGTTGAAAATCGTGTTTAATATGTTGATTTTTAGACAAATTGCATTCACTGTTTCCTTGACAATTATCGCTGCTTATTTATGTCAGTGACAAATTGTGTGCCATTGAATTGCTTTAAGGGCCGAAGTATGGTGTGCATTTTAATTTGATGTCGTAACTAAAATGTACTCGTACATAACGGTTTTATAGTACAGCTATGAGTAAGTACTTTGGTTTTATTGGAAAATGTATTGTTTTTTTTTTACAAAGAATCGTTATATGCACTTTAAGAACGACTACTGCGTACTGGATATAAGTAGTTCTATAAATAATCCGGAAACGGATGTCACAACCTGCATTTTAATTGTCTTAATCTTGATTACATTTTTTCAAACGCTATATTTCTTTAAACTTTATTATGCAGATTGATTTATATTGCATGTCTTTATAGTGGGAGTATTTTTTTTTCTTTTGTAAAACCTACCACGCAATGGCTGCAAATAAAATGTTTAAAGTACTCTATTTTACACTATTAGTAGATTTAACGATCTTAAAACTGGTTTAATTTGTAATAACATCAAATTATCTTAATATTTAAGAAGCACTCGAATACTTAATTAAACCAACCAATTTAAATAATTGAATGAATTTCAATTTAAAATAAATTAATAAAACCATTTTTCCCCAACAAGAATATTTCAAATTAGCTCATTTATGTTTAAAAATGTTCTGTCTAATTGCAGTTTGGAAAACTTTTACATTAAGCTCCATCAAAACTGTCTATTAATTATATTTAATGGCTAGTTAAACAACACTTCGAGGAGTAAATAGACTTCACTATACTCCAACAATACAATAAGAAAGCAATTTGCCTAAAGAAGTTCCTTCCGATGAAGCATTGTTGCAAAAGAATGGCACTACACACTTTCTTTAGTGCTGCAGGAACAAAAAAAAAAACTATCGCGCTTAAAACATGCGAAAATATTTGAAACAATGTCTTTGAAGACTGCACATTATAATGCAGAAGAAAAGAATTTATTTCTCACTCTTTTTCCTATCTTATATAATGTTGCATTAAATTTATATTCTCCACTACTTATCATTCCTCCATTCTGCCATCCAGCAAAGGCGAGTTTTCCTTTCTTTCTCGGAACTAATTAAATCAACATAATAATTAGATTAGAATCTCAGAAGCACACTGAGCAACAACATTTACCATATATAAGCGTACATGTACAATACTTGAGCGCCGCTGTGCACAGATGACGAAGGGCGGTTCTCGTTTAAGCATCCAGGACGAGAGTAGATCTCTCCTCACAATATAATTGTTGGGGTGGAGTGGGTGGGGTTGGTTGCCTGAAGTGGGTAGCACGCGAAATAATGTAACAGTGTTTTATGTATATGGAATAAAGATGAAAAATGGTGACCTCTTTTTTATGTGGGGAAAAAAAAAGTATCATTAAAGAAAAATCACCCGGAGGGCAGCAGCATTTTCAGCTTTATTTCGTCCCTCTTATCACACTTGAACATGTAACATAGACAGAAATGATAAACGGGGTGGAGAGGCTGGGATGTTGATGGCATAGTGGCAGTGGGTGGCTCTTCATTCAGTTATTTGTGTATGCTGCTGTTGCTGCTGCTGCTGCTGCGTTCCACAGCTGTATTCAAAATACATAAGTATATTGTTAAAAATAAGAAAAAGTTTGCCGCATTAACATTTTCTTGTTTGGTAAATGTATTTTCTTTTTTTACTTCATTATTTTTTCGTTGCCCAAAACAAAAATGTCTCTTCTCGTTGTATTTGTTTGTTGGTTGCTTGTATTCTTTCATGTAATTTTATCTTAAAGATCTAAAGATTGTGTTCAAGATTTTGTCTTCTTTAAAAAGAACGTATGGCCCAAACAGTGTGAGGAGTTTATTGAATTTAAATTATTCAATTTAGTGGCTATTGCTATTCATATTATTTTGAGAGAATTGAAATCTTTTAAGATAACATAACGGGCGTGTAAGAGGAGCAAACATTTTGAATGCAGAGTAATGCCATTTATGGCGTTGTACAAATGTGAAAGGAGGAAATGGATATAATGTGGGGGTGTCAAGGGTCAGTCGATGGTGTTAAAGAGCAATAAAGCGGCTAAAAGTCAACACAAGCACATGCGGTCTCGAAGATAAATATAGAAAACCATAGAAGCAAAGAACGATGACAACGTGACTTTCAATTGATTCCGTTTTATCTGCTGCGTCGTCGTCGTCGCCGTCGCCATCGCCATCTCTACACACACACGTAGTTATTCTATATATAAAGGAGTATCTGTTATTCTATGGAATTTATAATAACATTGTTGATTCGGTTATTTTTCTCAAACTCAGTCTTTTGTTTAATTCATTTTTTTTTATTTCCATCGATGATTGTTATTCTTACGTATTGTCAGTTGTTTTCTTTCAATATTTCCCCCCTCCCCCTTCCACCACACCCCTTTTTTATTTCAAGTAAAGGTTCTTCATCTCCTTGCGGTGAAAATGTTCATTGGGGCATTAAAATTGAATTTGCCACACACGCTTAATTGACTTTAGTGTGTGTTTTTAATGAATTCAGTACTGGGGGATAATTACTATTCACGTGAAGTTTCTGTTCTGGTTGTTTTGAGGTATTAAATTGCGAAAATAAGATTTGCATGACTTTTATTTTTCATACAAATACTTATTACAATGTTTGCATAGAATTTCATGGTTTTATTGACTTATGAATTAAATTCATTAAAATGAATAATCAAATATTTTATAGAATTTACGGCGTTTCAAGTTTTAAGGTCATTTGTCAAATAACCAAAAAAAATTTTCCGCCAAGTAGCCATCAAAAAGCTCACAAATCAATTTATTCAATATAATTTAGAATATTAACTCGTTGCACCTAAAACTATAATTATGCATATTTAAATTAGGATCATCAAACCAAATTACAATAACGATTTTATTTCGCCTACGTCGAAATTTTCAACAAAATAATAAATTTTGCAATTACATTAGGTTAAAACTCCTATAAATAATTCAATTTCAATTTTATATGCAGTCAAATTGTTTACAATACCTCGATCCCTGTCTTTATTATTGATTCAATGCTTTTCCGCTCGTAAAACTTATTCCATCACAGCTTATTTGCCTCCTACTGCATTTAAATAACCTCAATTTAAAAACCAAACACAGAAAATTATTAAAATTTTAATTATTACATTAAAAGAATCGATGTGCTCAATAAAAACAGCGAGCTAATTTATGGACGTCGCTGTACAAAAAAATTCAATAAAATTGTAGACTGCATAGGATAATAAAAGGCGCATTCCCCTAAAATTTGAATAAATACGAGGGAAGGGTAAAAATAAAAGCACAGAGCACCAAACACTGCATACAATAACGAAAAGACAATAAAATACGGAAAATTGAATTATGAAGACTAAAACAACAATAATAAACCATAATGTGACAGCACCTTTAAAATTTATCAACGGCATATGTTGTCTTATTAATTTCATGTTTTTTAATATTCCATGCAGAGAGGAGCCGGGTTGTTGGTTCGTTTCTTTTTCCCCGTTGTTTCATTTTGTCTGTTACTTATTTTTTTATGGTGGAAGATGTACGCGTGGAACACGCAATGACCGTACAACTAAATTCTTAATACTTTGCCATAATATGCCATGATGGAGGAGAAGGTGGAGGTTTTCTAAATGCGTCTCGAAGTGTCGTTATTCTCTTCAGCTGTGCACATATTCAATCGCACGCAGATTGAAAAAGATATTAAAACTCGCGCTGAGGAGCGGTGCCCAAACAAAATGCTATATTAAAGTGGAAAAGGGAGAAAAAAATTGGAAAATCATTCACTTTGCCATCAAATATTAATTTACGACCACATCCAGTCACAAGCAGACCCCCACAATGCTTCACAGTGTAAGTGCTGAAGAGATCGCGCCATGTTTTAACATTCTTTTATATGTTGTATGCAAAAGGGGGAGGAAGCATCAAGCTTCGGTGTGCTGCACCGTTAAAAATGCTGTAAAAATAATTCGCTGGAGAGAAAATGAAACGTTGAATTTAAAATCTGCACATTCAATTGAGTTTCATCCAACATATTATGCATCCAGCGTGTTGTAAAACATTTGTGGGGCAGATAAAATGATGCCCAGACAGACACATTCCCTCAACAATAATATAACCCCAGCGAAATATGACAAGACGCCATAAATTATTAATATAGCCGAGTTTTACACATATAGACCCATATAAAAATACTTATTATTAATCATTTATTTGCATTATGGCCTTTTTTATTTCCTTCCCGTAGCCAGGCAGTCAGTTTTAAGCATAAATCCAGCTTTGTCCAGCGCAACTTAAAGCCAATCATGTGTTTCATAACAAATAAGTTCAATAAATAAATGATTTGCAGCAATTTATTGTGCCATAATTGCTTACATAAATTTGTATTCCATATGCACTTTTATCGCCATGTTTGCTTGGCTTTTATGATTGAATTAACACTCCTTTCTTAATAGACGAATGTGCTTTGCTTTTATGCACAATATATTGAAAGTAGTGATCATGTTTATTTCATTATTACAGATTGTTAAATGTTATTGCCAATGAAGTTGATTGTAAGGAATTTGTGCGAGAAATATGTAAGCTTTTTTTATGAAAAATAATTGTTAATCGTTTATTAAATTATATTTAAAATTGAAAGAGGTGAATCCAAGAATGGATTAAATTTTGTTTAGAAAAGTTTTAACGGTAAGTGCTTTAACTTTAAGGATTTACGCAATTTAACAAAAAAACATAATTTGATCCTGATTATTAAACAAGTCAACAACTAAATAATTTCTCCAAATCTAAGAACTTTCTAAGCAAAATGTTTTTAAGGCAATTACCCAGCTCCACGTAAGACAATACCCAAATTTTATTCCCAAAATAAATCAATAAAATAACTCATGTTATAAAACTTTTGCTTTTATTTAAACGAACCCGTGAAATACCCCTCAATTATCTCAATTATTCAACGGTCATCGTGATAGCCTTTCACATAACGCACCTGACATTCCATATACGCATTACATCGAGACCTCAATCCTCAAAACCCTCTCTTTGTTTCAGCTATTATACCTTTCAAATATGTCGTCCCATGTTACATTAACAGACTGCGATAAAAACCTTAGAAAAAGCTCTCTAAATAAATAAATTGAAAGCGCCATACAGCAACTTATAATACTACTCACAATCCAATAAACAAAATGCAAAACGCGATAGACCGCAAAAGGCAACTGTGTAATTAACGGAAAAGATCCCACACAATATTACAATCGCGAGTCCGGTGCTTTTACCACATCCCGCATGGGGACTCCTTCTCTTAAATGTTGTTTGTTGTATGTGGGACCGGACGGCTGGGTTATGTATTGTAGCTAGAAGCCTGGGCAATGGGCATTCCGAATTTATTTTATT
The DNA here is from genome assembly GCA_963854165.1 of Sylvicola cinctus. NCBI lineage: Eukaryota > Metazoa > Arthropoda > Insecta > Diptera > Anisopodidae > Sylvicola > Sylvicola cinctus. The sequence continues at coordinate 32,099,100 of OY974083.1, read as the reverse complement.
TATTCCACTTTATGGGTAACGATATCTCAAAACCCTTTTTGCTCACAAGTTGGCAGTTGCACACTTTTTGCTGCTCACTCAGATGTATGGAAAGAGGAGATACGGATTGGAAACCGCGCGCCGCGTCGCATCGCACACATTTTGATGAATGATTTTTAATTACAGATTAGCGTTTGATTTAGCCCCCTCGGTTTCTTAATTTTCTTAATCGAAGTGCGGTCTGTGATGGCTCTCGTTTTCGTTTCACATATTATTGTTACAAAATACATAGGCTTGGATGTTGTTTGTGCCTCCTTGTTGGCGGGTGCTCTTATTTTTGTTTTTATGTATTTTTGTTTTTCTATATTTGATTTATTTAAATTAACTCTTTTTTTTTTCTGGGGTCCAAGGTTGATGAAATTCTTCAGTCGATCTGAATTTTATACAACCAACTATGTAAAATTTAGGGTTTCATATTTTTGAGCAGCACAACCGCTTGTCTTTGTACTGTAGCTAATGTGAAGCTGCTTCAGATGTCTATAAGCCAGCAAGAAGGCGGTCCACTTTGGACATATTTTGAACCGATTATTGATGACCTCTTAAAAGTCGTAATATTTTAATGTTTTTGTTTTTTTCATCATCTTTACTGTATAGTACAATATATGAAGGTATAAATTTGTGAATTCTGCCTTGCCGTTTTGAGATGGGAAGCACTTTTCTTTATCTTCATTTTTATTTTTTGAAATGTTTACAATTTTAAATGGGGAACATCAAAGAAATACGTATTTTCATAAAGAGAACGTCTTGATGATGCAGTTCGAATACATCACTATCTATGTGAACATTGAGTCAGGCTAGACGATGACTATTGAGTTGATTTTGTGAATGCTAAAGCATAATTTCGCCATATTGTTGAATATGCTAGCGCGCGGAAAATACCAGCAAAATGATATCCATTTCAAAAAGCGCATATCGTCGATATGACAGGAAGATATGCGAATAAAATCAGCATGCATTCAACATGATTTCAACATCAACAATCCATATAACAAAATTTCATGAATCCTCTACCTATATATTGTAGAACATGGCCGATGAACGCGTGCGGGGGGTGCTTGTGTTCACATTCAGCATACATGCAACAAACGAGCGCGCTATTATAGTTACAGCAATCGCGAATCTGTTATTTCTGTTTTATTCGCTGTTATTATATTTTTTTCTCATCCATTTTCGCACAGTATGAGCCATTTTTATGGATTTCCTTGTAAATCAACAGGGTGACTAAGGAAATTTCACACAACCACGCATGCCAAAAAGGGAGTAAAAACGGCAAAAAATGTAATATTTCATTTGGTGCACAAAAAATTCGCATACACTGTAAATTGTTACACGAGTTTATGTATATATGAGTGTGTAATATCATTTAGCTAATGCGAATTCGCTGTTTCCAATTGCATTCAACATTAAAAAAAAAAAAAAAAAAAAGACGAGCAGAATTCCCCGTGCAACATTAATACAGAATGGGTGTGCGTCTCTCGTCTAAATTGCAATTACTGGATGGCAAAGTGGGTGCCATATTTTGCAACAAGACAAACTCTGCAACAAACACACAAATCGCATTTCAAATTAACCATATTATATTTATACCGCTTGCATATTCGTGCATACATATATTATGGTGCACCTAATCTAATCGAAATTTATGCGCTGCATATCTCAACGATTAACTGTGTGTGGTGCGAGCAAAATTTATGGTTGACATTAAAGAAAGTTTCTTCACGTACTACATGTGTATTTATTTATACGCCCCCTTGTAATAAAACATAATGCACATTTGCATGCGTTGTGCAGCAATTTGAGTCCACATTTTTTTGCAACACTTTTTTATTTAAACATCCATAAAAATAGCAGCAGGATCAAGAAAACAAATTTATAATGCTGGGGGAATGTGGACTGGGATGAGATTTGTGTTATAAATCCAATAAAAATCTACATCTAAAATGGGCGCCCTATTAATTACATTCACCCTTAACCAATAAGCCATATAGAGCTTTAAACATTACACTCCACTAATGCAGGGATATAGAATTAGAGCTTCTAATATTTACTACTTGATGTGGTGAAGCATTAATCTAATCATATGGTCCGAAGCACGCTTTTTAATTATATTTTATGTGGGCAACGCAATTCCGAATAGAGATGTTAATCAGTTACACATAAAACTAACTGTACTTTATAATATTTTGTAATATAAAGGAATGAGACGTGGCGTTCTGGGTACTTCTATGTATGTTTAGGAATGTTTTTTGTTGCAAAATAATATTTTATATAGATGAGATCGCATATTAAATTGCACAAAATTTAAAATATAGAAGTAATGTGCATTTTATATGAGAATAATTTGCGTGCACTTGTTTGGTGATTGAATTTTGATATCACAAGCGTTTGTTCTGCAATGTTGATGAAATGTATGCAGTTTATAATTTTTACAAGCATGTAAATAATGTGAAAACATATTATGAAATGTGATGATTGTTTTAATTTTTAAGTGTACATTACAAAGAGAGGAAACATCAATGTTTTTAGTAAAAGCTTAATACTATTGCAATGCAACGCATTTTGTATTTAATTTGTTGTTTTAATACACGTTAACAGTTAAAAAATTATTTCTGCTCTCGAATCCCTATGAGTTTACATTTATTTTTTAAATAGTTTTGCATTCATTTTTTAAAAAATGGGAATGAAACTTTTTCCCCAAAGTCAATATTTAAATTTGCTGCTTTTATGGTTTTCATGAGTTTGATTGTTAAAAAAAAATGTAAATTATTTCTCATTTTTAAACCATTTCCGTTCCAAAGTAATCAGCATTGTTGGTTGTTGCCTAAAAAAAAAAATTTACAACACATTGTCCCCATTTAAAACCGTGCTTTGCAAATTGTGTATCTTCTTTACACTCGTCATGTTTCTTAATCATTTAAAAAATAAAATATCGCATTTAATTGACAAACGCGCATTTACAATGCAAAATCCCTTTTTCATTTAATGTTGGCATCAATTCAATTAAGAGTGCATCCCCCCCCATTGCATGTCATTGCAATAAGCATGCGCGCGGCTTTTTTAAAGCTTTGTGTGTGCCTACAATGTTGGCACACGCATGCGCCAGCCGACATCACACACAATGGACGCGCATAAATGTGTATTGTCATTTAAATTGTGACATAAGATTTGTGTGCGATCGTTCGTTGTTGCGGCCGCACCAAAAAGGAAATGCACTTTTAATGCAATATAATGTGCAGCGTATATTTTGATAAAATGCATCGCAGCTTATGTTTATATATTGTGTGGAGGACTGCGTGCACGCAAAGAGTCACAATTTTATATATGCGAGTAAATGTCGCTAAGTTTTATTTTCTTTACGCGCAATCAGCAAAAGTATTTGTTTGTGCAATTGTGGTTGTGCGGAGAGAATGGAATGCGTGGGCTGATTCTTGGGACTATTATCTGCGTGATTATGTTATGAGGTTTCGTGCCATTCGCCATTTAATGGATTTTTCCGTTGAATTTGTTTTGTTGTGGCGTGGTAGTTTGTTCTGCATTTAGAAATCGGATGCTGATAATTTTGTTAAGTTTAATTTTGGCTGATAAAAAGTTAAAAGGGTTGTTATGTGACTCGACTTCTTGGAATCATTTTTCAATGGCATCAAGTGACCTTCGGGGGATTGCCAATGAATCGTCTTACTGTTAAGAAATGTTTCAGTAAAAGCATTTAAAAGGCAAACAACAAAAACATTCAATCCTATATTCGATTTGAGTAAATACGCTTTATTGCAAACGTTGCAGTTGAAACTAAATAAAGTCTATCGTGATTAGACTGCACAAAATATCACACAAATTGACTTAACTCAATTTTCCAGCAAACACGCGTAAATGCAAATTACATCCGATGGCCATAAAATGCGCCTCAATGCATTCTCCCACATTTAAAACACCATCATCGTAATTGGCTTTTTATATTAGATCTCACGAATCTCGCACCAACTAACTAATTGCTTTATATCAAGTGGGTGCAATAGAAGCTTTAAGTGCGTGTGTAACCGTCTCACATTACCACAGTCCATCAAATACCCAAGATTTCTTCATTACAAAATGCTAAACATTTACACGCACATTTACTAATTCATCTCCAGAGTGGGAGACCCGCCGACCTGGTCTAGGTCGTTCCCCATGCTATCCATCTAATACAAATTGTAATTACTGTATACCATATTTGCTGGCCTAGACACTAGGAATCCCGTCTTAATTATACTCACATGCTGTCATTCTTGTAATTATACGAAAAATAGCTATTGAAAACGAAATGCCAATTGGCGCATAGCTTATGAGAGGAGAGGGACTTCAAAAGGTATATATAAAGTGATAAAACACATAATTGTTGCTGCTACAAATCTTTTTACAAAACCGTATACGATTTATATAATATGTTGTGACCGGGTGAGCGATGCCAATAAATACATATATAGACATACATGGGAGACACGTCTAAATGAACCGGCTAAAACATTTACAATGTGAGAACAACGAGTGGATCGTTCGGGTCGCGTTTCTGCTGTATAGGAGAGAAACAAAAAAAAATCCATTATGAAATCATTAAATTCTTTTTCACCGATATATCCACAACGGGAAAGACAAGACAAGACAAGACACACACACAATACAAAATAGACAACAAAACGAAAACAAATCGAGGAGAAAAAAAAAATTATTAAAAAATATTCATTGTGATGGAAGAGTTTGGTCTTGTACCTGATGATGATGGCCATCATATGTGTACAAGTTATGGGTATGAGATTAAAGTTACATTCGAGGGAAACAATCTCAAATGTAATACATTTACGGCACACAATGATGATGGAAGCATGGATGGTACACGCATCCAGAATGTTGTGTATTTTGCCGTAAATAGCAAACAACTAACGTAACTTGATTTGAAGACGAGTCATCATAATATGTGCAGAAGAAGATATGGCTTATTTGCGACTATATTGCATTGAGATAATGCAGAATTTTGTGCAGCCTCCGTTGCTGCACTATTATGTAGCTTATAACAAATATGGGCAATGGAGATGCGAATAGATGCGGCATAATAGAGAGAAACGAAACGAACACACATAAATTTTTAATGGGGCAAAAACCCCAGAGAAAAACAAAATAGTGCAACGTCGACGCTCTCTCTCTCTCTCTCCTTGATGCAGCCAGAAAAGATCATCATCAGCCACTCAGATGAATGCCATGCGGCGCATATATAGGCAATATGTGCAAAAGGCAAACATGCAAACAATCAGCGATTTAAAACAATTTATTCACGTTCCATGTGTGTGCAGTTATGCAGTGTATTATGGAGATGTTATTAACTATTATTCCTCCATATACATACCATATTTGCATCTTTCATCTTCAGCGCGCGAAATGCATTTTGTTCCTGGCTGTGTGTTTTCATGTTTTGATTTTTCTCATTGTGCGCCAGGCTTACATGCATTTCTGATCAAAGGTGCACACACAATTTCACAACGTTCACATATTGAATTTTTGCTGCTTATTTTTTACATTGTTTTTGCGACGCTCTTGGTTGCACTTGAAAAACCTATACTGCAGCATTGCATTTCGTATATTAATTTCCTTAATCATATGTGAGAGTGTGCGTGCAGCATCGTTCAGGCTGCTTCTCAAGCCGGGAGGGATATTGCATGTTTGGCATCAATGTTTCCATATGCATTACAATCCATATTAGTATCTCATTTTAATGAACCTTATAGACTTTAATATGCTCGTCTTGTGTTCTATGTGAGTGGGATCATCCATTGGTAATTGTTCCATTATACGATACTGACAGCAGCAGCTATTTATAAGTAAACGTTTAGTGAGGGAATTTCTAATAATGAGGTGGTTTGTGTTAAAATCAAACTTAACTTATATGAGAAATCCCGCTGTGGTCCTCGAATGGGATTAAAAACCATATCGCTTTTCGCTTCACGCATCAATAAACATCCAAAATTGATCGAAATAAATTTGTAATAATTAAATGTTCATGACTTGGGTCAAGGTTACACTAACCGTAACTCTTTATTCTAATCCAAATTGCGTATTATAATGGGATTATCATTATAATCGCTTTACTAATGGTAAAGAATTTTATAATGAATCCTCGCAGTGCAGTCATAAAATTGGATCATTTGCATATTCATTAAAAACATGTTTTCAAAACCACTTATTTTTAAATGTTTCACACTGTTTTATTGTATGTATTTGAGGTCGTAAAAATTGAGTTTTATGAGCTCGCGTTCTTTTTTTGGGTTTTAAGACACCACTGGGTATATATTCTCATTTATTCACATAACCGTGCTGCAGTCGGCATGAAGACAAAAGAACTCTAATTGCGAAATTTTTTATTGCTTAACTCGCGCGCTACCGCGGAACTGTTTGCAAAATAAAATTGAAGGGCATGAAAAATTTGCAAAGACACTGAAGAATTGCTTTGCAAATATTGATTGATTGTGACTTAAAGCAGTTTGGTGTCTTAAATTGTAATGAGAATTTGTTTTTTTCCAATTATTTCTGTTATTTTAATTAAGAATATTTTATTCTTCATGTAACATACTTAATGGATTTGCGTTTGGATGTCGCATGAAGCATCAAGGAGTATAAATTCAGATCATAAGGTATAACGAAAACACTGAAAAATTTATTCCGGCAATTATTTCAGGATTTAGTTTTTTTTCCCACAAACTGCGATTTTTTTCGCAGTTTTCGCAGTTCATTTTTGAATTTCAAATATGCCTAAGTTACTTCTGAAATAATGAAAAATACGTCTGTAAAATTCGTAGCGATCCCACTGTTCATCAAAGCGTCATTGATTCTACAATACTGTCGTTTCAATTTCTATATATTTAATTTACTGCAAAAGCTGTTTAAACCATCTTAAAATTTAAATTCCACTACTTAGTTAAATTCTAATTTTCAACTGGAATGCCAAATGACCTTGTGCTTTGAAGTACAATAAATAATTCAGCACTTTATCATGGAATTACCCATAGAATATAATCACGAACAAGCCTTTACCAATTTGGCCTGCAGAACCATTTAAAAGGCATTAAAGTTAATACACCTACTCGCTATGTTAATAATTCCAATCTTATAGACTAAATAATTCCTTTAATTTCATATTCCAACTTACAGTGCACTCTGCAGACTTTGTGCAATCAAAGTGCAGCAGCAGCAACTCTCGTTCGGTTAGCAAGCACTCCATTCATTGAAGCCGGTTTCGTGCGATACTTGCTGCATTCAGACTCGTTTAAAATTACTTAAGTCGTGTAGGCGTTATTCAGTTTTTGTACTCTCGCTGCGCGCAACATAAAAAAGAGATCAAGTTTATTAAATTTATATGTACTGCGGTTGTTGGTATACCAAAAGGCATATTACTTGGAATACCCATATTGACTGCAGCGAGCTGTACAGCAAAGAAAACAAAAATCATTCATTGTATTTAATAAGAGTGTTTATAATTATTATTATATTGAAAAGGCAAATATTCTCAAGATGTGGAGGTGTAGATACTAACAACAGTATAAGAAATCCTTTTCCTCCATGCATTCACATATCAAAAATGGTATTCAGATGATCTGCATGGATAAGATTCATATAAGAATATTCTCTTCTTCAGCGTGCTGCCAGGCCATTCAGTAAATTAATAACATTGCCATCGCACATAATGGGCCTCCACAATGGAAGCTTAAACTCAATTATTATTGTTTATTCAAATTTATTCATAATATATAAAACCCAACTCTTTTGTACAATGTAATTGTATATAATCTCTTTGTGCGAGTCCCAACTCCCAAGTGCCCATTTTTGGAATTCATGCCCCTACCCCACTCTCATCCGTGCGGCCGTATATTTTGTCTATACAAGCATATGTTGTATTGTTTTTTTTTTTGGGGGGGGCCACAATCTCATTAATTATTAATATATGGGCGACCGCATATGAAGCCCCATCGGAAATCGCGTGCCGCATCTATCAATATTTATTGACTACCTAAAATTAACCAGAACATGGAAATTGGATGACAACCATTAAAAAATATGAGAAATGTGTGTCGATCTGGGATTTGTTTCAGGAACTGGTTTACCAGATTTACTTTCACCGCAGCAACTGGCCAAAGGCAGCACTGGGACGCATCAAAACTTGATTATTGTCATGTGTGCGCGTCGGAACTTGGAATATATAATAATATTGTACACGGTTGTGTCGCGCTTTAATATATGCGGTGATGCTGTTCCACCAAAAAATCAAATATGGCAGGGAAGTCTACATGAGACATTGTCAATTTTGGCAGTTGAATTTTTTCACATTTTAGTTTTGTGAAACAATTGTGTAAAAAATTGTTTTTGTTTTTCAAACATTAATTTTCTGCCCTTAAAACAGAGTTTTTTTTTAATTTTCATTGGTATGTGTCTTTTTATTGCTAAACTCAAAAAATAACTTAAAAATATTCTGAAAAATATACTGAAAACTTAAAAAAAATTCAAGGTCATAAAAAATTTGATTTCCTTGAAAGATAATTTAAATTAAAATGTTCTGGAAACCACTTTATAATAATTTATATCTTGTTGAAAATTTTTCAATTCTTACACTACACTCACTTCTAAATTAACAACAACATAAATCAGGAAATTAAAGTGAACGAATTAAAGAAACGCTTCCAATGCGTAATGCTCCTAATCTGAATATAGCGCATTTTCTGCTTATCATAAATTAACATAAATACGTATGTATGATTAACAAACAAGCCGTAAACACAGCAGTAAGTAATATTGATTAGGAGAGAGACAAGACAACGTACACACCGCAAACAAATCGCCAAAGACGCGACAACTGGGACAACAAGCCGTACTACGGTTGGCGCGGTTGCGACTGCGCGGCCGCGGCATGCAATGCAAGCGCTTCTTCATAATATTATAATGGTCAGATTGCGCATGCCCCAGCCGTTAAGTGGAAATTGGAACGACGACAAGGGGCACGCGATAACGCAGCGAAAAATATATTACTATTAGTCTTCCATACGTATATTGTGTGTCTGTTGAAATAAATAAATTATAATGTGAATAATAAGATGAATGTGCGGCGTAGAGAGGCCGAACACTTGAGATCTCTGGAGGCTTAAACTAGGATGAGAAATGACTTATGTGTTGGGGAAAACGTTAAGCGGGTTAACTAGATGAATGGTGTGTAAATAACTACAGAGTTCAGTTGTGTGGGTTGGGTTGGGACTTGGGAAGCACAACAAATTAATCTGAAAATTATGTGGTTAAGTACATTTGTGTGTGCAACAAAGAAACATAATCCATGCTAATTGTAAATTATAACAATTTATAATAATTACTGTTTTATTCAAACCAAAAACTTTCTGTTTGTCTCGCCATGACTCATCGCAAATTAGAACCGGGAGAACTTGTAAAACATTTGGAAATTGCTTAAAATGCTTTTTGCTTGCGGTTTAACTCAAAATTACTGCTTGGAAAATAATCATGTGTGCGCGCGCATCTTCACGACTTGAGTATAATAATTCCGTGCATGTAACATCAATGTGGCGACGCGACTCTTCCGATACTCATCCAAATTATTTTACAAGTGAGATGAGAAACGTTTATGTTAGCTACCGCTATTCAAGTCTCAAGGCTTTATGTGTACAAACATCAACCTTTATAACACTTCTGGATGATTATTTTCATAAGACGCGCGAGATTTGAACACAAAAATTTGAACAGAGGCTCAATAGTAATTACCACCGATGAAGTTGCACTTTTTCATCCTCGCCGTCAGGGTTAGTCTCGTTTAATTGCGTCAGAATATGCGCTACGTGGGATACCCGCAAGCATTTCTTAAAAGAATGAGAACATGTTAGAACAGAGGCCGCAACCCGCCGACAATTCACGTTGAAATATGTGGACTTTTTATACAGTGCAATTCAAATTGACCACAACCTGGTGTTGATGGTGACGATGGTGTTGGATGATGATGACAATGATAATATCCGGGAATTTTTTACGGATTTTCCTTGAGCTCGAGAAAATTTCCATCACATAAAGCTTTTAAACCTTAATATTCTTTTTGTATGTGTCGTGATTGATTAATCCTCTTTGCATTTTCTTGCGTTTCTTCATCTCGCACTGGATTATTTCACCTTTGCTGATACAAAGTGTGTATCTTTGCATTGTGCTTTTAAACCCCTTTCTTAGCATTCGCCTTCCATTTGGGTCTATTATTTCTATTGTACAATTACTTTATGGTAGGGAAATCCGCAACATCTAAAAAAAATTATTTTAAGAATTTTTTTAAATTTCAGATCTCAAAGCTTTTAATAGGATTAAAATTGATTTTGAATTTTTTAAATTAAACTTGGCATTTGTTTCAGTATAACTAATTTTTGGGAATATTAAGAAAATTAGAATTTAAATTTAGTAAAATATTTTTATATAATATTTTGAGTGGGAAAAAATTATAAAATAATTTTAAACATTGAAATATATTTATTACATATTTTGATAGATTCTAATCTGTTTTAGAAACAAAAAGTAATTCACTTTAAAAAATTTGAAATTCCCAAACCATCTCAACTTCCATTACAATTCCACTAATCCCATATCAAAGAAGTTAAGTAATAAAAAGTAGGTGTTATTATACAAAGTACACCTTTTCTAAGATGCTCGCACCATCTGACAATTCATTTCGCTTGGCGCGTACTGCGCACATAATCTTTATACTCTTAAGTTGAGGCATTTACAATACCAGCAATTAAGAATTTATTTAAGGAACACATCATTTCAATTTTAATGTACAGCATTTGAGCGTGTACCATTACATTGCTTGCAGCTTTATTGCGGTGTGTTTTGGTTGCCACATAAAAAAACACCTACAGCTGAAGACGAGCGACGCGTCGAGAGTGTGGAGCATAAAAAAATGTGTAACAAAAATAAACAATAATAATAATCTATAGCAGATTAAAGCATAAGATGAGAGCGACATAAGGAAATAAAATTATAGTCATCCAGATAATTACAGGGGTCGTAAGTGATGTTTTATTAAATGTATACGGCACGTTAAAAGTAGCCAATGGGAAAACATTAATTTGGACACAAATTGCTTAATCTTTTATAGGGACTAGGGTGTGTGGAATTTAGTGGTTTTTGTTGTTATAATGAAACGCTTATATTGTTTAAAGCACAACTTGTTTTCATTGATATTTTGCACTTAATTTAATAACGTATTTTTGAGTTTTAGTGTAATTATTTACGATTGATTTTTAAGGCATAAATTTTGATGAAACATCATTTCAATTAATTTTATGTTGGTTTATGTAATTTATGAGAATTTTAAAATTTATTCCCTTCACTATTAATTGGTGCATCTGAATTCAGTGTATGGAATGATTAAAAAGGAGATGCATGCAAAATCACATCGGTATATTTAACACCTAACACGTCCCTGAATAAACCAATAAATCTTTAATCATGATTCGTTAACTTCCCCCCACTTCCATTGTGATACAATCTGCGCACGTCAGCCAATTTTAATTCCTTATTGCGCAAAACCCAGACAATCAACACCATCCAATCAGTAAACGGTCACATTACTTCAACTTATTAACGCCGCGTCTGGGCAGCATTTGCAAATTGCATTAACTCTCAAAAGGATCACATGCGCGCGATCGAAACACGAAACTGGTCCACAATAAATCTTTCAAAAAATTTGCGCAACCGCATTTGCAATACAATTTGAAATTGAATTGCGCTCGCTTCAAAATGCATATTTAACAATGTTGCGCAGTCGCAGGGCACTCACTGCAAACACGTGCTTCTGATTTCGTTTATATAGGTGCATTTATTTGCACAATGCAAATGCGTGGGCTGATCGTTGCGCTTGATTTCAATGCTTGTGATCAAGCAAACACAATTATTTAGTTACTTGCGTTCGGCCGTGGTCAATGGCCACAATGGCTCTGGAGTTATAAGAAAATGCCCAATACATAATTACAGCAGCGATCGCAGTTCTCGCATGTTGCTTCTCCCCAAAAAGATGAAGATATCCCAGGATGCTGTGTACAGTGTATGCACGTCTTGAGGCCTTCTTGGCGCACTGTGCGTGCATTTCGCATTAAATTAACGAACAATAAAGTTTTAATCAATAATATTTAGCAACAATAAGTGGTTGAGAAGGAGGACTGAATTGTTTGAATTCAATTGAAGAACTGTTGCTGCATTAAAGATGCTGAGATATCTTCCATGCGCTGCCGCCACGAAAATGCAAAATTAATGAATTTAAATTACCCGCAATTTTTGTTTGGCCGCGCTTTTTTTTTTGTGTGTGTTGTTTTGTATGTTTGCATTAAATTGTGGTCTTCCCCTTGCTTGGGGTCATCTCAAATCATAATTTTCCCCATGCATGCATCAGTGGGCTTAAGCGCGCATACTTGCAAGTTTCAATATTGTAATAAGCAAAAAAATATTTTACTCCTAGCTACGAGATGCAATTTTGATGTAAACATTCTGTTCTTGGTGCACTGTGCTGATGAAGATGGAAAAAGTGCACACTAAATTGATGGACAATAGAAAGTTAATGATAAAATTGTTCGCCGCCTGACTTATGCGTTCGTCTTGTATACACTTGAAGCCATATTTGAGATGCGATGAAGGAAGACGAAATGAAGCGCTGTGCACTCGCACAACTGATTGCCGCGCATTCAGTGCCTCGTTTTGTGTGCTGTGCCATGTAGGTATTACGGTGCATATATGCGAACGGACGGCTGCCGTGGAAGAATGATGAGGCGATCCTCATGAAGAATTATTATGATAATCTCATTGAATGGGAAAAAATTGAATTATTGTTACTTATTCCGCGGGCAAGAGGAATTGAGCGAATGCTGCCAATAAAGTCTTATTTCAGTATGTTATAATAGTAGGTAGACAAGTCAGACGCACTTTTAGGTTCATTGAGTTGGGAATATTACTTATTAGCTGATGGTATTGAAGTTTTGTGCAGAACATTCGCTCTGGTAACTATAAACTCTCTGCAATCTGCTATATATGAGCAGCCATGGGCTTTTATTTCTGTTGTGCCTCCTTCTCGGGATAGTTGTTTGCGCATGCAATCGTGTTTTTCTTCTGGAGTTTGCCAATAACATACGCAAAAGTGAACAAATTAAATACACAAAGAGGCTACGAGCAAAACATCTTAAGATATGGGCATAGAAGAAATAAAATAAACAATTTTTCTGAACGTAAACTGATTGAACATGCGCTAAACACTGTCTGTATGTTACACATGTGTATAGAAGTGCTTCGCAAAATAGCGCATATAGTTGCTAAAGCTTGTAGCAACAACGTGTACATTGTACATCGAATCAGAGGTGAAGAACATGAAGGCTAACTTACATGAATATTTCACTGTATACTCGGATTGTACATGGAAGTCTCGCGCAGAAAGACTTTTCGATCAGAACACTTATGCAGCATGTGTAGGCGGATCTTGGAATTATTGTCTTAACGCTTTTACATTCAAATGTACGAGTATATTATTATTATTACAACAATTATTATAACCATTTCTCAATTCCGAACTTTATTCAACTTTCTTCTCCAATCGCGTGAGCTTCAAATAAAGCAAAACAAAATTGTTTATTTGTTAGGGCAGAGATTGAACTAACTAAGTTGTGCGCTTTATGCACTCAGGGTCAAACCATATTCGGATTTAAAGGATTTGATTTCAGCGTTTCAATCGGTTGTAAATTCGATTTTAACTTCTCTCCAGGGACTCAACGTGCATAAAGGGACAGAAATAACACTCCAGGAACAGCGCAAACATTTTATTTGTCTGGAAAAAAAAACACACACACACACACACATAGTGTACCAAAAACGACACATTGAGTGAACGAGGGTGCCCACCTACGGTTCGATTTGTATCTCATCCGCCGATCTTAATGCGTCCCAGCTTTTGCATTACTTATGTCGTTTGTGTGTATCTGCAGTATATATGCACATCCATGTTATGTCCCTTTTGTGTTACCCACCAACACAGGCCACGGCCAAGATGAACACAACAAAGTGCATCTTAACCGAAAAAATCTTGCGGTGCACGCAGCGCTTGTCTCCAGATTCTTGGGAATCTATATCTCACCGACTCAATCTATAAATCTAAATGTTGTTAACAGTACATGGGTTCCTGTGGATGGATTTTGTGACCATCATCCAGGTAAATGTTTTAAGGTGAAACATAAAAATGTGTATTGACGTTTTGTCTCGCGACTTTCTTGTGGACGGGGTTGATGTTTTCATGTGTTTGAATTAAAGGATTAATTTGGGAGGTGCATAGAATGTTGTAAAGGAATAGAATGAGTCTGAAATCAGTTTTATGTTTCGTATGTCTTTTCTGACAGTTATCTTATTTATTAAAAGAGTTTTACTTGTAGATGCTTAACTAAGACACACCAAAGTTTAGATGACTTTTATAAAAATACTAATAATCCTAAATTCGTTTAAATAAATTAATTAAATGCATAAATTTTAAACTGAATTTCATGATAATATATTTGATCATAATGAAATTCAAAAACTTTTCTAAAAAATAGTTTTTGAATTTTAAGTTGAAAATTTCTTTTTTATTTGACTTATTTAAAAATTACATTTATAATGATAATAAATAACTAAAATAATTTTTCCTCTTTCTTGCAGGTAAGCAAACAAATGAAACTACAGCAAACTGAGGGCTAAAACATTGTACAATTGATTTTAAAAATGGCTTCCCTAAATGTGAAAATCTCAAATGTTTAGTTAGATGTTTTAATCACGTAAGTTCATTTGAATGTTCCAATAATTTACTCATTGCTGTATTAAATAAGTACGCAGGATGATAAATTTAAGTCTTATCTGATTAAGAACATTATGGATCCATTATGGCATTAAATAGACGGTAATGTCTCTACTTAGCAACCTGCATGAATGATATCCATTTCAAATTTATAATTGAAAAAATAATTACCTTTACCTACATCGTTTTGACTAAAGTTGCTTCTTATAATTTGTCTTAATCGCATTACAACCAGCACACAATCATGTCCTAGCTCTCAGATCCCAGATATATTCCTCAACAACCATTTTCCTATCCATTGCACATCTGGCTGTTTTATATAATTTGAAAGGCTTATAAACAAAGCTACATATGACATGTTTTTTCATACGGCAATGGTCAACCTTTTAAGTCACCCAATTATGTGTGTGTTTCTCTTCCGCATCCAAATTCCTCTCGTATATTTAGCCGCACTAAAAGGCTGATGCCCCAATGGAACCCACATCAATCACTCATTCTAAATGTGAGAGCCAATTCTTTGAATTCACATTTATTTAAATTCCGAAATTTAATTTGATTTAGATCACGCCGGCTAATTTTTCTCGCTGACAGATTTCGACGCCATGCAACTGGCGTGGATATTTTATATAAATTCAAAAGGACTGAGTAACTTTGCATTAAGTTGAGAGGATTTTGGGATTCATCATAAATGAATGTACACAATCCGCGGGTGCGTGTTTTATAGATGTAACTCACATTTTACAGTTGAGTCGACATAGCCCTTTCAATTTTCCGTAATAAAATTTTATGGCAATACACAGAATTCGCGATGATCGAATCATTGTTCATCGCGGTGCTCGTACATGTGCAGCGATTCCCAACCATAAGAATTTGAATTGTGTTGAGTAAATGAGTGAGACGGACGCGAAGTAACACAGATTTTATATTATGGCTGTAGTTTCCGAGTTGTGAATTCATAATCGAGTTGATATAAAATTAATGGAATTATATTTTCGGTGTGTATAAATTAATAAAACCGCAAACTGCTGTGAGCTGTCAATGGAATGAATATTTATAATTGCGAACGATTTTAATGCCATACATTTTGGGTTGGAGGCGGCATCATCTTAAATAATAATAATGGTTTTATTGTTGCGTGAAAATCTCCCATATATACCTTATTTATACACACCGCATCGTATGCATATTGTGTTCTTACTTTGGCATACATTTATTCAAATGCGCGATTTATTTTAAATTTGTTTTTACTTTTCAACATTTAATAGCTTATGCGCCAGGCCATGAGTCATTTCCATAAAATTCCTATAATTTATACTGGTGGTGGTCAAAATCTGAAGCACCCAGAGCACAAGAAAACAACAACACAAAAGTCATAAATCTTCTGTAATTCAAAGAATATTCTTTGGGAACCAATAGATCCTCCCCAGCAGCTCAGGTAAACTCGCACACAACACCGTATACGTTTATTTGGTGAATTTTTTTTTTTGTTCAAAAATAAAAAGGGATAGATTTTGAATTGGGTCAAACAGTAAAGGATATTGAGGTAAATTTTTCACTCCCAACAAAACATCATGAAAAGGTAAATTCCCTAAATGGCCATTTACATTAAATCCACAACATTGTAAAGGAGGCGGGATATGGCAGAAGCCTTTAAACTCGTTTATTCCTATAAGAAATTAACACCTGTTGTCTTTCCGCATTACATGCCTTATTTATAATACATCTAAGGAATGTTATTAAAAACTAATTTGCCCTCAAATCGATCGCTTAATCATCCGTGAATCCTCATAAATAATGCCTAAAGCATTTCACCGCAACCGTGCATATTATGTGTGTTTAAATGCACACGAATTTCTTATTTAAAACTCTCTACGTCGCTTACTTTATACGGATTGTTAAAATATAAATTAATTGACAATCGAAAATTCGAGGCACATAACATCGCGGCATCGTACTACACATAATAATATTTTTAAATGCGATGCGCGCAAACTTGTGAATAAAAAATTCAAATTCAATGGAAACGTCTGGGATGAGTGCGGCAAGCAAGCACCCAATTTCAGACCATTCTGCCGATCTGGTCGGTAATTTGAATTTTAAAATAAAACATACATGTTCATATATTGTATAAAATATTGTAAATTCAAATATCATTTGATTGTCAGTCATTTGTTTCACGGCGGAGAGAGCTGGCGAGAATGGCGGGATTCACTTAATATAAATTTATAACGCTGGAGTGACATCATTGTTTTGTACTTGCGGGTACGTGCACATTTTGTATATCGGTTCGACCAACAATAATAATTTGTATTTGCAAATCCCTTTTTGGCACAATCAGCATGTGGTCAACGATGAGTGGGTGCACTCTGTGAATTGTTTTCCAAGAACTATGCTGTTGGTCATTTGCACGCCGTCATAAGTAGTTTAGTAGTTGACAGTTGCTGCAGTCCTCAACAGTCTGCAGTTGCACACAATATACTATGTGCACATATTGATCAGTTGTCGTTTTATGAATCAATAACTAAAAGAGAAACGACAACACACAGTCACAGAGAGATTGCAAATTAACTATTGAACTTTGAGTTGCGCATCTTCATTTTGCTAACCATTTATTTATTTAAGACACAAAGAAAGGTTATCATTGCGATAAGAGTTGACTGTTAGAGCTGCAAAGCATAAATTAACGACAATAGTTTGTTTTATATATTCTATTTTAACCTTCATGACTTTGGGATTGTTGTTTATGGTTAAATTTTGCAATTATTACAAGTGGCTGATGCATGTTAATTTTAGATAAAGCCAAGTGCACTGTTATGGACATTGAGCGGAAATTAGTAATTAACAGTTGTATATCTGTCAGTCAGCATGGAATTGATACGTTCCAAGAAATGCGGAAACTAATTATGGACACATTTTGTAAAATATATAACAGTTGGCTCAACTCATCGTCATGTCTTGAAGTGCTGTACTCGTATTTATATATGAAATGAGTGTAGTTACTTGACATGAGCCATCCTGCCTGACTGACTAACTAACTACTACTACGGTTGCATGGGCATTTTGTCAGAAGCCTAACAAGTTTTTTCATGATCATGGTTAAGTCTGTTTGTCGTTTTTGGGGTGCAGGGGTCAATTTTCAAAACAATTAGGCTTAAGCAGTTGTAGCCGTATAACCTCTTCAATACTTATTTATTATGCACATACAGTTGTCAGAAGTTCCCCAAGTGAACATAGTTACAAGAAATAAGTTACGCATTAATGAAAACGAAACTATGTACATTCGAAAGGAAAAAAAGACAGTTGATAGGATATTCAACGGAAAGAAAAGTTGCCCTTGAAGACGGATTATCGAGTATTGGAAGGACATTCATGACTAAATCCTATTGTTTCACTACATTAAAATGTACACAATGGAACCACATGGGGAACATTCTGGGGACATGTTAGGAATGTTTAATTGTCAATAACAAGTTTAATATGAGTCCACATAAATTATGTCTCGTATTTCATGTCTCAACATGCCTACACAATATATGTACAACGTTGTGTGGCATTTTTACATTGACAGTATGATTTGTGAGCGTAATTTGTATCCATACACACTGCTGCAGGATTAAAGGACCTCCGCTTTGAATGGAAATGCGTTTGTCCCAATATGACGCAGTGGTCTTGGAGTTTTCTCCAAACGTATTTTAAGCTTCTTAAATTAGAATCGTTTTAGAATAATAATTAAACAAGATGGATCCAATTTAAAATTTTAAACGACAGTTATTGCGGAAACTGCAAATAAATTCGCGGTTCGTGAAAAAATTTACTAATTCTAAAAATTATTGCAGAAATCAATTTGTCAGTGTTTGATTAGTAACTAATTGATTTTTAACAAAAAGATTAATGTATTATCTAAAATAGATCAATTTCACTTAACTTATTTAACTATTCAGGTTCATAAATTTCATAACAAAGCCCTCCAGCTACTGACTCACGTCTTAAAGGGTCGTAAATTCATAAAACTTTTAATGACTACTAAATGAAGCTTAATCGTTTTATTAACTTCCAAAATTTCCATGGAATTCTATGAGAAAACAAATTTCACATGCAACTGCACAAGTTTTTACTCACAATAATTTGTATGCGTCATTTAAATTCCGTTAATTATGCAAAATAGGTGTAAATTACACAATTTATAATACAATTGACGTCAGTTCTGGATCAAGATCCCCCTTCCCAAATACGTACCTGTCACACACATCTTCCCAATTGCAATGCTTCAACCTACGAGTGTATCTTTTACACAATGCAAAACGACGCGGCTGATGACTCCGAATTAGTTCCACCACCCTGCATTGTCGAAAATTAATACAAAATATACATAATTACGTTTAAATTCCTAACACCGTGTGCACCTTTTAATACCTTCTTTGAATATGCTATGCATACGTATAATTCTTTCACGTATTTAATATTCAAATTAATTATGGCGTTAAACCTGCGCGCTACACCCAAAAAGAGCTGTGCACGATCGTTCATTCTTAATTCTTGAAATATTATCTAGGTGGGGGTATACCAAGTGACGGAGATGGGGGGGGGGGGAAATAAAAATACTTTACGCCAATTAAAAATGCTCAACCGGAAAGTAATTACATATTCAAATTGCTCTCAATTTCAAATGGGTATGTTTAAAATTTCCGAAAACAAAAAACACACACACACATTATGCGCGAGCAATCAACACACATTTATGCTTATAAATACACACGAATATCTCCTTATTGTGCGCGTATTAATAAAAATCAGACATTGTTCTAAAATATGTTAATCCCCCCCTCATAATTTGAAAGCAAAACATTTTATACCGAAAATAAAACAACAAACATACGCGCATGTAATTAAAATAATTTCCGAATTAGTTAAGTATTCAGTGTAAGTGTTTTCCTATTTGGTTTATTGTATAAAGGCGATAAGATCAAATTGAATAGAACCTCTTGAGTTTATCAGTTGACACGCAGCAGATGAGCTGGAAACCTCAAAGTCGGCGCATTCATTTTCCAACCACATAAATAATCTTCCACTTTGTATGGTGTGTTTCCCATGCATTCATCGTGTGTGGTTTTTAAATATTGAAAGTGAATTATATATTGTGTGTGTATAAAACATGAAAACATACCACATGAGGAAAAGCCAGTTTTGTGTCCTTTATTGCATAGTGCCGGCTGGGTATCAGGACAAGGGAGGGCATTCAATTTTTTTGGTAGTAAAAGTCGTGCCCTGAACATAGTTTTTAGTTGTTAAAAAAATATTAATAGGTAGGGAGCCCAATTGTGATTTTTTTTTCATTTGACATTTTGAACGGATTTTTCAGAGTTTCATTATTAATTTTTGAAAACACTTAAAAAACAGTTTTTAAAAAATTATTTATATAAATTCATGAACTCATCTAATAAACCGTCCCTTGATGTATGTAACACCGAATTGAACAATACGTAAAAAGGGCACGATTCATCTCATTCAGTAAAACCGCTTTTCTCGTTTTTCCACAAAAAGAATACAATTCAATTGAAGATAATATTATAGGTATAACAACTGGGCTCGGCCCTTTGTCTCTCCATACCCATTTGTATCATAATAGCATAAATTTCTAACATCTCAAGTTTCCTTATTGGAAAAAAAAGAAAAGAATTGTTGTCTGTTGCAAGAATAAGGAATGGGGGGAAAAAAATACTTGAGACTGTCGAATACACACAATATTAAATGAGTGAAAATGAGCATAGTTATCGAAGGAACATAATATTATTACACTCGTATCGAATAAAATTCTTAAAAGGGCACGTTTTGAAATTCACACAATGTCCCACATTTGAGCAGTTGAATGTGTTAGTGTCTGCATAGAAACGTGAAGCATAAAAGTCAAACATGTGTTCACTTGTATGTGATATTCATAAGATGATAACACACATGTCAAATATGCATTTGCTTTTGTTATTGTTGAAATTCCTTCGGTTCAACATCCCTTTAATATGCAGTTGCGTTTGATGTCTCACATGTATGAAATTAATCTATTACATTGATTTACATTTTGCACAAATGCATGTAATGGGACTATATTATAGTTATTCAATTATGTGCATTACAATTTTTAATAATTTTATTAATATTCTACAATAAAATAAAAGTGTGAACGACATTATTTAATAGAAACAATTGATTAAAATCCACAATAAAATTACATTGCACCCTTTTTCAATAAATTGAACATTGCTTTTTCTACCCCCTTGCACACAAAATGTACAAAATGATGCATGCGATCAAACATATCAATCATGTGAGGTCTGTTTTTATTTCATCATCTGTACAAATGTTTTCAAGAACACATACTCAAAAAAGAAAAAAACAGCATCAGCATCACGTCTAAAATGGAATGGCGTACACAACAAGCTGTGGGAGTGCAGCATGCAACCCCTTGACAGTGTATATCAATTCGAACAACGTAAAGTATATGAATAGCTGTAAAATCGAGTTATAACGAAGCGTCAATCTGGCTTTGGGAATTTTTAAGAGGCCCAAAGGAGATCTTTGCCGCTTCACATATTATAAAATAACAGCATTCATGTACTTCTCGCATAAATAAAGTGAAGTTGAGTTAAAACGATCCTGCAGTTTGTATATTTTAAATATGCGTGTAAAAACGATAAAACTGTTTTGACAATCTTCCACACGCCCCCTCATTTTATGGTCTCCAATTTCATACACGCATTATGTTCTAACGGGTTATTAGAATTGTTTTTACAAAACGGTTGCGCGTTGCAGCGCGGCGTTCTCTTAATAATATTGTGAAAACGCCGCTCATTCACTCACTTTCCAGTCCACTTCATTGGAGTCTAATTGATTCAAGTGATGTGCGCATGCGCTTTCCAACTTATATTGCTGTGTAAACTTTGAGCAGCACTAATGCTATTGCAATATGCGTGCACATTACATTCTAATTTTTAAATGGAGATGCAATGTGGTTTTGAGATATCTGGTGGGTTGAGGCCTAAGGGATTGGGTTCTTCCATTTAAAGCACACTTATATAAGCTGACTTCTTATCTATTGAGTTAAAATCTCTGCTTTGTATGCTTTTTGTTCTAATTTATTTCGACCAACATATTTCTTACAAGTAAAACGCACAGTTTCTAATGTCATGTCAACTAAAATTCAATTTTAAACTGAAACACTTAAGGTTATCGCATCGGAATTTTCAGTTCATTTCTCCACACTCCTCCGTCTCTTTTATAAGTCGATTTTTAAAGTCGACTTTTTCATTGCTGTTGTTGTTCGGGATCATTTATTTATTTTAATTTTCTTTTCATTCTTTATATTGTACGTTAACTCCTATATTAGACAACAAAGCTTTCAACCCGTAATTGACTTCTGATAATGCACTTTGTAGCGGCATTTTCTTTTGTATTTCAATAGGAAATCGAATTTTATTTTGTGTCCGGCAATACGGTATTGGCCTGTCTGGTTTATTTGCATTTTCCTTTTCTTTTTACCAAGTAAAGAGGTATTTAATCGACCAAATAGCGGTTTTCACAAGTTGAAGTAAATTTTTTTTATTTTTTTTCGATTATGAGAGGCACCCTCAACCAGTCTGGACGTCTTGATAATAGTCGATCTGTGTATAACATAAACCAAGGCATAAAAAGTTTATGTTTGTTATTAATAAAAAAGGAAACCAGACCTCAAATATAGGATAACGACGGACTGAATGGAATTGTAGACACTCATCCACTGACATCTGCCCTAACCAAATATTTACACAAGTCGAGGCATGGTGCAAGGGAGGCGGAACAGAAAAAATGTATAAAAAACGCAGGGACATTTCAATAACAATAAGCTAATAATGTAGAAAATAATTTTGCATTTCAAAACTGAATTGCACTTGAGGAAAAACTTTCCATATCCTTTCTATATCTGTATGAAAACTTACACATACCAATTTATAAATATATTTTTTTATGTGGAACGCAGTATTGTGTAGCCCTTACACCATCCAGGGTGGATGCAAATATTATATATACATAATATGTGTATATCTGAATATGCGATGTGTAATCCAAATTGGAATAAGAAGTAAAATAGAAATAATGGGTAAAGAAAATGGGAAAAATTTCCATAAATAATTTTCCAAGACAAGCATGCATTGCACCCAATTTTTTTCCCTCGCTTTTCGTCCCTCTGTATTATTCTATTGATGCCCTTTTTCGCTATATATAGTTAGTCGGTATGTTTACATTCACCCCGCCACACCACATTCTTAACACCATAATATCCACACCCTTCAAAGCTTTTCATTTCTCCACAACTTTTTCTTTACAAACACACACACACACACACATTTTCTTGAAGCCCAAGTGACTCCCAAAGGAAATCTATGTTTTTCAATGGTTGGAATAATAAAAAAAACTTTTCTTATTTCGCCTCCCTGCTGCAGTTATAGAAGCACCTATATTGTATTAAAATGTGAGCATACAGATCTCTCCTCACCACACCGCATGCTCTGTGCATATATTCCTTTCAATGTGATCCTGTTTTTGTTGACGAAATGTGTATTCAGATACACAATGCAACATAGCAGACGGGTAGTGGGTACACATCAGCACCACGTCAAAAAGTGCGCCACAAATCGAAACTGTTCATTTATTGTGTGCGTTACTTTTTTTTTTGTCCACATTTTTCATCTCGCCCCATTATTGAATCCTTGCAGCAAAGCCGCACCACGGTGTACTTTTTACTGTTTGGCGCATGATAACTGGTACTGGGTACAAAAGATTGGCATCCACTTGTTTTTGTGTATGTGTGTTTGTGTTTGTGTTTTTTTTTTTTGCGTATTCCTGGTGTCACCCCATTTTTACATCACTGCTGCATGTTAAGAGTGCACGCGCACCAAGTGAGGGGAGCCCGCCGTCATCGCACAAAAATTTATATACAACGATGGTTGATGGGGATGAAAGATGAGGAGAAGGCAGCGGCTCACAAAATCTCAATTTAAATCTTTGAAAATTTCAATTTGCGCATTAAACGATTTTCTCAATGAAGTTACCCCTATAAATTTTGGTGTACGTGTGTGTGTGTGTGGATTTTTTTTTTTGGCTTCAATATTAAATTGGGTATGGTTGCAAAAGTAACCCCTCTTCCGTCGTGGAGAGAAAAAAAACTTGTCGAATAAGTAAATTTTCTGTGTAATAAAATTTTTTTTATCACCCGTTTCAGTTCATTTTAAAGCCATTAACTTGATTAAAATAAGCATAATATTGTAATGGAGATGTATTTCTATAACGCAGCTATGTTTGATAACAATTACCATAAAAATCATTTGGAAAATTATATTTATCTTCTTTGCTTGAACACTGACTTCTGTGAATAAAAAAGTGGGATGTTGCCGAGTCAAATTAAATAAAAATTTTTAAAGTGGTTTGCAATATAAATTGGGTATAATTAATATAATTTGCAACCGAGGTGTGAATAATTTTCAAATTATGATCTTGAATGTATGCAATTTTTTTTTTCTTTTTGGAAATTACAATAATGTGAAATTTCAATAATATTCAATGTTTCTGAAATATAAATAGTGCGACCTTGAATTTTTAGATTTTGACCTTGAAATGTTCAGTAAATTTATTTGCATTATAAATGACCTTTAAAATCCGAAGAATCATTTTGAATGTACGGTAAATGCAATTTACTTTAGAATACCATTATGTATAAAAAAATGATCAAAATCGTTATCGCCGTTTTTGAGCAGAAACATTTTTAATTATTGCTTAAAGTTGACCTTTAAAGATGTGACCTTGAAATAAAAAACAATAAATTAAGCACAATTTATTTTATTACAACAATATTGGTCGTAATAAATTAAAAAAATTGCCCAAAAAGATAAAACATTTATTTTTGTAAACAATTATCATATTACATTTAGTCTGCCTGATTCTCGACCTTTCTTTAAAAAATGCACCACAAACTGTAAGTCACAGTTCAAACCCTAAGACATTAAATGGCACCATTTTAAATGCCCCACACTTAATGTCTTATTATCGATTAAATTAAATTTGCATTAATAAAACTGCTGCTACAACACACCTAAATAAAACAGTGTGTCGTTTAACGTATTTAGAGCACCTTTTGCCACATTGTGTACAAAATTCAATTGATCCCATCAGCCTGAATACACGCATATATTGTACATATTGATTGGAATTTCATAACAACGACCGTCATTATCGAAGTATCTCCCACTGAAATATTTATGCACACAAACCAACCCAGTTCAAATTTACATTTCTTCACATATTTCAGTGCAATTTCACAATGTTTCGTAACCCCCTTCGAAACCACCCCCATGATTATGGTCCCGTATATACGTGCGGTGGAATATAACCGTAATAAGCACGTACGAAATTAGCAAATCAGTATACTACTACTAGTATTTATAAGTAAATGGAATGGCTGTCAGGCATGCGATCGGCTTCACCACGATTTACTTTAATTATAATCCAAAGTTTTGATTACTGCACTTCATTACGATAATATTTCAAATATATTTACTCATGCAGTGAAAAGCAGCTCATATTGTTTACAGTTTAAATAAATGCCCTTTTTTGCATATAATGAGATTAAATATACAAAAAGTTTCTGTTTAATTTAATTGAGCTTTTCATTTTTTTTTCATTTTTTTTTTCGTTTTGTTCACAGCTTTTTCTACCCACTGTTTGCTTCACAACAATAAATAGAAATAACATAAAGTTGCTGGATTTAGTTATTAATTTAAAGCGTTTAATTTAATCACATTAAAGGATTATGGTTAGAAAATGATTGCTCCTAAAATTCCATGGTATTCCTGCAATACTTGCAGCACAGTGATTTGATTTTGGAATGGAATTTCCGTTTTTTTTTGTTGTTGCTTCAGTACGTTTTTGTACTGCATTGAAGAAATGCAGTAAAGTCGTTTAAATTCTTGTTACTTCATTCAACAATTTCTTGTTTAGCTATTTTTGGGTTGGATCTATACCTAATAATGGAAGTCGTTCAGTAATTATGTTCCGCATGCTCCTTTTGGGATCTAACAATATAGTATATACGAGTATTCAGGGTTTCATGTTTCCAACGTCTCCCCATTATTGATTTAGGTTGCACTTTTCCGTATATGTGCATTGTGCATTGTGTATTTTATCGCATAATCTTAGGGATTGTGAGCATTTAATTTGTTGCGGTTTATCTAATTTTCTGGCTTAAGTAATTTATTTTGTTCAACTAACGAAGCTGAATGTTTTTAATTTTAATTCCATTTATTTTTAATGATCGTATATTATTGTAGCGACATAAAATGTTACTTAAGGAATCGATATTTGGGTGCACCTTAATTGAGTCATTCAACATAAACTATTTTAGCGATAAATATTTTTAATGCAAAACATTAATTTAATTCTCAACATTGCAAATTAATTTCGAAGAATTTTTCGTTCCCAAATTCCTCGAATTCACTTCATTAAATGATTCACATTGCCGATTAAATTCACAATATGCATATCCAAATTACTCAATCGTCATTGCCTACATTAATCAGAAACCTTAATCCCACTGCGTTTTGCGAACACCGCTTCATCACCGATCGTACCTAAATTGCATTTCCAAAAGCATATTCAAAATCTGTGCGAGATGATTGCAATTTCCAAGTAACCGCACACAACCAGAAGCTGCGTACAACCACGTTGTGGCGTCGTCCTGGAGGTCTCAAGTGGCCCGCAAGTGATAAACTCAATATGTGAATTGTGACTTAACGAGTCAAGTCGTAAATGGAGTGGCCCTTAAGCCACATGCCCTACTGTAGTTGTGTAGTGTTCTTCAATAATAATAATAATAATAATTTCGAATTCACTTTCGCGACCGACGTTCCAGTTCAGTGTGCAACGCACGTCTGTACTTTGTCAAACCGCTGAATTTTTATACACATACGCACTTAAAGTACATAATGTGAAAACATAAGAGACAAACAATAACTCACAAGTCATTTATAACAAGGCCTGCAGTGTACTTAAGCAATTTTTTTTCCTCGATTTTGTCCACACACATCGTTAGCTGATGGTTGTCGCCTGTCTTCCTGCTGTCTTTTTGCTATTTAATGCGATTCACTTAAGCCAAACTCGTATATTATGTTTTAACGTTAAGCTGCATCTTGTGTTTTAAATTTTGAGTTCCAATCCTACACACATTTAGGTATGGTTTGCGGGGCTAATGAATTTTCATGAAATCATAAGTACCTAATCAGTGTGGCCCGTGGGCTGCCGCCAAAATATATCGCTCAAATCACCATTATAATACAAAAAGGAATGCGAGCAAAGAGTATTATAGGTGATGTATGGAGGGGGGCAGTTGGGGCCAACCGTCTCAAATGGAAGATAAACAAAATTAAAAAATTGTATAAACCAAAAAAAAAAAACTGGACCAAATATATCGACGGTTCGTCCCAATGGGCCAAACCAGAACACAAAGCACAAGACTTAAAACAACAGAACAACATTTCTTATAAGAGAAGAGACCGCAAACAAATTAACGTGAATCGTGCTGCTGGCACTGCGAAAGCAATTAGGTGATTACGTTTTTTTTTTGTTTAGTCCGATGTTTTTTTAACGCATTTTATTTGTTGGGTGGGCCTGCCGTTGTATAACATTAAAATCTGATCGGATTGCACAAATTTTTGAGATTTCCTTTCACTGTAGTGCTTCATATTTGTGTGTACAAAGGTGCGCGTTGTGGTGCACAACATTTCAACACTTTAATTTTAAAAATATGTCGCATTTGACCTTGGAGCAATGATTAATGTTAATTGCTAGGATTTACAACATATTAGCTCAACGTTTTCATTCATTCATTGATTAATAAGATTTAATCAATGATGGAGTATCCACATCATAACGTTGTGTGTCGATTGACGATTAGGCCTAATTAGTTCAGTAAAATTTTAAAAATGTGCAACACCTTTTCGTAATATTTTAAAAATTGGTTGTTGAACAAAAAACTTACCCTTAACTATTTAAAGGTTTATTTTTGACAAATTTTTTCTTAACTAAATAGAAAATTCACTTCAGGCAATTTAATATAACAGAGATTTTACCAATAAGTATTAGTTTTATTGAAGAGAAATGCGGCACAGCTCATTCAATTTAGTTACAAACCTGTGAATATGTGAAGTAAGAAATGCCACAAGGTGTAACTATACCAAAAACTTTAACTCAACCCCCCACAACATTTTCTCTCCACTTTGTAGGTTTATTGTTTCGAAAGTAAAACTGTATTGAAATTAATAATTTACTTGATATAATATGGAAAAAACACCAAAGGCTGTGACAACACTTTTTACACACTCACACACCAAGCATACACAAAACAAGCGAAATTCACCCCTGCAGCGGTTTTTGTGTGTTTGAGCATGTGTGACGCAATGTGTGTTTTTACCTTGAAAAGTATTATAATACCAGTTCATTACATACATAATACGGCAAGCGCAACCCCCTTTTTTCATACAACCCCACCCTCCACAACCGCCATTCCACACCAGCTCCTAGGGGCTAGGAGTCGTAGGTATAATTTTGCAACCCCCAAAAGAACACGGACTAAGTTTTGCTGAATGAATTACTACATACATGTTGGTATTTTCTTTTCAATGAATATATGTACACATTATGTTGAACGTAGTAGGTACACAAAATATATGCCTTCAAGGAAACAATGTCTGACTATACGTGTAGAAGTAGTTCATGCTGAGTGGAGTGTAGTATTCATGTTGTATGGATGGCAACTAACTACACAAAATACAAATCACTCGCATTTCTATACCGGGTGTGCGTTTTGAATAGAATCATGTCGTATATACATGTATTATATTGTGCACTGATATAGGATATGTGTGTTGGCACAAGGAGGCAAAGGGTTGAAATTGAGATTAAAGTCTGCTGAAAGATTTGAGGTGATACATGTGATTCCCATTAGTGTACTTACATGGTGCGACATAAACATGTTAGCATGAGAGAATATTATAACTATACGAGTAGTTTTGGTATGTTGGGTCTTGATTGATTTTTATTATGCGACGTTTATGCTGTTTTATATTTGGGGGGGATGTGTTTTAATCCGAAATGGTTTACATGGAATTGTTTTACGTTTTCAAGGGTAGTCTGAAAGACGAATTGAAGAAAACACTCAAAGTATGTTGAGTAGTTTCAAAACAAAGAAAAAGGAAACAGGATTTTAATTTTTTTTAAGGATTGTACTTATTAAATTAATAAGGTAATTAAAAAGGAATAATTCATAAACTAAATCATATAACTTTTTAGTTTTAAATTTTAATTTGTGTGCAAAATACATAATTTTTAATCCCCAAAAAAAATTTTTTAAAGTCATTTAAAATGAGTAACAACCCCTAAACCCACAAACATTTTATTCACCATTAAACAATATTTTTCTATAAATTTTAAATTACAAAATGCCCTTCAGAACATCGGGAATTAAAATTAATCTAAATGAAAGCAAAATCTTTTCAGCTCTGCACACAAACACAAACACAAAGCATACATTTATTCGCATAAGGGTGGAAAAGTTATGTATACAAATTTATTGCAGAGGGCAAGTGTGAGTTAAAGAGAACCTTTCCATCTATAGTTTATATGCAAAATGTATAGCTCAAAAATGTTACCACACCAGCTGGTGAGAGAGAAGGTTGTGTCATCGATCCGAAGAATATAAAGCTGAAAAATAAATTCTATATTTCGTATATGTGGCTTATGCTACTTGTGAAGAGCTCACGTTCTGCCTGCTGAATATTATGCTATGACTGCATACAGCCCAATTCACACACAACGCGTTTTCACTCAAGTCTGACTTGCCCAGTATACTCCGAGACCGGAGTGTATATTTAGTTTAGCTGTAACGCTGCTTGAGTGAGGTTGTACTGCCGAGGACAACCGCGTTTTATTTTATATTTTTCTCAACACGAGAGATCGCGAGCGCGTCTGTAAAAGTTTTACGTATAATTTTGCTGCATCTTACTTAATACAGAAAGAAGCATTAAATGTTATCGCGCGAGAAATACGAACAATTAAATACAGTTTAAATATTACTACGAATTTGGACTAATTAAGTGAAGTGCATTTTGGATTATACTTAACAATTATTGTGTGGTAGGTGTTTCGTAAATAGTGCAAGACCATCAGAAAATAATGTTTCAAAAAAAATAAAAAAATTTCGGAGTTAAATTTCGACCTCAAAATTAATTGAAACCAAAATGTTTAATTTAAAGTGTTTGGGTTCATCGCTTTAAAGTGCTTTAAATATTTCCTGCATGCATGACTTCTTTGACCGAGAATTCACTCAATTAGAAACAGATGTGTGTGCACATAGCGATGCAGAAATGATTGCAAAAACATCTTGAGGATGTCTTAGAAGTTGATTCTGTGCGAGTGCTCTATTTTCGTGAATGGGAAACAAACAATCATAATTCAAATGTTTATATTTTGAGAAGTTTTTTTTTAAGTTTTGTTTTTCAAAACAAACATTTTGTTCTTTAAAAATAAAATTAATAATTTAATGTTATGATTATATATTATAGTTCAACTTAAAATCGTTAAAACTGAATCGTAAAATATTAACTTTTCGGTATCCAACACAATTTAAGTTCACTTTAAATGTTGTCTTTTATTTTTAAAGTGTATTTTTTGAGTGTAATTAAATTACTTCTACAACTGAAATTAAACATTAAAGCCAAATCCTTTTCATCCATGGTTTCTTTATAAATGAATACCAATCGCATCAACACTTCCTTCAATTCCATTGATCACAAATTGTCGGACAATTGAAGCGAATTCAACTCCAAGTTGCACAACATTATTTTTGTGTGTACATTTACTCGCTTAGTTGCATGTAAATAATTGTAGCTCTGGCCTACACCCACTTTTCCACCCAAAGGTGTACACATTAACTATGTGAAGCAATGTTTTGGCATAATACAGATGTTCACTTCACGCACATAAAACACACAGAAAGCCCAGCAACGTGCGGAAAATCGCATGAATTTTCCTTTCATTTTCATTCTGAAGTGGAACAAATCGCATGCGCGGGTGTGTGCTCCTCTCCATCATTTATGCGTCTTTTTGGATGATGTTTGTGTGTGTGTGTGTGTGTGTGTGTGAGTGCTCCAAAACGGAGTGGCGGCGCTTCCCTTTATACATACATAGCTCAATATACAATTTGTGTTTCGCTATTTTTAACCCAAACACGAAAAGCATCAAGCACAACAACAACAACAAACTGCAAAAAAAAAAAAATCCTGCCATGATGATATGAAAAACGGGCATTTTCACAAAATGTGGGCTGTGGGGGGAAAACATGCGAAGAAAGTGAAGAGGAGCAAAGGCAAAAAAAAAGCACACGAACATAGAATTCAAACACTAGAAGAGTTTTGCCAAGTAGTATAACGTCGGTCGGGTTTGAAGGGGAAAACGAAATAAATTGCACTTTCATAAAATAAACATACGTCAAGCAATTTTCTTTTGATATATATATTTTCTGGTGGTTCGCATAAAGGCACCCTCCTCGAATGATGCTGCTTATTGCATACATGCTTTTTTTTTTTGCATAAAAATAAATTTTTTTGACTTGGCTAATTTTAATTATTTTTCTCTTTTGTGTTGATGTTTTTTGCAGGAAAAGTGTTGAAGAGTAAAGAAAGAACGAATAATAATTATTATCGCAAAAAAATAAGCTCTCGGGCCATATTATTATCAACAGATTCCCCGGATTCCGGAATAATATATGATATTTATATGTGCTTTGTTGATTTGTATGTGTTTGTGTTAGTTTGTGCAATGAGAGCTCTTGTAACATGATGTCGTTCTGTTGATAAAAACAAGTGGCAAGTGGGTGATAAGTAACAATTGTTTAAGTTTTACGCTACACTGTGGCACACAGCATCCCACCGGAAGTAGGATATCCTTCACAGCTTGTTGGAAAAAGTGATTCTTGTTGTTGTTTTTTATATTGTTTGTTTGGTGCCACACTATTTGCCAGCAAGTGTGCACATACACCCAACAACAAGGAGAGTGAATGTGAAGTAATTTTTTTGTTACAAAAAAAAATAAAGCAATTTAAATCAAAAGAAGGCAAAAACGAGAACGAGAAAAAATGGTTCAAAGTGTAACATTTTTAACTTAAAAGTTTGTGTGATGAATTGAAGTTGCGGATATTACGGGTGGTTGTGTAATTATAGTTAAACTCTACATGAAGGTCATCGTCATTTTGTGAACGCAATATTCATCCGCCGCGTGTGGACCTCAATAAAATAAAAGGAAAACTCAAAAAAAAAAAAAAAAAAACACTTCAATAACGATGAAAAGCTGAAATCTAATGAAAAATGTAAATTATTACACAAAAGCTATATAATTCCTTTTAATCGCTTTTTATTATTATAACTGTGAATGCTTTTGACACACATAAACTCAAAGTTTATAAGTTTTTTTTTTTTTTTTTTTGTGTTTTATAAAAGTTATCAAGAAATGTGAGTTATTAAATATTTTGAATTGCCCTTCCCACTCAAATGTGATTTTATTTTTGTTTGAATTTGTATAATTGTTTTTTTGCTTCGCTTTAAACAAATAAGTTGTCGTATATATGAAAATAAAACCCAATAATAATATATCTGTGGTTATTTACACAAATGCCGAGTAGCAATCACGCCTCATGGGTGGCGATTCATAGGCGAGATGTGTATGTGTGCGTGTGAATTACTGTGTATGTGGAAATAAATGTTTAAGGCTTTAATTCCAAAATATTCAATAAGAAGAGGAAGAAGAAAAGAAGCGGCGCATTAATTTCATACACAAGCAATCATATAATCGGCTTAAATTGTCGATTTTCATTTGCGTGCTTGGAGTTTTGGAAAGAATATAGTATATATGTAAAAATACGCACTCATTAAAGTACTTACATAAATTGATATTTGAAATTAATTGTGTGCAATATGAGCTCATATCATTATGATACAACAATGGAATGTCGGGACAATGGTGCGCTTCGCGGTATTGCCAAAGGCAATGGAAGAGGTTATTATTTTTTAATTTTTAATTTTTGTTTTAAATTACTTGTGTTTATTTGTTTGGGTTTGTTTTTGTCTTTAACTTATGTGTTACTTCCGTGTAATTAAATATACATGTTGTGTCTTCATTTAATTTTAATATTTGCTATTTATTTAACAGTTGATTTGATGATTTGTTTCTTTTACCATAAATAATTTTAAATTATTTTCACCCCAATAAATATGTTTAATCTTATGTTACTTAATGTGAGAATTAATTGATCATTTTGGAAATATGAGAAATTCTGAGATAAAACTAAGAGGTTAAAAAAAATACTGAGCAAAAAAGTTTCTTGGGGATTTAATTACAAAAAATTGGTTAAGCCTAATTTAATGTATTAAATCTATTTATGATCAGCGTTTTTAAAAAGTTTGTTTATTTAATTATTACTGAAGATCAGCCCAGAATAATCTTAAATATTATCTCTAATCACATTTTTTATGTATTCTATTTACTCAGAATTGAATATATTTCCTTTGTTATTTGTATAAACTAATTTTTACTCAATTCTATGAAAAACGTATTACAATTACTGTTGCTCACTAATAACTTAAATCTTATTATGTTTTTTTACATTTAAATGTAATTATTACGTAAATAAAATAAATGTATGTACTTACACATTTAACATTCTTGTCCAACTGCACACGGGCATCAAAGAGTCAGAACTTATATCATGAAACGAAAATTATAATTAAAATTATAATTGCTCAGGGAATCTGGGGACTTAGCATATTCATATTATATTATATAACAGCTCACATATAATATTTTGTACATCATACTTATTCATGTTGGTACATGCGGTGTACTCCACATAGTTATGCACCACACATATTATTATTATATGTCGGAATTATCTTAAGCTCAACATCTATTATAAATTCACTTACAGCAATCTTAATTGCACCATTAAGAACAAAAGCTATGAATACATGCTACAAATAAACTCATGTTTCCTAGAGCATCGCTCAGTCATCAACCATGCGAGATATTTTCAAGATGATTACATCACAAAAATATATTACATGGAGGAATATTTAAAATCTCAAAAAATCCTATACAGTTATGTTCGTTTACATCTGAGTGGGGGCAATGTAAACATCACATTTTCCTCAACTCCCATAGTGGTTCATACAAATTCAACTCCATTAAGTGTAAACACAATTCTCATTAAGCAATTAAAAATATCTAAGAATTTACTTTTGTTGTTTCTCTAGCGTAGAGGGTTAAATTTATTAGACGTTTGTCGCACTTACAACATTTTTTACAATAAAAACTATGAAAATTCTTTTAAAATTAAACAAAAACGGACATCCATTATATTGCGGTTGAGCTGCGTGCGTTGATGGGAAACATCTCATAATAGTTACACACATTAAATAATATGCAATGACACAAATATTCGCTTTTCAGCCGCTTGTGACTTGTCGCATCTTACCAAATCACCTTTTAAATTAACATTCAAAATAATGTGGGGAGAGATAAGCCTTTACTGAATTAAATTAAAATTAAAAACACACACGGGTCGAAGGAGATGCGACAACAAAAAAATATTGTCATTAATGTGTTTGGAATGCTTTGTTGTTTATACTCATTTTGATTATATTTCTTAATTCTTATAAAATCTTGTTTCCGAGACATCAAATGTCTCAAGATGAGTGAGTTCAACAGTTTAGTTAAGACGAATGTATGTTTGAACATGTAGCGGTCGCCTGTTTTTGTTGTTTTTTTTTGTTTAATAAAACATACAGACTGTATACATTTGTATTTTTAGTGACATTACATAATCGTTAATCAGCCAGTCATTTAAGTTACATGCCATTAATTGAGCTTTTTATTTTGGAGGTTTTCACCACAAAACCGCGCGCACTCTGGTCGGTTTGAAACGTATCACTCGGGCCGTATATACATGTTAGGCTGCTAGGCATTATGCAGACATTAACATTAACATCAAAGCGATCCCCATATATTATGTTAAACTGTAGAAATCAACACTTGACGTGTGGATATGGAATGTGCGGTAGCTAAAGACAACACCTAACCATCATCATCGTCATTGGTGGTATGCAGTGCTGTGAATACATGCGGTTATGTTTTAGATGCATGACACTAGATGCCCTTAATACAATGCATAAAGCAGGCACAATCTAACAAATCATTCTTTTGATTGATCATGTTGGGGCGAATGACGCGCTTTTATACAATGACGCAACTGTTTTTTTTGTGGACCAATTTTTAGAAATTCATGTATGGCTGACTAAATACTTTGTACTTTCACTGTGCGGTCAATCTAGTGATAACTGATAATCTTTGGTCTGTGATAATTTGTATTTATAGATTGAATGACCGGTTTTCTTTGAAGGAATTACAAAATGGTTATTGATAAAGTTTAGATTCAGAATATCATCTGATGACTTATATTTTATTAGTTTTTTATGACTTAAAGTAAATGCAAAGTCAGTTTGTTTGACATTGAAATTTTTACTTGTTTTTTAAAAGTATTTTTCCAGTAAAGAGTAAAGGAAATTGTTTAATTTTAAAACTTTATAACAACTAAAAAAAATTTTTTTTAAGTTTTTAGACCTTGAATTGTTTTAAACAATATTTTAAATTTCACACTTTGAAAATTTATGCAAAGAGAATTCTTATTTAATTAACACACAATCATAAAAAAGTGGATAAACCAAAAACGAATGCAAATGATCTCGTGACTTCGTTAACAAACACTAATGGCTGTTTCGGTTGTTTCCAATAACTTTAAACAGCAAGAAATTGCATTCCCAATTAAAATTCCCCCTTAAATTTATGCCCCAATTTTTATCTGTCCATTTCTAAATGTCTTACAATGCAGCTTCATGTTAACAAAATAAAACCCAAAACAGAACTACAACAAAAATAAATAAAAATAATAAAATACACGAAAATCTTTAAATTTAATGAAACACCCAATATTCAGCTTCTTACCATCATCATTAACTTAATCAATTGAATTAAACAGAAAGACTGCCATAAAATTGTCCCGCAATCATTCCCACATCCACATTTCGACCATATTCCAGTTAATCAGCCCATTAATCCGTTTTCTCTGTTTGTGTCTCTCTTTTAAATGAATGAAAAAGGATCACCTCCCCGTCATCAAATTGGGTGACAAAGCTGAAAACTAAAGCACAGTGAATTATAGATGACGATGGTATACTGCAGTAAATGTGTTTATATAAGTATACGAAAAAGGAACGAGCAGTATAGAGGGAGGTGGACACACACATTCAAAAAAAACGCAACTTAACTCGAAACAACACAAAACAACAACAGCAACAATAATAATATATATATAACAAAAAGTAGACATAAATTCATGGCAATCATCATTTATCTTGTTGGCCATTACATGTGTGAGAGAGTCGCAAGTCGCAACTCGCAACACAACGCCGATGTGCGCACACATCTTTCACCTTGTCCCCGTGTTATAACCGAGCGCGACTTCAATCAACTCCCTGGGCAAAGATTGTGTTTGTATGTTCACCATTCTGTGTTGTCACTTTGGTCAACAAGAGCACAACAACAAATCAACTTCTTAGACAAGCTACAATCAACATTGTCTTTCTAATGGTTTTCTTGCGAGTTGAGGCTTCTTTGCAGATGATGATGGCAAGCGCGCTTTGTTACAATAGTTGAATTCTGCGCTTCTTTTTGTTGTGCTTTCTCATACCCTATTTATAATATTGCATTGCGGCACATTATAGTGTCGTCCGACTGAACTCACCGAATTGTCTAAGATATGTACGGGCTGATATATTAATGGGGCTGGGGCTTTTATTTAGAAAATAGAGCGATAATTCAAATAAAATAAACGAGCCACTTTGGTGTATTTGTGTCAGGAGAATTAAACGCTTTTTGTTGACATCCTTTTGATATTGCCTATTTTAAGGATATTAATGCAACTGTTGTGTTCTTTTTAGATTGTGTGATTTAATTTAATCAGTAGCTAATCTAATTTGTGCATTCAATCCATAATTTCTACAAAAATAAGGCCTAGCAGGAATTTTCAAGGGGAAATAAGAAAAAATTTCTTTCTTTCAAAATTTTATACAAAATCTCATGAATTTTATTCCGTAAAATTTTTTGTGGTCCAATTGTTTTTAAAAGAATAAGAACACACAACCTCCGGATGCTCCCTAATTTGCGTGTTTAATTTAATGAGGAAATAGCTCTTTGATTTTCTTTCCATATTTTGTCCAATTTAGAATAAACACAAAATCAAATTTCATCAATCAAATACTCAAACACTGTGCCTATTAATGTGTAGCAAGCCATTCGTGGTCACAGTGTGTCCCGTAATAAACACAAAACAAAAATAACAAGAATAATACAAAGAACGTGGCAGTGCCCAATAAGCAAAAATACATAAAACAACAACGTGAAAACGTATAGTGCAGAAGACTCTTTGAAACAGAAGGAAAATTAGTGGTAATTGCTGGCGATTTGATTTAGGTAATTTTCATGGTGTATATTTTTCCTTTTTTTTTCCATGTTCTTGTTCATAATATTTTTTCCGTTGCTCCCAATTCAGTTATATTATTAAGGCGAAAAATAAAATGGCTTAATTGAGAGAAGGAAATTTCCTCCAATGCATGGATGTGGCCTCCGCCACATCACCACTACCGTCTCGTACATAAATGGTTCATCCAAATTTGGCCCCATCCACCATTTCCCAATATATAATATATTTCCATTCATTAGTCGTGTGCCCTTTTTTTTTGTTGTGAACGCATTCTCCTTTATATGTATTGTGTACAGTTTATTTCTTTTTGTTTCGATTTATTTTTGGTATCCCATCACCACCGGGACAAATGCCTCCTCAGTGATTTTTCGTGTACAAAATGTTGTTGTGGGGAAAAGCTTCTTCAAGTAGATGCCTTTTGTTTTAACGTTCATGTGTGTTCACATACATAAATGCGATTCGCGTTAATTGTGTTCAATGTTCATGCATGGCCCATTTGTAAATGCGTTTATTATTACATATTTCGTTTTGGTGCGTTTATTCTGAACGAAAATAAAGAAGTTGTTAAAAGTTGAACTAATATGCACTTCCATATTATTATATAGACCACACTCGTGCATCTTTTCCGATTCCGTCTTTGTTTCGTATAATTTCTCAATTCTCATGTGAAATTTCAGTGCGACGACTGACGATTTGTACTTTACTGTGTATAGTGAATGCGCACATAATTGCGGGATGCATTAAATATAGAGTGCTAAGTGTTGATAATTCAAGTTGAATGTGAATTGTGTGGTGTCTTAATGCGTGCATGTCGATTGGTGCTTCTTAATGTTAATTGGCACTCATCTGTTGCATGTTGGCTCATCGCACTTTTATACATATGTATAATGTATAGAGTTTTGTACATGGAAAACATAATTAGTTGTTATATGCTGTGAACTCTCTATCTCACATGCGGATTTAATGTGCGGCTCTATGGTTCATCTCGATTGAGGTCACAATCGAATTTTATGCGTGTGATTAAAGGAAACAGCAAAGCACTAATATTTTCACACCAAAACCATTGAGTGTGTTACTAATTTTTTCAAATTATCTTTATCTGATCGACTTTTAAATGAGCACCCTCTTTAATGCAAATTAACAAAGTACGCGCGCACTCTACCGAAATCGCTTAATTTTGCACCCAAACTTCCTTAATTGCGCGTTTATTGCGCCATGTATGACGATTCCACATCCAGTTCAAAAGAATTATGCACACACCAAAGTCCCATTCATTTTATATAGTTACAGCTACTATAATACATCGCAATGAAGCCTCCCAACTAAATGATATGCTAATGCATTATGCTAAACAAGACTTAATTGATTCCTATTATTAGCATGCCCCCGCTGTTGTTGCGTTGTTGTTGGGTGTAACATTCTCACACAACTTTACAGATAATCGGATGGATTGAAGTCGCTCCACACGCATATCGGATTTACTTCATGTTTTATTTTATGTATTATTGTGTTGAAAGCTTCTCAAATAACATACGAGCACCATAAAACTACTACTGTCCCTGTTCTTGCAGTATAATATATTATGTCGCGCACTTATTGAAAATGATGAGTGTTTTAATTCACGATGCCCAATTAAATGAATGAATTTAACGCAGACATTTGAGAATCATCACAATGTGAATTAAAATAATGAGTGGCAGAACGCTTAAGAATATTTAATTAATCAAAAAAAATAATTTAAAAAGAAATTTGGTTTTAATTTATTTAAATGATCAGCCTTTGTCTGTTCATCAAATGTGACCTAAAATAGTCAGTTGTGGTCATTCAATATGCAATCATATGTGGGGAGGCCACAACTGAGCTTATATTTAGGAATCTCATTTCACTTTCCACTCACAAATCCAATTCCAACTTGTTAAACAATACTTAATAAGTAATTGTAAGCACGCGACGGATTTTTGGTGCGTCGTTTATGTAGGTCTGTGTTATAAAAAAAAAAAACACTCTACGCATTGTTATCCCCATTGTGGAGCCCCTTCCTCGCTTTACAATCGGCGAGTCCGACATATAATATAATATAGAGTGAAAAGACCACGCGCATATTATAAACCCTTTCAAATCCAATTTCACAAAATTTCCTTCAACATCGAAACGATTACATAGGAATTAACAAAAGGTCGCAACATTTCACACACGCAATTCCCCATTTCTAAAAAACTATATTGCTACCCTCCACACTATTTACACTATCAACAAAATAACTAAAAATAGGATGGATTCACGTGTTTTCCAACTATTATACGAGTCCCAACCTGGTTGGGGTATTGTGTGTGTGACCTCGCATCAAACAAACTAAACAATAATAATAATTCGTCAAAGAAAGACGCAATATAGAGCACTATTAAGCTGCCAACCCGGAGCTACCTACCTACCTACCTACCTACCTACCTACCCCCTTGTCAATTTCACGCGAGATTCTGGTTATTTAATATTATTGTGCTTTCGGCTTTGTGTCCCTGTGTTGTGATGTGACGGTTGTGCTCTTTGGTGTGAGCTTATTTCTATTGATTTTCGCGTCTCAATTGAATGGCGCTAAAGAGGCAACAAATTACTGCGTTCTCACTGTTTGTCTGTGTATATTTGTAAGTATGTACTGTAGCTATATTTATATTTGTAAATGACGGATAATGGTGTTTTATAGATTTATTGACTGTGGAATATCAATGAAATTGTTTGGAGTTCTGAATTGGAAGCGTCAAACACTCAGCAGTCAGCACTTGTCGTGTCCTTGTTGTTACATGTGTGTGTGTGTGCGTGCGTGTGTGCTTCCTTGTTTTTTTTTGCTGGTGTTTTATATGGCCTGTAATATGGGGGAGGGTGAGTTGAACTTGGTAAAGTTGACACGAATGTATTCGAGTCAAATGAGCTTAAACTGTGTGATGGCTTTTTATTTGTTGAATTTCTGTATTTATGACACAAATTAACTGGTGACAAGATATTAGGGCTGTTGTTTACGTAAATTGCATGGTTTATTGCTCTTGAAATAGTTTTACTGAATATAAACAACAATAATTGGTGGTTCGATTACTGGATTGGGCGGTTTTCATAGCAGGCAATTTTGGGTGTTTGGATTTGTTTATATTGAATTATGTAATGCAAAGAAAGTGGTTTCTTTACGAAGAAAATTTTTGTTAACGTGTTTAAGTTACCGAATTGTTAATTTATTACCCCGTTATTGTGGTTTTATTGTCGTTGTCATTTTAAATTTTAATTGTTCAATAGACAAACACTTAAAAGGCAAAATATGAATTTAAAAATATATTCAATTGAATATTAAAATAAATTAAATTAAATTTAAAATTGTAAAATAATGTGGGGACATAAAATAAGTCAATATTCATTTCAATAAAAATGTTTGTCAGACCACACACTGATTTAATGTTTCTTTACCGCATGACCTGTGCTCCAGAAAATAATTACCATTTAAATTCAGTTTGTCTCAAACAACTTTAAAACAATTATTAAAAATTTATTGCCCATAATTGATTGATTTGCTTCGCGATCTCAAGGTCAAGCGCGTGACGAAACAAGTTTTCATACTATGTATTGCACATTAACATTTACATTTATTCCTATAGTTCTTCTTTGCTGTAATAATTTCCATTTGCAATTGCATGCATTTTAAGGCACACGAACCTTTGCCTGGCTCGGTTTTACGATTCTGTTATTTTAGTACCAACTAAAAGGCGTTTTCTTTATTATTCAGCGTATACATATTGGATTTTATTGCCATTTTAATATTTTCTCTGTGCATACATAGTTTTTCTTGCCGCTTTCTTTATAGTGTCTTAAAGAAAACATCAGCAATCAAACAATTACAGTTTTATGGGCATGCAGTTTATTTCTTTATCATTACCATAATATTTCTACCATTATGTCACAAGACGTTGAAGCAAATAAAGAACAAAGGCCGCTTTTTTAATAATAACAATAATAACTTAATTATTTTGTGTCTGTTGCAAAACTATAATAATGTTTTTTCATGTGTGCTTTCAATCAATATTGCCATACAAAAAATGGGGAATATATAATTGTAATAAACGCCTCCAAAAAAAAGGTGTGCGCTCCATTGCGAATCGTGTGAAAATTTGTATGCACCCAAAAGGGCAAAGAACACCATAAAACCAAAACCTATTAATATTCGCCAACACTCAGTGTGTAGAATGCGCAAAATTGTAATATTTCGCAACACACTGCAAAAAATGATGCACACCCTCATACCGCAATTACCCATAAAATTGCCTACACAGAGCGGCACAACCATAATTATAATTTATGGCAAAATATTATATTTAATTTCATGGGCAAAAGACAATAAAACTATCAGAGAACGTTGTGTGTTGCGTTATTTATTGCTTCTATATCATTTAAAATCAATAAACGCTATGTTTGTTGTGCTTATGCTGCCTCAGTATATTGAATTTGTGATTCTTGATCGCCGAGTGTCGTGTGCAATGTGTGTAAGACAATGAGAGCGCGATCTCCCACAGCTTTTACACGTTGTGTCTTTAATGCCCACATGCATGCATGTCCACCAATTTAAGGGCCACACCTTCATCATTCTTTGCTAGTGGAATACCAAATCAAATGCACACCGGAGTAATGTGGCTTCACAAACGAAGACCCAAAGACGCATGGTAGAACAAAAAAAAAAAAAAATCGACAAATGATTTTTTTGACGTGTGCGTGTCTTTAAAAATTCAAACAATAATCAAAGATGCACTCAGCTGATAGGGAATGGAGATAGGAGGAACTTCTTCTCCTCTATATCAATAATATAAAGATAAATGTACGGATACCACGCAAGAGAACGTGATAAGCACTGCGCATAGCCCACCTTACTGAAAATTATTTTACACGTGGAATTTCTAATTTGGATTCTTTTGACTGATGCATCTTTCAAGTTTTGAGTTTTGACTCCCCTCCTTCACATATTATATGCGTGAATAAACTCCGCATATGAATGCATAAATAGTTAACTCCATTTTCTATGCGTTGTCGAAAAGTTGTTGATTTTGTCTGACAAGTACAATGCAAGCATAAAGACTGTGCAGACAATTGAATTGTGGAAATGTAATGGGGGAAAAGAAAAACACTGTTGACGTTAATAATAATTTCCATCATTATTCAACAATGGGGAGTAGAATACGAGTACCTTTGTACCTATAATATGTAGACATTATTTTATTGTTCCTTTCTGCTTTTGGTGTATTTATCTAGAATTTAAGACAGGCCGTATATTCAATTTAAATAACAAAAGCACATTGCCCAATGATATGGTCGAAAAACCTCACAATGCAATGCATAATATGTAACCAGGCAGTTACGTTTGTACAAGAACGAATAGATCAGCTGAATGTATCTGAAGAGATCTGTGCCTTTTTAATAGAACATTCAGTTGCAATACAACGCGAGAATTGATTAAAACAACAAATATGAGCATTGCAGCAGAAAGAGGTTAATAAAGGTGCCCATTCAGAACAATTAATCGCAACAAAAGAGCTGGCATTAAGTGTGTTCTCGGTATATTTGTGGAATGGGTTTTAAATGTAATCAAACGGCTCGCGCGATTAATATCACGAATGAGTAAGCGCGCATGCCTTTAAGTCACATATTATAGCATATAACAATATTAAGTGTTTCTTTTTCCTATACAGGAAAATTTCATGCCACGACATTCAGCGCACACACACACACATTATGCTCGGTCGAGTCGTGTACAAAACTCATTGGCGGTGATTTTCAATAAAAAAAAAAAATTCTATTACGAGAGCAAATTATAGCTAGTCTGTAATTATTTCACATCGTTCTGTGAGTGTGAGCTTTTTATATTGTAACAAATTGTAATTGATTAGCTTTTTGCGTAATTTCTTTTTGCAGTCGTGCACAGGAAGACTTTGTAACTGAACATTTCTTAAGAATGTCTTTTAAATCGTGTTTTTGTAAAGAAAATGTACAAGTGCTGAAGGATTTATTTATTTACAAGGCAATAGCAACCAATTTTTTGTTAATTTAATACCAACAATTCATTATATTGTGGCAGCAATTCATTATTTTGTGCATAATTAAATAAGAAATATTGGAAAGCTATGTTTGTTTTAAGAAAAAAATTTCACAACAATTTCTTTTATACAATATTAAAAACTTTAAAGGGTTTTGACATTAAAGTAAAAATTATATGACCTTGAAGCAATTACAATTGTATGCTTTTCAAATGTTTCAAGAAGGACATTACTATAAAAATATTTGACGAAAAATTAATTTGTATTTGAAAACGTTTTGGCCTTTCTAACACTTTTGTGCAATTAAACTTGAAGTTCATTATTATAACTCAATCATTTATTTATATAAACAACTCATCATTTAATCCTTTCACACTAAAAGGTTACGAGTAACAAATACGTAATAAATTTATTAACGCCAAAGGACAAACATCTATTTATCATTAAAATGGCTTAAAACACTCAAACCCATTCCCCTCAATGTATTTTGTGCCACCTCCATACTATTAATTGCAATCTCTTTTCGCAGAACTTATGCGCACATTGCCATTAAATTTGCAACTGAATAGATTGAATGTATACCCTCTAAGCTTCGATAATTTTCCAATAAATGTGTGTGCGATTTCAATTAAGATTACGCTGTGTCTTCTTTATGTATAAATTTTATTTTCTATTCACTCG
The DNA here is from genome assembly GCA_963854165.1 of Sylvicola cinctus. Taxonomy (NCBI): domain Eukaryota; kingdom Metazoa; phylum Arthropoda; class Insecta; order Diptera; family Anisopodidae; genus Sylvicola; species Sylvicola cinctus. The sequence goes on along the minus strand of OY974083.1, from coordinate 32,054,795 downwards.
CAGTAACTCTTTTGCATTTTCTACGAATTCAGCTATGTATATATCTAATGTGTACAAAACGCTTGCTGTGTTCTCCGCGGCATTCACAACGCACCTACCACCCCCCAGATTCGCCCCACAAATTCGCCTGAAAATTCTATTCATTAAAAACCCAACGCGCGTTTCTCCAATGGAATTCAAGCAGTGGCACACTAATTTATTGCATTTTATAAACTTTATTTAATTTAAATTATCTCAATTTCATATCTTTGTATAAAGTTATTTCCCTTGGACCGTGGGTGTTGCGCTCGCTTAAGATTTTATGATAATACCAAAGTACTATTTACTACCAGTCATAAAGTGATTAATAAATAATAGTTTCTTTGTTCAATGAGGGGGGAGGAGGGGACAACCCAATGGCCTTTTACATAATATAAAATCAATAAATCATTTCGAAATACACTGCAATACGTTACTCCCTCAAGGAATTCAAAATATTGAAGTGACTTTAAAGCCATGTCGATTCATCAATGCGTAAAGCATTGCATTGTCATCCCTTAAGCGCCATCAATTTTGAGAACAGCATTCAAGTGTTATTATGTACCTGTACAGTGCACAATATATATTATATTGTACAACTGGTGATAATCCTTTTGTACGTTATATTAGATGCATATGTGTGAGGATGCCACATTCAAAACAATTTGACCACAATTCCGACACTTTTGTTTGTCTCCTGCCCAAGTGTATTTACACATCAGTATTAAATGTGCGGTCACTGCAGGGCTGAAGGAGCCACAGTACATTTATACTATGTGTATAGACACTTCAAATGTCATATATAGCAGGTACTATATTTTATATTCGAATGTACTGTGTGTAAGAAAATGCGGGAAATGCCAAACAAGGAATAAATAACGATCGAACGGTTGGCATGCGTGTCCAGGAGTTCTTTATTATTACCCTCAGCTAGCATTATATTAACGTTATAAGGTTTTTGCTCTGCCATTGATCCCCATGGCCATAGGTAAACCTATACAAAAAATTTTACACAAAAGTCGTTTGTGTACATTTTTCCACCTTTTATGTGCGCTGGCATTTTCTTATTCGATTTTTTTGTTTTTTTTTGCTCCGTTTTGTGTACGTACCGAGTCGACCAGTAGTAGTAGCGCTTCGACTTATATTTATTCTTGAAATTCCCCCTAACTATAAGCTGCTGTTTGAATTCCTCAGTCCGCTCTGTATATGGAGACTGATCCGCAATTGCATGCAGCAATAAGTACAATTGTGGAAATGCGACTTGTATTGTACAATGTATAATTGAGTTTTCCGAAGGGGTTGAGAGGTCTTAGCTCTCTTTCTATATATAGTCACAATACCTATACCTACTTATTTAATATTATTGTGTATAAGATTGCCATTTTTATTACACGCTTTATATTTTGTGGCATGTTAACACTGGTTGTTCAGTGAAATTTATTAGTATACTTTAAGAGCACATTCTTAACGATTCTTTTCTTTTAAATTAAATTCTCATTGATAAAATCTTGTGTGTACTTGACTTGCTTGAAGATTTATGTGCACAATCGTGCCTTTTTGTGGCAACAAAATTTCCCAATTCGCTGTTTTTTTTTTCTATCTGCAAAACTTCGTCAATCGTCGCATTCGACATGAAAATTACGAAACAAAAGTCAACAAAAAATAAAATAAAAATCAGGTGGCACGTTTCAGTGTGAATTGCGTTAATTGCACGCTTCCATTCCGTGTTGATGCTGCCACCAGCACTAATTACGGAATATGGTTGAGGCCGAAACTTTATCCCTATGTACGCGCCACTTTATTCGTTATACAATTTGGCGTATAAACACACACAATAATTAGAAAAGCTCCCTAAACCACCAGCACAACCACCAAACGATTACAACAATCCTAATCACTCTCAACTGTACTCATTACAAACTAATTTTTCATCCAATCAATTTTAAATCATTCCATTGTTTACCTCCCCCGAAAACAATTTGTTCAACATTTCCGGCGCGCCACGTAGCCCACAGCAACAGAAGTGCGCGCCGCGCCAAACCGCCCGCGCTGTCTATAATTTAACAAAACCACATGTAAGCAGATATTAATATAATAATTCAAACCTGCACCTCGTCCTAACTCCTATGCTTTATGTATACCATATAAATGTGTACAAGCACATCCGCTGATCCACACGTTCATACACTGAGACAGTACAGGTCAATGTGGTGCTTTATAGCGCTGCGTTGCGGCTACACACCCAGAAAATAGCAATTAAGATGACTCCGCATTTAATCTGTGTAGAGACTGACTCCCAGCACCGAATTCTTCATCTTTGCAGGGTACTTAATGCGATTAAAATTGAAATCAACGCGATGTTATAACAAATAATTCAATAAGAATATTTGCTTGTCATCAAAATAAATTCTAATGTCTCCCCCTTCTTGCTGCTTACTCATAACTCATCCCATCACCTCCCCATTATTTAGCAATATTAAAGCACACTATTGCCTCCATTGTGTTTACATCCTCAAAGCGTTTAATTTCATTCTCTTCTTTTTTGTTTTTGGTATAAGTGCCGCAAGTATGTCTTATCTCGTTACCATATTATTCCGGTTTTTAGGGACAATTTTTATTATTGCCCATTAAATTGCCCAAAAATTGTATGGCATTAATTCTTACAGTAATTGCCACAATTTCCCATTCAACGCAGCGCCAACAAGCTTTAGCTTTTATATATGCAATTGTTTTCACAAGAATTACACGTTCCACGAATACACTTGCATCCAATAAAAATGTGGTGTGTGTGTGTACTGTCTAAATTGTTTGCTATAAAAATGCGCTCGTGAATATTTATAGCACCTTAATCGAAATTAGAAAAATGCGCCCAGCGAGTGTAACAGCGAGGGATGTCCGATGAAATGTGTGCATAAATTTAGGCAAATACAATAAAGCCCGCGTGGTGAGTGGTGACTGTTTTACAAAAATCGTGTCTTATCATCGCTAAATCAAGTGACAGGTTTTATTTTCCTGCATTATTATACACGAAGTCAATTGCGGGGGAAATGTGGGTGTGGGAAGTGGTGTGGTTTGCGTCGCGACGTCCACAAGAGGCATTAAGTTCACAACAAGCACAATGAAATGACGGGAAAGGGAAATCAAAGAATTTCACTTGAATTTTTCACCGAAAAATAATAAAAATAAACCGTAATTTATATCGCTGGAACAATGTCCTGGAAATATTTTGAAATTTTCAACACTCACTCCTTAATCACACTTAACTACTAAATATTTGGTTAAATGTAAAGCATGCATAAAGCAGTTCAGACAAGAGTCCTTTCACACATTGTATTTGAAAATGGCAGACACGAGTAAAAGGACACCCTCCCTCCCAATTCCTATTATAATAAACATGTAAACGAAAAGCTAAATCTCAGGTTGGCAGGATGAAGGAAAAGACAAAAGGATAACATGCATGTAAGCGGCTGTACACAATAGACATTGCTTTATACAGAATTCAGGATTAAAGGCAGAGAAGTGATTGTGAGATGAAGGTATAGCCAAAAATATTTGAGCTGGAGTGACCATTTTAATACATCATAATCCTGTTATTGTAGATTATCTGTGGTGTGTCCTATTATTCGCTTTACCTATAGGCCTAACAACACCTTTACATCGTTATTTTCTTTTCATCCCTTGCGTTATGTCATTTTAGTCACAATTTCTACGGTTAAACTCCTGTTGTTCTTTTTGGATTATTATTATTTTTTGATATATTAAAACATGTTGTCACTTTCATGGCTTCTGATCAGAGTTATAATGTCCAGAAATATTTCGTTAAAAAATTAAATATGTTATGTCACATAATATGCTTATTATTATTTTTGGGGGAAGGGATAATTTGAAGATAACATCTATAAAAGGGAATATAATGAGCACGCAGAGCATAAGAAAACACAACATCAGAAAATAAAAGATGTGTACCAACCCGAACCCAAAGAACTGTCAATTTTCATTAACAAAATTGACACAATGTCATCAATTTTGCCTGTCATCTCTTTTACATAATGCGTGTTGTCCAAAATGTGTGTTTGCTGCCATATTTCTAGTTATATGTACACACAGTTACTTAAATAGGGTTCAGGGCACATTATGTGGGAGACGACACGCCTGATGTAATGTGAATTCTATCTATAACATGTGATCACTTATTGTTCCAAAAGTATTTCTATACCAACTGCAACTAGATAGATATAGTATTCCCATTGTGTCGATCTCAATTCAAGCAGATGCATGTAGTTATTCTAGTAATTAAGACGACCCCTTGCCTTTTGTGCGTCTTACACGACAATATAATGTGTAATGTGTATTCAATGATTAAGGTCCACACATCAAGATGTTGATCGATCGCTTTGAATTAAATTCTTTTCATATTATAGGTATATACAGGCTTCTAACTTTATACCTCCTTAAATTAAGCATATTTGTCATTTAATGTAATTCAACTCAATCACGCAATTCCAAAAGCACGTCTATCAAAATTTATGTGTGTCGACTATCGAGTGTACTTTTACATCGCAGCTGAAATCAAATCGAAAAAAGCAACAGCAGCAACAACAACAACAAAAAACGCCTGAATGTAGTAAACTTGCAATGATAATAATAATTACTAATTTTGACAGTGACAGAGCAGCGTGTATTTATTAAATGTGTCGCATTGTTCTGGCTGAACAGGTTTTTTATTCAAAACCTCGCGCACACGTTCACCATAACATCAATTAAAATTTTTAAAATCGAACCACTATTTCATTGACAACTGAGAAGAGTTGAATATAACAACAAAAGCGCCTGTTGTTTTACACCGCAGCATAGAAATCCCCAAACCTGTGTGGATGCGCACTTCATGTACGCGCCCCAATGACAAATATAACGACGCGCATAAAAGTCGCGTGTTTTCCTGTCACGTTTCCCATCATTTTCATTATGTGCGCGATCGTTTCAAATGTTCGTCCACCCCGAGCACTTCTCTTTGTTGTGTCGTTTAATTTTTGACTGGAACACAAACACGCGCCTCAACTACAAAATATTTTGATAGTTGATTTTTGACAAACAAATATTTTAAAATTTAAAATTAATTTCCATATTATTGTGGTGAAGAAGAAGAAAAAGGGGAAGAAAAAGAAGCGATTATTAAATAAATTGTGGATATGACGTGCTGCTGTGTTGCGCGCGTCGATACCATCGCGTACTCATTTGGAATGGATGAAAATTGGAATTATTTTTAAGCTGATGCTACGTGTGGGTCCCATCAGATTGAGGAAATCGTTTGAACGATAAGACGTTATCTTGTCAGTGAGATGAATTATTAAGTATTTAATGTGATGCATTTTGTGTGACAGTTAAAATGTGTAGGATTTTAATTATTAATATGCGTAGTTGGAAAAGAAGTTTAAGATTTTTTGTGTTATTTGAGACTGCGTGTAGATAATCAATTCACAAAATACAATGTTATGTTTTGTTGATAATTAAAATTCCCTTGACATTTTCCAATTTTTTTTTTTTTTTCGAAATAATTAATTATTCTAATGAATCAATTATTTAAACCAAACATAATTCCTATTCAAATTCACACACATTTTTACTAAATTGCAACAAAATGCAGCACACAAATGATTATCACAGCACGCATTGCATCCGCTGAATACCGATTGCACAATTTGACTTAATTCACTCTAATGAACCCATAATACAAATTGTGGGATTGTCGGACGCATTCGGCACACTCCCATATATACCTAGAACAGGCTACCCATTGGCTGTTTATCTCTTTTTGCCTATTCAATGAATGCGCTGCTTTATATTATATAAAATATTTCCCTCCAACAAATTCACGCACAAAGATCACTAATGAATTCATGTGCTCAATCATCTCCATCCCTGTCAGACACGCCATTCAGATTATTAATAGTATAATGGCACTTTGTGTAATCGCGCGCATTATTAAGCGATCTGTACACATTCATTTCAATATGTACAACAAAATAATGTTGGTACGCGCATTCTTTTGCACACTCCTTTGATCATCCACAGAGACAAGGCTGTAATATATGCCACACGTTTGGATGTAAGTACGGCAATATGCTTGAACCCTGCGCTATATGGTGTGTCGCATCCCATCAGATTGTGCGCGCTTCACTGATCCAGCTGATTGGTGGCATGGGCATCAACGTTCGGTGGGATGCAACCAGCAACTGTTCAATACTCATTAGATATTGCATTGTAATTTAAATAGATCGGGACATAGTTAGGCGCCTCGCCGGCATACATGGCACGTCACTCGTCAGTAGCAGAATTGCAGTTCTATGGTTGGTTTTGTGCGTGGGGGTGGCCTTATGCATCGTTGTACTTGCACAAAGAAGAAAGAAAAATTAGTATAGACGCGTTGCATCGTAAATTTAAAAAAGATGAATAATGTCACATGTCAAAATTGTGGGTCCAGACTCCTCGCAGGCAAACGCATCTGATCGATTGTGTTTTTATGGCTTTGACACATTGCGTTCAATCTCACTTATTGGGCCCATCTATGAAGTTACTTTGATGTTGTGTGTGGAATTATAGGTCTTAATTCATTTCATTATGCGCGCTGCAGGCTGCCATACTATAAAATTAACTATAAACCATATAAAAATGAACCGTTAGAATTAATTTAAATTAAAAGTACATAATATGTATACATAATTCCGTTTGAATTAGTTAGGTGGTGCTTCTAGATTGTAGCAATAGATTGGTCTGGGCTTTTTTATCTTTCTCGCGCTTGGAAAAAAACGTTTTACTGTGTTGAAATTCTGTTTTTTGTTTGTCAATTTTAATGCTCATTAAATTAAAACACATTTGAGAGCTTTTTTTTTTTTTGTTGTGGTCCGTCTTTGTGCTTTTCTTGTGTGACACATCAAAATTGAAGCTGTTACATTTTAACTTTATTTCTGAGTTAATTTCAAACTTTATTTGATATATTAACGTAGGTTTTTTTTTTTTTTTTAAGTAACAAATTTTATTGTCTGAGACTTAGTTGATGATTTCCTAAGAAATGGAAGTAAGTAAGAATGGAAACGACGACAAATTCATGATATAAACAAAAAAGTGCGCTATATTTTAACGATTGAACAAATTAAAAACGACATCCGTGTGTATCTTCATTTTTATGACGCCCCATCAACTAACTAAGTAAAAAAAAAGATTTCTATTTGAAAAAAAAAACATTTACAGTCTTTGAGACGTCAGCATCGTGGTGTAGTATGGCTGGCTACACTTTTAATTATGACAAAACCGTTCATTTCCATGACATCGTGCACTCAACGCGCAAAACATTTTACTGTCATGCAGCACTTGGGATGATATTCATTTTGACTAATTTAATTAGACGAATTTTAGCGCTACAGTAGTCAAATTAGACAAAGCAACGAGTCTATATACCCGTTAATTGTTTGCTGTGATGAGAAGTACAGCGTCTCTTTTGCATATTATAACTGTATCAAAAGCTGAATTTAATTGTTGTGAAACTTAACCAGCTCTACGTACGCCTCATTTATACCGTTATTGTTTCTGTATAATTATCCTGTTGAATGGGTTTTCAACAATTATAGTGTATAGTGACACTTGAAAATTATAATTTTATCATTCGTAGTTAACGGTATTTATAATTGATTGAAGATGTCAATGGTTTCTGTCTGTGATCTCTTGTTTAAATACACAACGCATGCGCATAACAAGGAGTTGATGGATTAGTCCTTATAACTACATCTTTGATGCAGCTCCCTTTTTTCCTTTGAATCTGTATATTTTTTTTAATGTGCACAAGCGAAAAGAATTTTCCCTTTTTCATTAACTCAAACCACTTGCATGTTATTTCTGTATTTCATATAAACATTTTTTGGGTTGCTCGAATTCCCAGAACTTCTCCACTTGACATGGAGAAAATTAAAGATCTCTGTGCTATTTTCACAGATGTTAAAACATTTCCGTCATCAGACTCATTTACACTACACACAATTCAGTGCTCCGTTTTGTTTTCCCCCCACACATTTTTACTCACACACCACAAAACACAAGCCAAAATCCTTATGGCATTTAATGATGAAGTAGCCAGGCGCACATTAAATTAACAGCCATGTGACATTTAAATGTTTTTTCAATTAATTTTAAATGTGCCTCTTTTCATTTTGTCTTATGTCCATTTCCCCATATATACTGCAGTCATCTAGCTAATTATTTTCAGGTCCTTCCTGCCACACACACACACACACACACACACACACACACACACACACACACACACACCCACACAAATGCACATACACCTATAAAATTGTCAATTTTCCGTAGACACAAAAGCAGAGGAAAAATCAAGCGTGCTATTGCTAGAAGTGTCATGTTACAATTTGGGATGATGCTATACGGAGTGAAAAAGGAAAATTCAACGGAGAGAGAAAAAAAAGCATAATTCATTAATCCTGTTCAGTGTCATTTCCGTAAACATTTTCTTGACCTGGTAAAAACGGATTTTATCCTTATGTGCGTATTGTGGTGCGGCTTTTTGTTTCAGATGACTCAGCTGAAAATGGTGCACACATTTATAAATGGGAGTTGGTAACAAGGTGTAGTAAAATAGCGGTCAAATAGGAGTGAGGATATGCCATGACCATAATATGTAATTGTGCGTTATCTTTTCAAGAGGGTGAGTGGGCTATATAATGTTGTCGCATTCCCTTAGGTCCATTTTTGACTGTGTGTCGTCTTTATCTGCGTTTACTTAATGGTCTAACGAGTCCTAAGAAATATCCTGTCTTCTTATGCTGTAGACTATAGCTGTTATTGTTACATATAATTTCTGTGATTCATGTCTGATGAGGCACCACTAACCATTACACTTCGGAGCCAGTCTCCTTATCGGTTTATGGTTTGTCTTGATGAGAGGACGCTGCCCAACCAATTTTTGATGTTGGGAAGTTGTTAATTGCCTCAACTGCAATAAATTGCTCAAACAAACAAGCAAATTACTTATTCCCACTAGTTATAAAAGAATTTAGAGGGGTGGATGCGCTCCTTATCAGTCGCGAAGTTTTGTAGTAAACTGCAGTATTGAAAGATTGTGATTTCTTTTCTTTTTTTTTGAATAACACTCACGCCGACCTATCTTTTCAACTCTAATGGATCGTATTGAATTCCCTTCTTTTTACAACTCTGACGCGTCCCGATACGCAAACAACAAGAGCATTGATTGCACTTCCGTTTCATCTAGATATCGCCACATGATCGGTATTTCTTCTCTGTAGGTCTTGCGGTTTTTGCTTCTCCTTGATATTCACACAACAAACTATGCTCACTCGCCATATTATGCCATGGCAGATTGTACACCACGATACTTGCATTTTAAACCCGTATATTTCACGACTCATCTCACCATAATCTGACCCTCTTTTTTTTTCCACCGATGTGTACCTACTTTAATTCGCTGTGTGGTGCACTGATCGTTGCCAAAGTATTCCATCATGTTTTGGTATCTCTGTGCCATGCCGTGGTCGTTTTCGCTGTTTTCACCGCATTGTCTCACGATTACATTATTTGCTTAGAGCTGCATATCAAAGGAAATATTTATCCGCAATAATACAACAAACACAACAAACAGTTCTGCACAAAAGTGGGCGCATATTGTACGTTGCGTCGTTGAGATCGACCACGCGCACACAATGCGGATTGCGGGGGGGACGCCGGCTATGTTGCTATAAAAGCGCACAACCGTTAAGTCTATAATTTTCGATGTCTTATCTTGGCGATATTGTTATGCTTTAACTTGATTATTAGTTATCCCCAGTGTTCATTATAAAGTTCTTCTCTTGTGGAAAATTAGTTCCACCATATCGGTATGGTACTTTGGCCTCTCTTCTTAACATCATCGCGTCGAGCATCTCGCCGTAGTAAACCCTCCCAGCCCTTCTCCCTCTCCGTTCTTGATCCACAAACCAGCATTAGAGACATATTTCTTTGTATATTTGTACAGCAACTATATAATATACAATTTTCGATCAGCGTGAAGACAATGCCGCCTTTTGGAACAATATCATGACAAACAAACAACTTTCTTTTAATGGTCCCCATTTCCTATGCGACAGTTACTTCTTCTGCCAATAAACATAGGAAGCGATCGTTGTGAGTGACATTATCATTAGCAGCGAACGCCGAAGCATCGAGGCACAATACATAACGATGAGATTGCTCAGCAGAACGTGAATCGAAAATTGATGGAATGGTGCCTATAATTAACAGAAGATGTGGCTCTTCTTTGTTTGGTTGTTGGTCTACATATAAAAGTGCACAATGAGGTCGGCCTGTTGTGTGCCGTATGAACGCTGCCTTGTGTCAAACACAAAGTTGCACAAATTTATTCAAATTGGCAAGAAGTGGAGCATACTGTAAAATAAGTCTTACAAGATAAATAATAAATCTAAACATGAAGAAACAAATTTATTTTTTTAACCATAGTTAAGTACCAATTCTATGGAGAATCATCACACAACCAAAACAAGCCGCACCTAATTTATATAATACCCCCAAGTCCCATTCATGAAATTCTCTCAACTCAAAACCGCATATTGGATGACCTGTCAGTCTTTACACTCTTCCTAAGTAGAATAAGTAGACACTTGAGTGCAAATGCGTTTTCATAATATTTAAGAGCCATGGATATTTAAGACGACCGCATGGAATGCCCGCATAAAAGATTATGTTTCATCTTCAACGGTTTTCTTTCTTTTTTTTCAAAATGAAAAAAAAACGGTTATTTGTTTAATAACAAGAACAGCAACATAAAAAGAGAAAAAATGTGGCTCAGTTCCAACAAAATAACAGAAAAAAAAATGTCCCTTTGGCAAGTGCATTGCTTCACACACATCACACATAATTTAACGTTAACATGATTGAACTTTAGAAGTGCGCGTCTTTAAATATTATTATGAGCTATTACATCTATTTCTCAAGTTGACAGTTATGCGTCCAATATCTAGCCCACAGCATCCCCCCGGTCTTGCTTAAATTTCATGTTCAATTAATTATTGCGAACTTTCTGTTTTGGCAGTTTCTTCTCGCTTGTTTCTACGCACCAGTCTATATTTGATTTTCATCCAATCGTCGTAATTTACTTGTCAACATCTATTCCCTATCATAAATTGGATGTGTTTTTGTGTGCTTCCTTTGGCCCTGCATATTATAAGTGTACCACATCCTCGCGCGACGCCGACGTGAGGGACGAAAAAGACGCGTCGCCATAATATCGCATATATTATCTATCATTCCGAATTGTGTCTGTTCATTTTGAAGATGGATTTTGTGCCACTCGTATTCTGGCTGATGGCCTGATACCAATTCACCGATTGTACAATATTATATGACTGCTGCATGTGCTGCGCCGGGGGGAAGAGAGACAATTCCCATAAATTTCCATGTGGGGCCATATGAATAAATGGTAAAGCCATGACACATTCCGGGGTATATCGTGTACGTGATTTTTGAATTGTGACATACAGGGTGGGTTTTTTTTTTGTCTGGCGCTTGAATTTTTGAGTATTCCAAGATAAGAATTGGGCGTCATTGATTTATTGGAGATTTTTTGGTATTGATTCATGCAAATTGGTTTTCTAAATGGGAGTTGCATCTCAAATTTAATATCAAAAAGTGTAGTTAGTAGTATTGTTGTGAAGTTTAATTTTGAAGCTTTAAATACCATCCATTCAGTTAAATAAGACAAATTAATTAATTCCCTGAATTCTATGCAACTTGAAGAATTAGAATAAAATAGCAACACCATGTGAACTTCATGCAATATATTGCAGACGGTGGAATAAAAGCATCGCGACGCACGTTAGGCTTAAATGTAAATGGGTGTATACGCAACTTATAGAATGCTCTCGACTTTCTTTCCATCTACACGTACTACAAAAATAGCTTCTAACATTGTCTTATGGAGAAATTATGCAAGAAGTGAACCTAAAACCTCGAAAATCGTAACGGAATTCATATGTGTGTGTGTGTTTGTGTTCGCGCGAGTACGCCTAATTCCCTTGCGCGTTCCTACAAAAGAAAAACCACTTGGAAAAAAGTATATAAGTTGTTTTTACGATCAAATTAGTGGCCATTTAGTGGTGGGACGTTTATTTTTCTTACATTTTCTTAAAGACACACGTACCTATAATATTAATGTGCATTCAAGATAAATGCAAGCGCGGAGAGAAGAATCAGAAAGAACGATAATATGTAATACCACACGTCTTCTATTATTTTGTTTGGAAACGTGGAACAAAAATCTTTCACTTCATTTTCACCGTTGTTATTTTCCAAATGTGTTTACTGCCCATTTATGAGGCTTTCCGTCAATAATTTATTATGCATATGCACATTTTGGGTGCATCAAAGAATGCTTTCGTGCATTGCACAACGATTATGGCCCTAATGAATGCTCGTGGATAGGAAATACCTTTTAAGAAGTAACGTTGTTCTTTCGCTATTGCTTCACTTATTGAAATATAAATGTGCATTTATTTCTACAGAAATTTTTTTTACACGAATTGTTTTTTTACTACCGCTTTCCAACGTCTATTCAAATAAACAATAATAATGGCATGCCTTTAAGTTATGATTGTTTGATGACAATTACATGAATTGGTACGTTGCGTCGGTACTTATTAATTCAAGTTATGACCAACTCAAATGCAGACATTATAAACTTGCTTGTGCATGCAGAACGTGGCCAATGATGCAGGAACACCACATAACTAATAATAAGGTAACATAATGTGCTGTGCGTCTTTCATTATTACATAGACCCCGTTTTGTGTGTGGCGCTATGATGACAAATTATTAGGAACAAAAAAATAAAATTAAAATGCAGAGCAAGTAGCATAATAGCAATTGAGGTACTAACGCAATGCAGACGCTCGGCCCTTATACCACAGGTAGACGACGGACGTATGAAATAGAGCTTTACATGATAAGCGCCCTGTGGTGCATTCTACCGACACAAAGTGACGCCCTAAAGTCGAGACACACATGCTCGTTTTAGAGTTATGTTTGCGCAATTGTATTACTTGTTAAATGCACATAACTTTAACCTATCCCTTTCACAAGTCACATATTAACTCACAACCCCACAGGTACTATAATACGGTAGAAGTCGGTCGGACAATAATGTTCACTCTTTGTCCAGTTGTTGAATGTCTCTATTGTCTATGGGAGGAAATTTCGATGTATTTGGAAAACCACACAATTGCATGTGTCTGTTTTTTTTTTTTTTGTTGGTTCAATGCAATGTAATCTTTCACGTGTCACAAGTCACAACTGCAGTCCAAATTGTTTTTGAATGAAAAACTTTATTCAGGCTACTTCTATTGTACATTTGAACTGCATTGTACGAACATTCAAGAATACAAAGGAAGTAAATTGCCTTCATAATGCGTCCGAATTTTGTGGGGGGTGCTAATGAAATGTTTTCAACTGTGTGTATTCAAGTGGTGTGTCTAATGATATAGGGTCACACTGCCATGCAATTTCTTGCCTTGTGTTTTGTTTATGGGGCACATTTCTCTATAAATTAAACAAAAATGCTAAAGTCAACATCATCATGTCCATTACATTGATGAGATGTTATGTTTCTGGAATATTACTGCGATGGAATAATGTCATTACTCATTATAAAAAAAAATGTGTTCACACAAATAAACGATTGTCAACTGCTTCCTTTCTACAACTTGCGGTGTAATTTATTTGTTGATTTCTTTTAAATTTCATCTCCCAGTAAATTTCCTCCAAAAACAAATAAAAAAAAAAGCCGGAATAAAGAAGGCAGAAAGCATAATTTAACGTATATGTTACCATTGTCTCTTCTGTGCTATTTTCTATTTTTTTTGTCCTCCGCTGAGCATACACTGACTAACTTGTGGAAGGAATGGGGAAGGGGAACGTTAAGATTCCGAGACAAACATACAATTTTATATATAAAAACGCATAACGAAGAAATTTAAACAAATAAACGCGTAAGTAATTTGTAAACACCGGAAGACATTGCGGGAGCCACCATCTCATTTCAGGGATGAGTGAATTTCCGCGCGCGCGATGCCCTCTAGTCCCGACACAATACACAGTAGCTGCTGCGTTGTGTCTCGTGTGTATTGGTGGAGAGCACCTCAACAATCATCATTGTCAGACTCGATATTTTGATTCTCCTCTAAGTCCTAAATGTTGTTGTTTTTGTTCTGGTTCTTGATGTAATTTGTTTTAAATTAAAATGAATTAATGTCAATGAATTAAATTCGTTTTTTGTTGATTTGGTGCGTTTAGTGAAAACCCGCACCATGCGAGAGTGATTGGGTCTTACACATTAATGTTATGGTGGACTGTGGAAGAATGAGCGATGACAAGTTCAAGTTCAATGCTTCCGCCTATTTTAAGGCATTCGTGGGATAATAATAATTGTATAATTGTGGGCAAACACAATGCAACGCATGCGGCCACATTATACCGTGAAATCAAAACCTATAACGTGGAACAACTTCTTTTTGACTTCAAGGCGTTTTGTTGATTTTTCTTATCAAGGCGTGAGTTGGTTTTTGTGTCGTTTTTTGATTGTTTTAAATGAATGTTAATTTTTTTTTACTCTATTGACTTTAACCGGTAGTTCTTTTTGTGATTTGTTTGTTTTGTTTTCATATTGTTTAACAAATCGGACATGCATTTTTTTACATTAAGACAATTACGCCATAAGCACGACAAGTGTTAAACTTTTTCTAAAAGTTGTTTCATGTTTGTTTAAGAAAATCTTTACTTAAATACAAAAAAAATTAATTCAAAACAATTTGTGAAGGGATTTCTTATAAATACCGCAACAAAGTTTAAAATTCCAACGTTAAGTATTGTGTGAAATCGATGGCCGTTTTGTTGTGTATTTGAAATGCAAATCCCTCAGATCGCAGCATAATAATTACCTTGACTTCAAAATCACTTCGACGTTGATTTTAATCCGTTTTACTACGCACATAGCAGAAAATCGATTCCACGTGGAAATGCCATCGCCATGCAATCAAGGAAATATCGCATAAAAATGGATGTCTTGTAATTATATGAAATATCTGTATATAATATCATATATAAAATATAAGCATAAGTATGGTGGTAGGCGCATATTTCGTTGGCGAAGCCCGCTCATCTGAGAAAAACAACACGCTGCCTTGCTGTGCTGGTGAATTGTGTGTATATAAAGAAGGGGGCTGGAACGAAAATTTCAAGAAAATTAATATTCTCCCGTAAGACGATTAGAAATTCTATTTGTGCACCTAATTGAATTTCCAATCAATCGAACGCTCATATTACAGACACGCACATGCGGGCGTTGCCGCACCATCAACTTAATATTAAAGTAGGTACAGTCGCTGTGTGTAGGGAGTGTATTATGTTATGCATAGACATCAAGGCTATGTCGAAAGAAAAAACGGAGGAGAAAATTCCAACATGAAGCGGATGGCGCTTCGCAGTTCGCATATGAAAATTTACTTATATTCATATTTTTGCTATATATTTAACATGTTATATTATGCCGCCTGGATGGTAATGGTGTGGGGGGGGGGGGGGTGTGAGTTTATAAATACAGCCGGCAAAATCAAACGAACAAAAATTAGAATGCAAAAAGAAAAAAAAATGATTGTCCCTGCGACGTATGTAAAAACACTCCTCATCCTGCTGTAACATTAAAGCGTGCGATATTTATGCAAATCTTTGGATATTATCATACAAATACATGTTGTCTGTGCACACCGACTGTACGTATTGACAATTTGAGAAAGTATAAAGTAGTTGGGTGAATTTGCAATAAAAATGAACCCATCCCTAATACACGCATATTATTTTTTCCCCATCCACAACACTCTGCACAAATTATATTGTGCAGCACTCTTACTTAAAGCATTTCCTTGTTTTTATCATCGCCCAACAAATACACCCATTGTGTCATATTATGTTTCTTTGCCATTTCTATTTGCAACTTTTAGTACACGCATAATTTTTTTCTTTGCTGCTACTTTACCTATTTGAGTGACTTTTAACGATGCCCCATAACATTCCTACCCTCCCTTAAGCAACATTGCATTTTTGGTTTATGTGCCAATATTAGCATTATTATTAGCATCAACTGAGCACCACATATACACAGAATAAGCGGAGAGCAAAGAGAGAGGTTCATTAAAATACAATAAGACCGAATAGGGAGGATAATCAAATGAATAAAAAATGGGCATTAAATCAAAGCACGTTTGTCATTAATTGCTTGCGTTTTATACGTACTTTCTTTCTCTCTTTCGCTCGTGCTGCTCCCTATGGCTGAAGAAGTCTTACCTGTGCAATACACGGCAATGTTGAAAATAGAATAAATATTATATATACGTGGCCAGGTAATTATACTGGTTGCTTCGAATAGGAATGGAAATTTCCGGGAATAATGACCATCATTCCTATATTTGGGTAAACGGCGGCAATATAATGTATTCTATATTATTCATGTAAACCTTATAGACTTTGTATATTTGTTGCATGAAAGATATTTCATAAAACGCAGCAGTTTAAGCGCTGCCTTCGTTGTACAGACGTACGTCTTTACGGCTGACTATCAATTGTGTGTATAAATGCGCGTACGCTATTAACTTGACTATCCACAATTGAGGAAGTATATTCCATGGGATAAATGGCCAATTCATGTACGTCGTTTACATTTTATTAATATTACATGTACACAATATTACAGCACAAAACAAAACAGCGACTAAGCATCAATTCAATGCTTTTCTATTGAGTTCAAATATATTTATTGGTAAACATTGAGCGATGATTATAATCAGAATTTATGCCATAGAGTAGTTTATGGGAATTTTCCCATTATAGCAAGCAGTCAAATTGCTTGCATTTATGCGCTTTCATTAAATGTATTTGTATGTAATTATAATTAATGTGTGTTTATATTTTAATTGGTTTTCAGGCTGTCTCCTTGACGGAGTCCCGCCTTCGGCACCACCTGATGTTCCACCAAGGAATCCGACAATGAATCGAATGAACGGTCGTGTTACTGGCAATCCATCCGATTTGGGTGTTGACTTCGAGCCATCCTGTTTAGTGCGAACACCATCTGGAAACGTGTATATACCAAGTGGTAATTTAAGTAAGTTTTTTTTCTATAAAATATTCCTTTTACATTTAAGTTTTTAAAAAAAATTTCTCTTTTTTTTTAATTTTTTTTTTTAAAGTTATTACTGAAATATATTTAAATTATTTAAAATAATTCCAAAATTTCAAGCGCATAAAGCGAGATTTTGATATTTGGAAGCCCTTCACCCTCACAAAATGAAGACCACTTAAAAAAATTTAAACAATCAACAGTGTTTTAAGCATCGTTCGTTCAATTTAAAAACTCAATTTTATTTGTGAATACCGATAAAATAATTGTCTTGCATTGGTGTGAAATGTCATCATTGTTAAAAACAACGAAAAAGCAATCAAAAATTTATCACCATCAGAGTTTGCAAAAAAAAAACAAAAAAAAAACGCATTCATTAAATTTCAATTGCACAAAATACAAAATGCAACTTCAATTAAGGGCTGCAATAATGTCCTCACTCCTCGTACATATTGTAAATTGTTGGGCTTCTTTTCACACGTTCATATATTGACTCTCCAGGGCTCAACATGAAACTCAATTTGTTTCATTATTTTAATTTTTACAAAGCTGCGTCCAGTGTCCACAGTAAATATTAAAGTCTGCATGGTCCTTGCTCTGCCATCCAATTAACGCCACTCATTTTCGTATATTCCGCTTCAAAAACACAATTAATGTGTCATCAATTTCCATGCAAGTCATCACCACTTGAGCTTATGCACCAATCATCACAAGTCTCCCTGTGCATATCTAATAAGTTCACATCAACATAACATTTTACGAGTATCAACCAATGCATCTAACGCATTTAAAGGGTGATCCAATTGAAGGTAGTTTTTCCAATATTGTTATTTTGACAGTTGTTATGTGTCACTTGTCTTCTCTATACGACGTTTGTTTTCAGTATTCATTATCATTTCATTATGAAAAGACTTAGTGCGTCTGAGCAACGTTTAATACTTGTGGAAATTGTGCTATTGGTTTTATAAGCTTCAAAGAATGGTCAAAAATTGGACCCACAGAAGGACCATTTAGAAGCTAGTCATGTGCAATATTGGAACGAAATTATTTAAAAACTTTAAATGCCTTAACAGATTTTCCTCAGCACACTATTATGTCTTTTATTTAAAAAAAAGCATCGGGATGCTCTTAATGGATCACCCTATATTTTCTCTCCACATGACGGAATACAAAACCGTGAACATATCCACATACGGCGTTTGGTCGCGTTTTACCCGCTCACAGATTGTTCAATTAAAATGGTCTTGTAATTAGCCGCTTTTCATTTTCCATGTGTGCACACATTCGCATCGGGGAAAAACACCCGTGCTCGTATTATGGCGCGGGGATTCATCCCAGTGTGTTTGAGTGCGCTGTAAAAAAAACCGCATAGAGATGCAAATGCAACGAAGCGCAAGAATAAAATACATTTTGCATTTATTGCAAGCGAGAGCAAAGGAAAACACACACACATATTGGAATAGACAAAATGGTATTCGGTACATGGCTGCAAATATACACGCGAAGCTCCTCGTGGTTAAGGGTTGGGCATCTCTTTTGCAATAATTGCACTACGTACTGTGTTTCTGCAGGCATTAAAATTTAGGGATCACAAGGAAGGGGGGTGGGGGGTAAAAGATATAAAGGATACCGAACCGAAGCGTCGCGGTTTTTCAATATGTTGCAAAATTTGCACACTTACCGCACATTTGTTTGCATCTTTTTCGCCTCCCCCCCCCCGTCCCTCCCTTCCGCACTATAAATAGGCACACATGCAAGTTGTTGTGCGAATGCAGACCGTTATTTCTGGCATGAACGGCAAATACCCCACAGAGCCATTGAGTGCGGGAAATTGTTACTCCATAAACTCCAGCACCAGGAAAATGATGCAAAAACAAACGCACATGCATGCAACTAATAACCAATAAATCCAGCTAGTTATTTTAATTGGACATACGGACGTGCATCCCAAAATTATTGCAGCGCAGCGCTATGATCCCTTGTGTCTCGTACGTCAGCGTTTTATGACTAAATCAGTGCAATGCGGGTGCTTGTAGACGTGTACACCCCTTTCTCTTGTCGTTGGTGGCACTAGACTAAAAACACAAATATTTTGTCATATTCATTTGGGGCTACGGATTCCGCAATATTGACAATTGGGTCTAGCAACATCAAAACGATCATTTATGAAGATGATTGCACAACAAAACCACAGCTTAGTCAAAACGTCGCGACGCTTTAATTGCTTTTATGTTGCTGCATCGTACGAACACAGAAATAATTTGTAAATGAACAAAAAAAATTGAAAGAGAACAAGCCAATGTGAACAAAATAAATATTTGGTGTGATGGTTGAAATGCCTAAGCAAACAACAGTGTGATGTTGCCCGTACATCCTGTGTCTGACGTTGATTCCTGTGTGGCGCGGACTCCGTGTGTGTCTACCGTTTTCCGTTTTATGTTTGTAATGAGGTGCCACCGCTTCTGTCCCTCATTTTCCGGTAATGTACATACACGCATTTTATTTGCCACTCTCACTGTTGATTAAAATTCACAAACACCATTTTTTCCTGCATGTTGTCAATATGACTGAAAAACATTATGACTTGTAAGACAAGCATCACATATTTTATGCAAAAAAAGAGTTGCATTAAAACATAATGCGCAACAAACGAATTATCACATTAAATTTGAAGCGCTTCCACATTTAGAGATTCTCAGTCTCATATCGCAAAGTCGAATTGTAAAAACTGTCGCACATTGTGCCCGATCCCGAACATTGGAATTATGTCAATTGAAAACATGTATTATGTTATAGTGAAGCCCTATGAAACAAGAATGCACATGCACATTCAAATTATTGCGCTGTGGTGGTCTGCTTGTGTGGGGGCGGTAAAGGAGACGCTGGGTGGCTGCAAAATTGTAACACAATTTAAATTGGCACACACAAAAACGAGAAACCACTTTATAATGCGGTCGAATGTATTACCACATGACTGGCTCAGTGTGTGGATGTTATGGGTGTAATCAAATGGGATTTAGTTATTGTAATGTCATAATAAAGTGCAATAGCGTTTTATGTGTAAAAGGTCTTTTTGCATGCCGGATGAAATTAGATTGCTATTGGGAGACACTACACATATTATGTTTCGAAATTGGGTTGAGTGGTAACTGGTAATTGTATTGATTGCTTCGGTTTTAATCAACAGTTTTTCCTGATTTTATTTTTTATTACACCCGCGACAGTGACGTTTTTGATTTACTCGTTTGTCTTCCGGGTCTTGGCTTGACACAAAAGTGTGCTTTAGACCGGGCAATTATTATCAGTTTGATTTTTCAAGTGCACTTGCGTTATATGCTGCGATTTCCTCTCATCTGAGAAGAGGTCTCGCCTATCCCCTTGATTCTAGAAGGGTAGACTTGTAGTAACAAAGAAACTAAGGCAATTTTCACTGGGCCATCTTCATTCATTCTGATAATTGTCCAACCCATCGAAGTCTATTGGCTTTTTTCAAGACGAATAGAAAAATATTAAAAATCTGTCAAATTTTTCGGCTTTAAATGTTCTAAAATGTCTTAAAAATCAAAGGAAGCACCTTGTTTAAACTTTCAGCTTACGATAAATTGTGATATCAATTATTTTCCGCGTCAACATAAATTCAACTCAACGTAAAAAGTGCTCACAAACACATCTTCAGCAACGCATTTTCCTCCATAAAATAGTTAACAAACTAACAACTTCCCAACCATCGCAAAACTATACTGCCGACTGTACTGTTAACGTAATTTACCCACAATTCGTGCAACTAATATTCAATACACGCCAGTTGTTATTATTTTATTATTACATAATTTAGCCCCACAGCGATCACTGCACTTATCAACGCTTAACCCACTTGCGTGCTAATCAAATAAATTGTCAAATAGCTTAAATTAGAAGCAATAACTCACTGCTCTCGGGGCAGATCAAATCGCGTCGCGGCGCTCCAAAAATACATATACCAGTATATGTACCGCAATTTTTTTCCACCGCACATAATATAGTTAATAATATAATGTGCTTGCTTGCCTCCTTCGTGCTATGTCGCATATTTTATTAAGTTGCACGCGATATAAATTGTCGTTTCTTACGGACTATACAGATTGTGAGCTTATAATATTGAAGTCGTCGAACATGTCGTGCAGTATTGCATAATACTGATTTTGATATAAGAAAAATAAGTTGTAACAGTTGAAATGTTAAGTTTTGAAGCGGCATTTAAATATAGATTTGTCTCCCCAATTTGTTTTTGTGGCACGATTTTACAATGGCTGCTTGTTTTATCGGTCAATTTAATTAAATTGATTTTTTGGTCTAAAAATTGTGAGTTTTCTTAAAGAAACTGATTATTTTTAAACACAAAAATTAAATTTTTAAAACATTAGGCTTAATTCTACATTTAATGTTTAATTGCACATAATTTTCGGAACATTTGTTTTTTTTCCCAAAATATGTGCAATTTAGAAATTAATTTGCATTATTAATTATTTCACCATCATCCTCTTATTAATTCAAATTTTGGTAACCAACACAAAATGTACACAAAATATTCAAACCAATTACACGTTTTAGACAAATTTATTTAAATCACACAACGTATGCCCACAGAATGGCCAGAAAATATTTCTACCCAATTGAATGAATAAATAAATAAACAATCGCAATTATTTGAGCATTGGAAATTGAAAACACACACACACAAACAAGCAATTTAGGACACATAAAGACCAAATTCAACCATATCGAAAACAATACAATTATTGTCCCAACCTGTACAAAAATCGCAATTGCCGCACGACATATTATCCTTCAATGTACATATAAATATTAAAATACAAGTATGTAGATAAATACAACGAATTGAAATTGTACACACAATAATAAAAAGGGACAGTCCGCCTCCTAATGACATTTTCCATTAATCAATTCATTAGATTTCGGGACGACAACAAAAGCTTTATTGAGAAAGAGAGAGGAGCTCCACGTACAACGGGGGAAAACAACGAATGAAATAGCATAGATAAGCTTAATTCAATTGTAATTCAACCCCACTAGGCATGGTGGCCAGAAATTCCAAACCCTCCCCAACAAATGAATGTACATTTTGGATGAATTGACATTATTTTCGTACACAATATTGAGAACATTATTCTCTCCGGATATATTTTTACATACCACCTATACATTTACAGTTGTATTTGGATGTGAGTTATTATAATTAATTATGTATATTGATGACTGAGTATATAAAAACTAAACTAAACTAATAACAGTTGTTTATTGCCAAAACTAAAATTAAATCAATGTCGCGACATTATTATAAAGAAAGCCGTTAATAAACTGTGTACGCACAAATTGAGTCAATTTATTTCAATTTACAAAATGTTGCGGCCACAACAAAATTCCTACGTATTATTACGGCATATTATGACCCATTGAAAATTGCCATAACAATTCTAAGTAACTGTATTTTATGCAAAAGCACAACAAAAACAACATAACTCGTAATCACATTTAATTTTGCGTGTATCAAAATAATGGAATTGATTATAAATGTGTGAGTAACGATAATTTGTTATAAAGAATGTATTCATAGTCATATTATGTTGTATAATATTGATGCGGTTTGGGAATTACATCATCGTCCTAATGTTTTGGCTGAGAAGTTTTAACTGAATTAAATTTTCTTACCTACATACTTGCAAGTAGCTTCACATTGCTAGTGTGTCACCCCTTTCTAGCCTCCATCTATGCATCTGTGTATGTAGATAATTGTGGGTTTATAAAAGTGGTTTGTTAACAAGACGTATATAGTGAAAGGCCAAAGCTATCTACTGAAGGTCAACTTAATATTTAGGCTAAAATAGAAATGATAAGACGCTCACAAACAAAAATGTACACCAACAGGGTGGTTTAAATATTTTCTTATTTCAATAATTATGAAGTAATTTTCTCTGTAATAAATTGTTTAAATATATTTTTAGAAAAATTGAAAAAAAATTATAATAAACAATTATTTTATGATTATTTTCTAAATGAACTAAAACATCCTGTATTTTTAACACAATAACAATTTGCGACGTTGCTGTATTTTTATTATTAGCATACAGTCACGCATTTTACCAACTAAATTTTACTGCAATTCTAACTGTAGATGAAGCTGATAGCCAGCTCCACACAATTCACATTGTTGTACTCACGCACACACAACACCGTCTGATTCTTTTCTATGCGTGAAACTAATTACTTCAAGGTCACATTAGTAAATTATGTCATTATAATATATTGTAATTGGTTACGGTTAACTTACTTACCAACAAACTAATCAACATTGAACGATTTGTATTGTAAATTAATTGATTACGATCAACATTTCTATAATAACCAATACTACTACTTTGTTGCAATCAAATAATTTGGCTGAACTACTTTATAGGACTTAATAGTTAATACCGTGGGCCGTTATATTGTTACCGAAATAACAATGGCTTTATTACCTGCTGCATATTTTGTAGTTAAATATACCGTAAATCTAACAATAGCCATAGTTGTTATGTTTCATTTAAAAAAGAGAAGAAAATTCGATCGGAGTTTGTAGAATAATTCACGACAAATGATGTGGAATTAATTAGCCGTGCCAATTTATTGTACAAATACGCACTTAATAAGCCAGCGTATTTTATGATTATATACAGATGCGTTTATACTTGCATGTAAATGTATGCGGCTTCCGAACTGATGCCATTATTCTCAGTATTCTTTTATATAAATTTAATTACGTGAAGTAATTGTTTATTTATGATGCCGCATACACACCCAATGCAAACACATGCCACTATTATACACATTTTGATCATTAAAAATCACAACAGTGAGTTAAATTATTTATTCAACAGCATCCCTTCACTGAATCAAATACACCCTTGACAATACATTAATATAATACACAATTTTGACATCTCAATCCTTGCACCCAAATCCATACACACACTTGTACACACAATTCCCGAATTTCAATTCACATATGTGCTGTGTTTTGAGTTTGTGCATAAAATATTAGTTAGATCTGTTGTAGTTATGTTGAGAATGAGGTAACACAGGAGGAGAGCACTCCCGTACCATATTATACAAAACTGCAGCACCACCACCACCACCACCACCACCAGGGTGCACAAACATGCGGCAGCGTATTAAATTTGTCGTGTCGCTACAAACAATAATATAACTTTGGACTTTTGTTAATAATATAAAATAAGTTGAGGGTGAAATGGTGCAGTTTGTATAAAGAGAAAGAGCTGAAGCGCTGCCAACCCTTAAATTGGCCATAATCTGATTTTTCCTTTCCATTTAGCATCCACAGTTCAATGACAAAAACCCCCTTTTCGGGTTTCCCGGGCGCAAAAAAGGGGTACAATTTATATATAAACTCGTCGTTCATATTGAAATTTACCGTGTCGGGCGTCTCGACGTCACATGCATGTTGCCTTTCCCACATACACACATTATTATTATATCAGACGAGCCGGCATAAATTGTACACAATGTGCTTGCCTGCCTTTATACAATGCGGCGCAATATTTGTATAAAGTCTCCGTTCTGATGATTTTCACTCTCACTGGGTTTTTTTTTTGTGCTTCATTTTTGCTGTTGTACACAATTGACGTTCGAGGATTTTCTATGCTGTCACCACATATTATAAAGTATTAAAGTGGAGGAAGTTTGAGGGTGCTTGTTAACGCAGCTTTATAGCAAAATGTCAATCTATATTGTGTTTGACTAACGGCTAAAACTGTTCATGTGTACCGTTTTTCTGCAAATGCAAATTGCACCTCCTCCCTCACACGTCGTTAGTGCGCACGTTAAGCGCGGTGGGTAACATAAACATGTAAACGTTCACCACCCCTACCCTTACTTATATAAGGTATAATATTCAACTAACTATCATGCATATTTTGCACCCTTTCCCTATTGCAACATGTCTATTTAATGACGTTTTCAAAACACAGTACAAACGTTTTATCATGTTTTTGTGTGCGACATTTTTTAAATGCTAAGCAAAAGAGGTAACAGGACGAACTTATAGTTCACATAAAAAAATTCGTGCACAGTTTTTTGCAATAGCAGGAAATTAAAGGCCACCGGGTTGTTGCATTAGAGGTTTGCTTTTTGAATGCTGTTGCATTTTTCCCCTTGTTTTATATGTTTTTTGTTTACATTTTCTTTTTGGTGCATCAGAACTTTCTATTCAATTTAACCACAATCTATGAGGTTTATCCTTAAAGATTTATGCAATGTGGCAGGATCAATTAAAGTGCCAGGTGCACAAAATGAAAAAAAAGCTTTTGTTAAAATTGATTTTAAAATGAAATCAGGGCAAATAAAAAAATCCTTAAGCCACTCGAGACGTCCTTGCCTTATGACATATAAAAGCTGCATTAAATCATATGACTTTTCAATATAAATCCTCTCTCAGGAGTCAGGATGCTCCAATTGCAAAAAAGATTTATTTTGAAACAAAAGAATGTCTTACTTCCTTGCAACCTCAATACACATTCCCTTTTTATAACAACAGTATTGAAAAGGGATGATGAATTTTTTAATTCTTTATATTTTATTTATCACAATATCATTTTTCCCTCCTTCTTTTTATAAAGCTGAGTGAAAAATTCCTTCACTTCGTCCCAATTATTTACAACACACCTCGATTTTTACCATTCACAATCATTTCAAGTCATAAGTTTCAAGTAATGACAATACACTCCTACATCTATATTCTTTTAGTATTATCATACAGTTGGGGGTTGAAATGATGATGGCACACTAATGGCAGTGAGTGCACCCTTTCTTCTTTCATTTTTCTTTATATTCAAACTGCTTGAATCCATTTAATTTTGCTTATTCTTTGTTCTTTGCGTTGATGTTTTTTTTTTTCTGTTCTCCAAATCCACTACCCCATCCAAAGCTGTTGCTGCATACAGTTCCACCACCCACTGTCGTCCTTTTTTGTGTTCCGCACGTGTATACACAATATACTGATTTCTGCGTTAGTTGTGTACGCAAACCATCCCCTTATAAAACACAGTAGAAATTGTAGTAGAGGCACCACCTTGTCATTTTATCCACTTTCACGCGGATAGTGTTCGTTTTTAGCTTCAGAGAATCCTTTTTTTTTTTAGTCCTCTTTTTTTATATGCCATGTTTTGCTCGTCGCTTGTGACTTTCTTCAGCCGAGCGATTTTCCATAGCTAAAACTAATAGTGTCGCAGGGTGTGTGTGTGTCTATACGTTGTGTGCAATTGTATGTGCGTTAAAAAGGGGATGTGGAATGTACAGATTGCAGAGTTGTGAGTGTATTAGTGGATATATGAATGTAGGTCACGAACGAAATCAAGGGATTGTGCTGCCAAAACTCCTGAAATAAATGTGGATCCGAATGGGGGTGAGAGATTTTTTTTTCTCTATTTGTTGCTGCGTTTTTTTTTTTTTTTGTTGAAAAGAACGCAAAAGGATAAGGACAAATATTATCAAACTTTGGAGAAAATGTTGGATTATGCGATCATGTACATGCAGGGAGCTGCTCCTATCTCTGGGTGTCTAACTTTCAGTTTGGGGGTGACGCAAAAAAAAAATACAACGGAAAAGGGAGTAGCAAAAAAAAAATCGCGCTCTAACGCTCACCATGCGTTATGCACAGGAAGCAGGAAACACGAAGAAACGTACACACATAATGTGGATCAAAAGGTGTATATCATATAGATATGAGTTCCGATGTTATGTAACGGTGTAATAGTTACGTAGAAAGTATTATATATTATATGATTGCACACACAACATCGGATATGTTTGCCAATGCAGAGCGCTCCATTTTTTTTCTTTATTTGAATGACGCAGCGAAAAACGTGCGGTGCGAACGAACGGGATAATAGTTGTTGGCGGATGAATTTGGGTGGGCCCCAACATGTGTCATTTTCACTAAATAAAAACAATAGAGTCAATTCGTTAATTGCATTTGGCATAAAAATAGAATGGAAATAAGAAAACCCAATGGCATCCAATCACGGGTGACAGTGGGTGCGTGTTAGCTGTAAATCTGGTGCACATATTTTTGTATTTTACACTTTACAACATGCAGTAGAATGTGCACTATGCAGTGTAACTACATTTTATGGGGGGGAGGACGTTTTGGAATCTATATAGGATAGATGCATAAAAACCTAAACTAATTTCACGATAATTTGTCAAATTTAAAATATTCCGTTGTTTATGACTGAAATTTAACATTTTGTTTTTTTTCTGTTGCTTCTTCCAACCCATGCACCACTCCTTCACTTAATATATCTTCAGTCTCATGTCACATACATCCATTTGATGTTGAGTTCTGCATATTTAGCTCATACGCTGATGGTTTCGAGAGGATCGACTGCGCTGCGCTGGCACAGGCATGAGCCATGAAATAAATGGATATCCGTTTCATGTCGCCTATAGCCATTTTAAAGTCACTTAGAGTCATGTCACTCATTGGAATTGGGTTTTTATTTACTCGCATTCCCGCGCGCATATGCTCGCGCTATCACGCTATGCACACATTTACAATTTTCTTATTTGGCATGCATATAATTTTCCATCAATATAGTTTTTATTTTTCCAGTGATTTTTCTTTCGGTCCTCTCTGCTTGCTTGCTTGCCATGCTTGCTCCCTACACGTCCCCATCCCACCATACCCATATATCGTGGATGGATTTCTGTTGCCATCATTATCATCAAGTTACCCATTGTGGAGCTGCTGGGAGCGCTCGTTGTGTGTGCTTTAATATTATTTTTACTTAGCCCCTGATGTCGCTTCTGTCATGTTATTCTTGTTGTTTGCATTATTTTCTTAAGTTGCTTTTAGTGCATGAAATAGGGAAAAAAAATAGCTGTGTATGTACGAGCTGTGTTGTTTTAGCGTCATTTATAAATATTTCGTTGTATAGTCGTCTGTACAACAGGGCATACGGGACAGCGACATCGTGGAGCAAAAAAAAAAATCTTCCTTCCATATATAGAAGATGCTGCACAGCAGAAGAAGCTCAATGTTTTTTCAAGTGTGCGCGCGGGAGACACAAAATTCATTGAAAGTTGATAATGCTTTTGGTGGCACACACACACACACAGTGTGTGTATTTTTTCCCTCTCGATTTTCAGCTCTTAATGTCACAAACAATGTCGTTCGCTGAATATACTTACTCTCATGGTGTACAAGGATGAAACCTTTATGCTTTCCACAATAGCATGCACTAATCCAACTTAAACTTTCGACATGATTTTCATGAGCATTTTAAGACGACGTTAAACATATTATGGCAACGAGGTGTTCTTCAAAATTGTTGCCAAATATTTATACACAGGATTAGGTTAATTGATTTTAATACTTCGTTTTTGGGTGTAAACTGAAAGGATTTATGCTTACGGGCGTGTGTATTTAGGAATTAAGTTTTGTATAGGGTAAATACTCACCTACATTGTAGTTAAAAGGTTGCCATTTTGTTGTGGTAGGAAGCGGTATTTATTTTTGTGTTCTCAAGGATCAAGTTTAGATACGTTAAATACAAATTTTTGCCACACTTAGTGTAAAGTGGGCTCTGATTTTCAAACTCAGATTTTAATTAAGAATGGAATATATTCAAAAACAAATTACAATAAATGATAGCACTGATAACCATCTCTGCACGCAAGTGATGATGAACAAATAAATAATGTTCAAAGTTTATTTTAGAACGAACTCAAAGTAAGTGTCGGAACAAAGTGTGGCCGCGTCGCACCACAATCTGTAAAAAGCTTTTAATTATTAGTTTTAAAAGATTATAAATTCTCTTGTAGCATTTTTTGCATAATTTCTCAACCAATTTAGATGCGTGGGGAAGCACAGAGAACCAACTTCATGGTTGGAGATTGTGCTGCGATGAACAAAAGCGCACATAAGAAAGTAGATATCTCAAATTCGCGCGGCATCTAGATTCCCAAACCAAAAAGATCACGCCTTCTGTAACAAGCAATTTCTTTCACCACACTGTCTGCGTGGAGTGAAATAACAAAAAAATCCACTTAGACATCAGCTCTCACTGCAGTGTATACCAAAATCTGTATCTCCGTAGATACTATGGCACGTCATCTTCAGAACACCCCTCCCACACCCTTTTTATTTTATTTATCTACACGACGACCAGCTATGTAGGCACATATAGCAAACAAAAAATGTTTAAATTATACCCTACTAAATGTTATACACAGGCTGAGCTTGAAGCTGGAAGCCCCACAAAATGGATTACATTCATGAAACTTTTAAACAGTCGCGCATCAGAGTTCCTCTTTCTTTCTTTTTTTTTGGGGAACTTTTTTTTTCATTTCTTCATGCAATGGATTTTTTTATTTTATTTCGCTTGTTGGCTATTTTGTCCACTCTGTAATATTATAGGAACTTATTTGGTTGCCGCTTGCTTCTATTTTCTCCACAATATTAAAATTAAAAATTTGATCCAATTTCTTTTTTGTTTTGGATCGTCAGCGTTTCACAGGGAATGCCGCTTGCATCCTACCATAACACAATTTCCATAGGGAGGAGGTGGAACTCACATCTCAAGTAAAATTCACGCTTTAATGTGATTTTTGACAGACAATAAATGTGTGTACAACAAAGTGTACTATATGTGACGACTACCAGAATAAAATTATACGTACGTAAATAGTTAGGGGGCTGCCTAAGATGTCGAGCCGCGCGACCTCTAGCACTAGCTCCCATTCAAATGTGTTCCCCGCATAATAATGCGTGTTCTTTGCTCGGCGAGAATGTTAATTTCACGTTCTCATTGTAAATATAAATGATGCTGTGTTCTGTATGAAATAACGATGAAAATTTGTCGGCTCATGTGTTTCTAATTTTGGGTTACTTATTGCCTTCTTGTCTGTTCACTTTTTGTGGCACCGTTTTTATTTGTTGGTCAATGTGTGTACACAATATTGTTATTATTTTTATGTTATTATTTATATGTTTTGAGTTACACGCATATCGGTTTGAACTTGCGTTTACCCACATGCTGGGTGTACATGCCAGTTGGTGTTCCATGTTCACATGACGAATCCGCAGTAAAAACAAATTCATTGTGAATTTGAAATCTTGTAAGCAAATCAGCAGCTTATTTTTTCTTTACAGTGTTGGCTTTAAACATTTAAATTTGATACTATAAGTGGTGCGATGAGTTTCTCATTTCGTGGAATTGATATTGCGAATGAACTTGTCTGGGATGTGCAATATTTTAATTTTAAATTTGATTCTTGTAACTCAATTAAAAGTTTATGTTCGGAATTAAATACTTTATGTTAACTTTACAATAATTCAAGGTCACAATTCATAACTTTTAAACAGAAAGCATTTTAATTTTTAATACCAATTCTCATTTCTTTAAAGCCAAAGACTCAAAATGTCAATTTTTAAAATTAACTATTTGTTTAAATTTTTCTTGTCCATTTTTAAATTAATTTGCAATTTTTTCAAGGTCATACTATAATGAGATTATTGGTTAAATATGTAATTTAATAAAGTTAAATGTTTAACATAATCTTCCCTGCCTCAATGTAACATTTCACATTAAACTAAAAAATTGAACACATAATTTCGGCCTCCGCATTTCGTTAGTTCTTTCGTCAAGTTTATGTTTTCCTCGCATTTACACGCACAATTTATGAGCCACGAATGTTCTCGCCAGTGAGAAGAACATATTATTTAGAAATCATAATTCATAACATAACAAATTTAATATGAGCACAGGCACAAGTAATTTTAATAAACTTGTAACATGTTCGGTCTCAGTACAACATACTACAAGCACTTTTGTGAGAAATGGCAATAGGCACGCCAAAGGATGAAAAGCGCGCATTAACAACACTGAACACACACACACACACACATAAACACACACTCCAACAAAATATGCATGCACACGCCGAATTGATTAAATTTCTTTTGTGGTCGTGGTTTCTAATTAAACATAAACCAAACGAAATAATTGGTTAACCTGTGCATTAATAAATTTTACACTCAAAATCTAATTAGTAGGTTTAACACATTCGAGGTTTATAATTTGAAATCCTTCCAATTGGTTAAATATATATGTATGTACCTCCACACATATTTTATTGTTGGATGTGACGGTTGGCTCCAAAAACCTAATCAATATTCCGGTACCAAAAGTGTATAATTATAAATATAGATGAAAATGTGCGGCAAACAAAAACAAAAAAAAATAGTCTGAATCATTTAACGATGCCTCACACCAAAAATTGTTCAGTCAGTTTTGTGTATAATTGCAAAAACGCTTTAACTGATGGGCTGCCCCCAATGTTGAACGAAAAAAAAAATGTATTAATTATGTACACATTCATTATGACACTACCATGGTATTTCATTAATGTATTTACATCAAATGAAGTGAAGTCGCTATAAAATCTTCTGTGCCAATAGAACCAATATTATGGGGAATTGAAAATCTTGGAATTGAAGCCCCAAAAATTGAATGATATAAATTCATTTAGCCATCACGCTGTGCCACAATTCTATAGAATTTAATTAATGCCAAATAATTGGCTTTTACTTTTTGAAAAGAATTATTTTTGTACACATGCTGCTGTACGGTTCCACATCACTCCCAGGAGCATGTCATGTGTTCAGCGCGCGGATCATGTTATGATGTGTGTGTGTGCAGGAAATGAGCGTATATATTTGAGTTTTTCATGGAATGGAATTAAAGAGCTGAATTTAACTGACTTTAATATATGTTACTTGTGTGGAGGAAAAAAAGAGTTTAACCTTCAATTTATTTTTTAAACTGACTCTGAAATATAGAATTTAAGATTGAAATGACAACCATGAAAATTGAAACTCTTTTTAAAAAATCTTCATTTCTTTGGTTCGGTGTTCACCTTTGCAGCGCTGAATAGATGACCCAAACGCGGCTATGATGTATCTTTTTCTTACATACTATTTACAAACAAAATGCGTTTTCACGTTTCTCTTGATTGTCTTCTTGTACACATTTTCTTAAACATAGTTTTTAAACTATCCAATTTAAATCCTTCTTCTCTCTCTTTAGTGCGTAGCCAATTCGAAAAGACGAACTCTTTTCGTTCCACCATGCGTTATTCTTTTAACATTCAAAACAAGAGCTCGTTCATCATCGTACAATAATAATAATACAACAAGCGGTTATGAGACTCAATAATTTACATTAAATAGAATTTCTTTCAAGCATTGTAATATGTGAATACATTTTTTGTCTGATGCCTTTTTATTTTCAACTCAACCCACACGTACAGGTATTTATGTGGACTATATTAAAATGATTAATTGTACACCATATTAATCAAAGCAATTAATGAGCATTTTAATTAGGCAATTGATGAGTGGCTGCGATGGCCGACATGACCCCCATAAATATTTAATATCATGCCGTTTTTATTATCATAATAAACGCGCCTATATTTGGAATATTGATTGAAGTTGTATTTTTTACGGCGCGCATTCCACAAATAAATAAAATTTATCAATACACAGGTATCTGTAAAATGTGATTATTTATGGAATTACTGATTTTTAATTGATATCACTCAATTTTGTGCATTAACTGTTTTTGCTGCATGCTTTGTTTGTAATTAATATTAAATCAATCAGCATTTTTCACAAGCGTGTATTCGAGTTTATTGTGATAGATAATTTAATGCTGGAAAATATAAATATTAAATTTGTTGGTTGGTTTAATAAAAAGTTATGCAATTAAACAAATGTTCATTACATGTGTTGTTATAATACAATTTTAAGATATTTTAAATTAATTGAACATATGAAATGACATTTGGATTCAATTAATATTAAACATGGCCAATTAACCAAATGATTTTCATTTTAAAATTGACAAACGCTGGAGAAATAATGAAATTATTGAATTTTATTGTTATATTTTTTTGAACATGTAATGATTAAAATTCGTTATTCGTTATTAAAATCGATTAAATTCCTATTTTATAAATTTGTTTTGCAGAACCGAATGTTAATTCGGTAATGATCAATTACTAGAAAATAAATTTAACCTACTTACTTAAAAGATGAACGTGCTGAAAATCCTATCAAATCAAAAATGTGTTGCAAAACAAAACACTTAAGACCCTCATCTTCCTTGATTGACCATGAAAACGTCGTGACAGAAAATGCGCCACATATAAATTGTAGACGTCTTAAAAAGTAAGAAATTTCCAACGAAAGTCGTTCATGTATCGAGATTCGAGATGCTACAGAATATACAGTTAGCCAATGCTCATATACATTCTTTTGTGACATTCATACCTTACATATTGTGACATACTTCTCATGCCTCGAGACACATTGTGGACCAAAATAAAAAATAAAAATATTGTTACACTCAATTATCGATGGTGCACATAAAATTTATGATTCTAAATACGTGACTGGAACAATGAAGATTCTTCTTCTCCGCTCGGCCTGCATAAATATGCCGCCATACAGCAGCATCCACATATTTATGCTGTTTATTAGGGAAAACATCTTCTTGTTTTCTCTCCATATCACATGTAAAATGTGGTCAACAACAGGCCGCCGATCGTGCAAATGTGTGGCACACATGAAAATCCACTTTATGGATGACCACTTTGAGAGACAACAGCCGCAAGCTGCAATCTATTCGGAACGTCCCGAAAAAAGACGTGCGATTGTTTACATTCATATGTAACAATTTAATTTACACGTATTAAACCTGTTTGCCTTGCATTTGTAAGTAATTTGTAAATAACATGAAAAAAAAATGATTTTGTTGGTTTGTTTGTTTGCCCGGCCTAACATGCCTTTAATTGTGAGCCCACATTTAGCAAAACGGTGCTAATGCACTCGGCAAACATTCTTTTGGTTAATCATTTTTTTTTTGTAACCGAAAGGCCACACAAAATGAACCAAATACATGTACTACAACGGATGTATAAAACAACACTCATAAAGAATCATTGCTGTTCAAATTGAGGTGCTCGTTCTTAATATATTTGAGTGAATTTACAAGCACAACATTAAAGAAAATATTTAATACACGAGATTCCTTTTTCCGTTTATTTTTATGTGTGTACCGAATATTATGTAAGGATGAAAGGACAATTTTTTTAAGGGCAAATTTAAGAGCGGAAACACACAGCAAAAATCCGCAACGAAACTTCAAACGGCGAAGATTTTTTTTTATATTTTCAGTACACGCCATTTTCCCTCGTTTCAATTTAATCTAATTTCAACTCGTTTTTTCGACCTGCTAGACGTTAATTTGAAGGGTACGTGTGCTTCCCGACGATCACAAATTTTCATCAGAATCTCGTTAAAAAGTATGGATGTGTGTAAAAGCTTTTTCTGTAATAGAGCATCCTTGCAGTTAACGTTAACGCTGTAACGTTGCGTTATATATTTTTGTGCAAACCAATAGATTTTAACTAAAAGGTGTAGACTGTAGCTACACCTATCCATTGAAGTCCTGGAAAATAATTTAAAAAGACGACGCGAACAAAGCCTTACAAAATAAATGAGCACACCAAAACTTTGCCAGGACTCGCTGTTTGTGGGGGGAGGGGGAGGGGAATGCAGTTTTGCCGAATTTCCAAAATCTAATCCCTTTTGCGACCATTTTTACATACAACCATTTGAAGTTACACGTTAGGCCAACGGTTTGCAAAAATTGGTGTGAGCATTTCGCACTTGTTCCCAATCAGAAGCAGTCGTTGCTTCCTATCGACGCGGTTACCATGTTACAATACATTAAACAACGGCAAATAGCAATTGCAGTTGTTGAATGGAAACCTTTCACATTCGCAAACTCACACCAACTGTGCCACACACATAGCTGTCAAGAAAAGGGGATTTCTAGACAAAAAAAGGTCGCAAATTGATGATGATGAAAACGGATGATGTTTGTATAACGGAATGTGAGTTTGCACTACTTCACCACCGTCCCGGACAACTCAACCCCTACTATTCCAACATGACGCACCACCCACATTTATACACCCTTTCCGAATCGCCCGTGTTAAAGTCGCGACCATTTATGTATTTATATATTATGGCAGTGTACACTGCGAGCTTTATAAATTCAGTTCATTTTAGCAACCCCTACAATCTACATGCTGCGCTGCTTCACGTTCATATACAACGACATAAAATAGAGGAACTCAACTTGTACAGATTGCCGCAAATAAAAAGGATATACGTATAAATGCCATTAACTGTCAAGTCAACTAACAACTCAGTTAACCAGTTTTCTGAAGTAGCAAGCCATAAATTAATTAATTTCAACGCAATTAGACATTTATATGACTTCGAGCAGCTTGGAACATTTTTATATGTTACATGTTTTGAAGGAACTTTCACATAACTGTTATAGTTAACTGTATACCTCACACAAACGATCATTTTCATACACGTCTTACGTATAATTCGTCTATGCTGTTTTATTACATTATATATTACAAGTTACAACTCATGTGAGGTACACAAATGCGGCAAACATTGTGGCAGACTAATGTTTGGGGGAGGGAGGGTTTCCATCCAACTCCTGGTGTTGATAAAGTTTAAATGTACACGACTGCCATGTCAGTCGTCAGATCTATTACAACATATAATTTTTGGGATGTATTTTACACGGTTACACAGCCTATGAGCACGAACGAGCAAACACAGTGAAATGCATGCGCGCTATTTAGGCATTAAATGTTACAAAGGGAAACTAAACAAAACTACTCCTTTCTCTCTGTGAGGCATGGGATAACTGTGAATTTCATGTATCAATCGTTTGATTGATGCGTGGGAGAATTCTAGCGGTTGTTGCATGGTGCTTGCGTTATATTGGAAAATAGTTCAAATTTTGTAATGGCGTAAACAGGTGGAGGATGTGAATTGTAGACTATGGGAGGGATGCAGTTGACATATTTGAAACAAGTGTGGTGACATTTTTTTGGTTTATAAGGGAATGGGGACAAATTGTTTTGAAATCATTTCAAAATTTTGACTTTATAAAAACAAGTGGGGGATTAAATTTAGTTTAAGGACTTTTAATATTTGATAATTGGTTTTAAATGGGTTTTAAATAAATAAGCCTATGTTTTTTTTTGTGTGTTCTAACAAAAATTTAAGTAGTGATCCTTATTTTCTCATGAGATATTTTTTCTAAAGTGTGGATTGTCAATTTTGGAAAATTCTCTGAAACATTAAATTTCATCTTTCTGAAGCCTTGAAGTACAAAGCATCAGAAACAGAAACAGAACAGAATATTCTGTTTCTGTTTTCGTTGTTCGTCCAGAAACAGAATGCGCAAAAAGCGACTCAAGTTTCTTTTGTTGTTAGATTCTGTTGCTATTTCTGTTTCTGTTTCAAATGTATTGAAATCTATTTTTGTTTCTTTTTCGGTTACTGTTTCTGATTCTGGTTCTGATTCTTATCACTTAGCCAAAAAAATAGAGACACATTGAAATTGAATACTAATTTTACTGCAATTTAGTTTCCAAAACAACACAATAGATATAATGTACATTTTATTACGAAATGCATTACGAAAAAATGCACAAAAGCGCACGGCCAGAAAATGAATTAAACTAAACTCCATCTGCATTTAACCCAAATGTTGAACAAAAACATTGTACGCGCATCAAATCGCAACACACAAAATAAAATACAAAACTCTCGCCATATTATACAAAATTTGATTGTATTATATTTCAAATAAATAAACGGATAAACAAATTATTTGTGGGGCTGCATGATAACAAAGCTGCTCTGTATATGTGTATCACAGAATGCATGCGAAATAGATGCAACAGCCCACCGCATTGTGTGCCAAGTCAACCCACTGCATGACATAATAGAATTTAACTCGCTGTCCTAGTTCCTATATACTTCGCCCGGAACTTGTATCACAATATAACAGCACAATTTATACACCGAGTATATGTGTAGACTGGTAGTTGAAATGGAATATTAATATGTAAAGAAAATTGCGCCTCGCGTTATCTTCATATTCTTTGCGATTTCTCACATACTCTAGCATAACAAACTAGCTATAATAGCACATCCCGGAAAATATAGACCTCAGCACATATGCGGCAAATCAGAATAATATGCATGATGTGCAGCGAGAGTAGACGTCCGCACAGTGCCGTACAGTGCATTATATTATACGTTGCACCCATGTAAGAAGTCGACAACAGCAAGCATATTACATTGTGTTTCGCGGTGTGCCGTATGTTGCGCTGAATTATAAATGCAAATTGGGCATAATTTTAAAGGACTGGACTTTTCTATTGTTGGTATTCCTTGTCTTTTGTGAGTTTCCTCAGGATCCGCGCACGTTTTTCATCCCCGCGATTATTGTGCTGCCACCTACTCGGAAGTGCACATAATATACGCGGTAAATTTTCACTGCACCACCCGCAATAGAAACACATAGAAATTCCGTTGCCTGCAGCAGATTATTTCGGTACATACTCGTGTAGTTTTGTTGTTGTTGTTATGATGATGCATTGTTTGTGGCCCATTTTCAATTTTCAGCTGAATTTAAATTTTAAATTTTGAATGAGCAAAGAGCGCACATATGTTACTTGTTGTATTCACATAAATGCACATTTAAGTGCATAAAACTGAGCATATACATAGTTATATAGTTGTTGTTGCTTCTTCAATGATGTGCTATTATTTTATTGAAGTTTATGCAAATCCAAGTGTGTGTGTGTGTGCAGCGATGAATTATGATTTCCATAAATTTGTAGCCGGCGGGTGTATTTGATGAGTATTCATTCCACGTCGACAGTTATTTTTTTTTAAATAACTCCATGTAAATTGAAGAAACATAACAGCGGAATATTGTGTGCTTTAAAAGCGCATCGTGGGGGGTTGCATGTGTAACTGCAATTGTGTTTTGATTTAACGTTATTATCCTATTTGTTATATTTGGTTGAATTCATCGAATTTCTTTTCTCATTAATGCAATGATTGTTTTAATGTTGCGCTCAAAAATGTACAGTTTATTTTAACGTTTGGCTTTAAGCTTTTCGATAAGCTTTTTTTAATACATAAAATTGTATTTCTTAATTGGTTTTTGAATTGAAAATCAATAAATATGAATTATAAATAATGTTATGAGTTTGAAGCTGAGGTGAATTGCATTTATATTTTTAATAAATAGGCTAATAGTTCGTTGTTGTTCTTATTTTAAATCTAAACCAATTATTAAACATTTTATTTGAGCAAAGAAGTGAGGAATAAACTTTGCGTGGATTTTTTCAATTTGTCTCGATTTTATTTCAAGTAAAATCAAATGTTTTTAAATCGTCCTTGAACTGATTTTAAGTGGGGTGGTACCCCCATTGTAAAAATGCATTCACTTATTTCTGTAATAAAAACCATATTTAAATCAACACGTAATGAAATTTAAATCCAAAAACTCACACCCTTAAAAACAAAGCAAGCAAAAATAATATGTTTTATAGAAATTAAATTCCAAATCCATATGCATTTCTAAATCCCTAAATTCTAATCTAATTATGCGCACAGATTTAATTTTAATGTGTTCAACCCTTTAAAGCATGCACACGTACACATCTCGATGTGTTGTGTGTGCGTGGTGATTGTGTAAACGTGCGATGAGCAGAGCTGTAGCTTTAATGATATGATGTGATGATAAAATTGCCATAATATTTATTTAATCCCAGTGTAGGTAGTTAATCAGCATCAAACCATCCAAAATACCTCCAACATATTCCATACAATAAACCAACAATGTAAATTTAATGTCTAGTACACCCTTTTTTCCAACCTACTTGCCTGCATTTGAGCCTATCTTGTGTATTATTAAATTTAATTATAGACTATATTATTATTAAACAGTAACGCATTGTAAATGTACTTTAGTGTGTGATTTTACCACATCAAACTCGCATCAGGATGAGTCGACAACTTTTACAACAAGGTTCATTTAATACCAACCAACTAGCATTAACTTTTATTATTGAAAATGAGGCGAATGAATATTTTTTAGTGGGAAATTTAATTTTTATTATGTACCACGCAGGCCGGAAAATCAGAATTAAGTAGCTTCACACAATTATGGCAATTTTACTGTACTTAAAATTATGGTAACGCAGCGGATTAGCGCGAAGACGCCTTAAATAAAATATAAACAGAATGTCTTAAAATGCTGACGGTATATAATATAATCGTAAAATTGTGACGAACGTGGCGCGTTTCAAGGAATTAATTTGGTGTGCACCCTCTCACCAAACGCAGCACCCAGATTAAGACACAAATCTGCTCGAATTTATGCCATAAA
The DNA here is from genome assembly GCA_963854165.1 of Sylvicola cinctus. Classification (NCBI taxonomy): domain Eukaryota; kingdom Metazoa; phylum Arthropoda; class Insecta; order Diptera; family Anisopodidae; genus Sylvicola; species Sylvicola cinctus. The sequence continues at coordinate 32,015,123 of OY974083.1, read as the reverse complement.
ATTGAGTGCGACGACTTAAATGCAACACTTGTTTGAATTATTTTTGTTTTTTTGGACTTAAACTAATCTCCGTGTGTTCAAACGCGGCGGACGCAAACATATAATCAATGCAGTCCGCCATTTGTGTACGCACTGCTGAGATAAATCGCAATGCCCATAACATTCGGCCATAACTGTACTAACCCCCTCTTGTGCTGTATAAAGACCATTAAATCCTTATTGAATGTGTTATGTTGAGTTGAAACAGAAATTACGCAACGCAGTGCCAGCGACATAATCCATTTTGTTTGATTGCTTCAAATTATGTGCCCCGAGCCCTTCAGGCCACATTATACTCGTATAATGGAAACATGCATCTTGGGTTTGTCGCATTGTGTGCGGCGCTGCTGTCCATCGTGCAATCGGTGTGTGCGTGTAGTGTGTACTCAGTTGAATTACACAATAGTCAACATTCGGCGATTGCCGATCACACATTCCCTTTGGGGTAGCAAAATTGCACAGCACATATTGAGAGCTGAAGCATAAAATACACATATAATAACTGTAATGCAACTACCACATATTACTAATGCACCCCTTCACAACATTGGCACGCAGAGCCATAAAATTGGGTGGCAAGAAACCAATGCACATATCCCAGAAATTATACGCGTAATCCTTGTGAATGTGTCAAATTTTTTATGGGACATTTTTATGATTACAATAATGTGTGGTTTCTTTTTCTTCTTTGCGTCCACAATAGTGCGAGTGGACTCTCTCCGAATCCCTTTATGTTTAATGTGGAGTTTGTTTAAGACTTGTTTCGGGAAATTGCTCATTTTATATCCCATTCTTCAATTGTAATGTACACACACGGTGAGGGGCGAGACGCACGCATTCGTTGCACCAAAATTATTCTTCAAGGGTGTGAAATGAATTTGATTCATTTATTGCCACCCATTGTTGCTGCGTGCTTTCGTAATGCATTTCCACTCCAAAATCCACATGAATGCATCACAAATTCAATCTGCATTTATAATCATTGCTACTCGTTGTGTACTAATGATCATCATCACGAGGCAACGATTACCGAAGAAGTACTCTCAACACGTCATCTTGACTAATTGCTTTTAATAAAAACATTAATGCGAGATAAATGTGTGTGTGTGTGTGTGTGTGTTCTATATCGTGCAAAACACCCGGCAGGCTACAATTCCCTGCAAATATTCCCATTTTACGCAACCCCTTTTTTCGGTTGATGCTTTTGCTGCTGCTGCTGCTGCTGCAGGGCGCAAATTATTCCAATAATAATCGCATTCGATGGCTTTTTCTGATGCAATTAATTTGCACTCAATTTTCCAAGCATAACAAACACCAAATGAATTGTCACATTGAAATAAGACAAATGAGGATTTCATTTAATACCAGTTGACAAATATATTGTTGCGGGTGTGCGTGTTGCGTCTTTATCTTTTGGAAACAATTTTTGTTGGGGGGGGAGGGTTATATGAACGTCCTTCGGGTTACCACTCATTCCACAATAATAAGATGCAGAAGGGATGGTTGCGAGTGCAAAAAATGCTATATTCAAACTCTATTTCGAAGGAATATACAAACAAAGTCTCAATGAATTTCATCCCCTAAAATTGTTTTGTCGAGATGCTCTTCTCTATATATATTTAAGTATATAGTTAAAGTAATAGCACTGGCAGTCCTGTTGTACAAGGGTTGAAGAAGGACCCATAATGCACAATTCTTGTATTGTCACTCACAAAACTAAGTAAGGGGCTGCGAAATTGTGTCACAAGCACATACTTAGTGCTGGGTATAAAGTCGCACACAAGACATTGAGAGATTTTCGTCAAGAGGACCGCTTTAATTCGAAAATGTTTTCTTTCGGATTACTCCGAGGCTTGCCCTTAAAGCCTAAAATGACAATTACAAAATAAAGGGTGTGGCATGATCAATTATTTTCAGCAAATGCTTGTATATATTTGAATATACAAAATTTTGTTGAATGATTATTATTATTATTATTATTTATGTCCTTCTTTATATAACAAAGATGTTAACCCATACCCCCGTTTTCTCTTGTTACAGATATTAATAATAAGGGTTCACCCATTGACTACAAAAGCGGATCGACGTGTTCGACGCCCACAAAAGACACACTAAAAAGTTACGACAGAAACTGCATGGGTCCCTCACTGCCACCACGTAGCGCAATGTGCGGCCCACCCGCCCACCACTACTCAGCGCCGCTCAACTTCCGCAAAGGATTAGCGGCTCGCTGTTCGTGGAAGTGCACCTCAATTGTAGCAATAATGTTGAGCGCCGTCCTGATATCGGCTCTCATGTATGTCGGCATTTCCAGTATGCTGAGCTGGAGCTATCAAACCGCTAATCCCTGCACAGTGCTCGTGGACGAGACGGCTGAAGTGTCAGCGGCCAAGAGTACGATATCGGATAGCAACAAATCATTAACACAAAATCGGCCAAAACCGGTGACCACATCAGCCACATCATCGGCGGCATCGGCAGCAGCGGCGGCCTCAGCTGCGGCAGCGGCTGCTGCATCATCGTCGGCTGTGGCGGCCGGAAGCGGATCATCAAGCGCATCGTCAGCCGCAAATAGTGGAGGTAATGTTCTTTTAAGTAGACTCAAACGTATTCGCAGATCCGCTAATCCGGTAATGCAACAACTGCATGAGGTAGTGATTGACACGTCGTCATTGTTCATGCAACAACAGATTGTGGGCACTTCCACCGATTCACTTGAGCCCTCGTCACGTACTAGTAGTAGTGCCAGTGTGGGCATGATTTCAGATGACAACAAATCATTGTCATCATTATCGGTAGAAAGGCATGATTTTACTGATGTGATGACAAGCTCCATTGCTGGTGAATTCGGTGAAGCTTACAATTCTGTTGTTGATGAGGGTGGTGGTATTGGTAATGATTTAACACTAACTAGCACAACAATAATTAGTACCGCCGATTATGTAACCAGCGATAGTGCGCGTGATGAGACATTTGTTACTAACACTATTGACAGCATGGATTTATCGTCTATTGATGCACATGTCACTGGCATCATCACAAATAATTACAATATTGATGAACGTGACTTTGATGTAAATAATGATAGCAATAACCATGTTAACAATAATACCGATATCGTTAATGACGACAGCGACAACGACGACGATGACATGTTGCAAAATGATGGTCCTATTATGTATGACCCCGATGACATTGATTTCATCGCATTAGCAGATGGGGCAAAGGCCACAAACGAAGACACACATTACCAAAATTCCCTCGATGAGATTGTCTTCCATCCATTGCCAGCCCAAAAGAGTGGTGCCCCCTCACCAACTGCCACTGCAGCAGCCGTGATACAAGACACAAATGATTTGCATGCTCATGTTTTCATGAATGATGTGGTGGGCACCAAAGGACCCGAATACCAAGTGCACAGTGCCGCACACAATGTCACAAAAAACGCTCCGCAATCGCACGAAATGACCCGTCGCATTTTGGTTAATGTGACAATTGGCACTGATACGGGGGCGGGCACAATAAATCACGAGGTCTACACCCTGCATGTGTCCGTACCAACTGGTCCCGATTTGGAGCCGCAAAAGTATCAGCCAAATTTAAGTAGTGAGGAATCTAATTCAAATGAGAATTATGCGAGTGACGTCAATGCTGTTGTGCCTTTATTGGCAAGTGGGGTGACGTGTCCAAATGAGGCACCACCCACTGTGCCACCTCCCTGTCCATGCCAGTGTTCTGGTGGCAGTGCAGTTGTGGTAGTAGACAATGATGATGGTGATGGCGATGACGTCGACAAAATACAACCGTCTGATTTGTTCAGTGTTGATGGTAATGTGGATGAGCTAATAAATTCAAGCACTTCGGCCACACATCACGCTGGGGAGTTGTCGTCGTCATCGTCGTCGACAACATCATCCTTGTTTGCGTCCACGTCGACATCTGAATTAGCTTCCAACAATCCCGCTCGTAGTAAGACCACAACAGATGATGATAATGTAATTAATTCTGAAAATTGCTTGAAATACGCTGATATCCCAACTGTATTGATACTTGAAGGTGAGAGATAAATATCCATAGATGGAAAAGAATAACCTAGGGGGGATGCTGTAAATATAAATAACATCCCCGAAATATGATTATCAAAACTCACGCACTGTACAATACGCTGATTATTATATTCTCCCCATATGTGCAGTCTACTGATAACATAATACCTATTTACTATTGTGTTGTGCAGTAATCAATGCGAGCTAACGATTATTCGCTTCAACTAATAAATTAACAAGATGAGAATTGCTTCGATGTGTGCCAATTCAAACTAACATGCAATGATAATTATCATCACATTCATTACATTAACACGTACTACTTCGTTCAAACAGTTATTCAACATAGAGCATATCTCAATTATAATCATTTAATTATGGTGTATATTCCTCCTTCATTGTTCATCAAACAAATACACACACAAAACAAATATAGTCTTATATGTGTACTATACTCGGAGAATTATGCAGAAACTGTTAAAAGACGCACGAAACATATTATATTATAATAATTAATAAGATAGGAGTACGCACTTGTGAGTTGCAGGAGCTGCAAAATATTCATGTCACTCTCTTACAAGACGTATACTTTATTGTAATTAAACCGCTACTTATTTTCCTCCTTCAGGGTTGCTTAACAGGTTATCCAAATTCATAGTAATTTCCACTTAAAACAAAAACATTAGGCAACATGTTTACATTTCTCTATTTTTTAAGTACTTGTACCTATACAAATATTCAAGAAATAATTAATTCACCTAAACCAGATTAAAATAAAAAACGTTAGAACTCAATTTTTCAAATCCCAAATAGATTTTTTTAAATTTAAAAAAAATAACTTTTCACTTTTTCCTATATTTTGTTTATTTGACGTCCTCACTCTTCATTCCTTAAATCATCTTAAGTCACACTTAACTATGACAAAATAAACTAAATAAATAGGGACAGTAATTTCCATAAACAAGGGGATGGTCGTTAAAAGCCATGGCTCTCAATAAACATGGCTTTGTGGTGGCTTGATAATATCAGCAATACAAAATATGCGACTGGGTCGAAGAAGCTACAAGCATCTTCATCATGTTGCATGTCCCCGGGAAGTATTACATGCTCTCCCACATTGCACTACAAACAAAAAAGATTCAAAGCGTGCACAAAGCTGTCGGTGCCATGCAAAGATTTGGAGCAATGAATGCGAGTACGTGCTCACTGAAAGTTGTCGCCATAACATATTGATGAGCATGGAGGGAACGAAGGAGGAAACGACAAAATTACATTTGCTTAAGGAAATGTGACACTTGTCCGTCTTTGGCAGTTTTTTTTTATTCTTGCATTCCGCCTCGACTTCTTTTCTATGAACATGCGAAGCAGCGCGGTACAGCATGACACCCGCTTGCGCCACCCCCACATATTATGTGACACATCCACACTGTGTGGAAATTACAACTTCGTGCAATGCTGCAATGGCGAACTTTTAGGACGAATTCTCGCGATCGAGTTAATAAATTGTCGACCAACTTTCCTAATCAAATTGATGGCAAGCGTCTTATGTACTTATATAAAGATGCATGTGTATTATGTGTAATATCCGTATGTATGAAAGGATTGGGAGGAGGGGGGGGATGAAATAAAGCTTTAACTAGACTACTGAAACCGGCAAGCGTTCCAGCGATCAAAACGTGGAGAGTGACATAATCAGAAAATGTAAAAAGTTGTGCGCCACTACTTCATAAGGACTTTATCATTTACATTATTCATGCAGGATTACTGTTATGACCGCGTCATGCAATATAATCATTAAAATATTATGCTTTTATTTTTGCCACATAAATATTTATATTATTATGCTATACTTAATGCTTATTTAACGATATCACCTTTTTAAAAAAAACTATGTATTTTACAAAAGCAAAAACTAACTAACATAAATAATCCTTGCATCCAATCAAAAAATGAACAAAACCAAAAAAAAAAAACAGGAGCACGAACGTTTCCAGCACGAAGTTTCCCACCAGATGGTACCACATTCTCACAAATCGCATTGGGTCAGAAGCTGTCCAAAGAAATTCACCCATACAGCTACTGGAACATGCAGTTCTATCAGTCAGAGCCAGCATACGTGAAATTTGATTATAACATACCCCGCGGCGCTTCGATTGGTGTGTACGCCAGACGCAATGCGCTTCCCACACACACTCAATACCATTTCAAAGAAGTACTCAGCGGATTCAATGCCAGAACTACACGAGCATCACATGTGAGTTATTAAATACATTCCCTCCCCCATCCTTTTTCAATTTTTCACATCCCATATAACAATTTACATTATTACTCGATTCGCTATAATTTTTGGTGTTCCATGTTTTGTCAATTTTGCAGCAGCCATCAGTTAGTCGTGAGGTTACCAGATACATGGAGCCCGGCCATTGGTTTATTTCGTTGTACAATGATGACGGGGATGAGCAAAAGGTCACGTTCTATGCGGCCGTCGCAGAAGATATGACACAGAACTGCCCCAGTGGTTGCTCTGGCAACGGACAGTGTTTGGTTGGACAGTGTCATTGTAATCCTGGTTTTGGTGGCGAGGACTGCAGTGAAAGTACGTTTTTTTTTTTGGGCGACATGTGAAACTGTTTTGTTTAACATGATTATTTTTTTTTGGTTTAGGTGTTTGTCCGGTATTATGTTCACAACATGGCGAATACAACAATGGTGAGTGTCAATGCAATCCTGGATGGAAGGGTAAGGAGTGCTCACTGCGACATGATGAATGCGAGGTACCGGATTGTAATGGACATGGACACTGCGTGAGTGGAAAGTGTCAATGTGGACGGGGATACAAAGGAAAATTCTGTGAAGAAGGTAAATTTATCTTAAAATTTAATTTTATTCCTGAAATTTATTTATTTTAATTATTTATTTATTTATTTTTCCAAAAATATTTTTTTCTTTAAACACATTCATTTTCATCCCTCATTTGCATTTTTATTTCTAATAAATTGTGTGTTTGTGCACGTTTGATTAACTGAACATTTTTTAACTCTAAATTTATTAGAATTTAAAATTTAAAAAAAATCCTTCCAATTTTAATTATTTATCAAAAAATAAATTAAATTAAAATGTTTTTCCCTCAGTCGATTGCCCACATCCAACATGCTCTGGCCATGGTTTCTGTGCCGACGGCACTTGCATCTGCAAAAAAGGCTGGAAAGGATTGGACTGCGCCACAATGGATCAAGATGCATTGCAATGTCTGCCCGATTGTTCGTCGCATGGTACCTTTGACCTTGACACCCAAACCTGCAATTGTGAGCCCAAATGGAGTGGAGACGATTGCTCCAAGGAGTTGTGCGATTTGGATTGTGGCCAGCATGGAAAGTGTGTGGGTGAGACGTGCTCGTGCAATGCTGGTTGGGGTGGCGAGTATTGTAATTCGAAATTGTGTGACACGCGATGCAATGAGCATGGTCAGTGCAAGAATGGCACCTGCTTGTGTGTGACTGGGTGGAATGGAAAGCATTGCACAATTGAAGGATGTCCAACTGGGTAGGTTTTTAGTTTGAATATTGAAAATATTAGATTAATGATCTTACGGACGTGGAATGTTTTATTTAATTAAAAATTTTATCTTGTAGATGTTCAAGTCATGGACAATGTCGTGTCAGTACTGAAGGTCTGTGGGAGTGTCGCTGTTACGATGGTTGGGATGGACCCGATTGCAGTGTTGCTTTGGAGACTAATTGTGGTGACAACAAGGATAATGATAAAGGTATGTTTTTGTTTATTTGTTAAAATTGTTATTCCTAAATTCAACATTTAAATTTAGTGTGATGATTTCAACGCTGAATTATCCTTTATTTAATTATTTTTTAAATAAAATCATCTATTTTAAAGGAGATTTAATAAAGAAAATCTACTTAAACCTTTAATATTAAACACTTTAACGCAAAAATGTAATAATTCAAATTATAATTTGTGTAGATGGACTTGTTGACTGTGAGGATCCTGAATGCTGTTTAAACCATGTATGTCGAAGCAGCCAGCTGTGCGTTTCAGCACCAAAGCCGATTGATGTACTGTTGCGAAAACAGCCGCCAGCAATTACAGCGTCATTTTTTGAGCGCATGAAGTTCCTCATTGATGAGGGTAGCCTGCAAAATTATGCAAAATTGGAAACGTTTAATGAAAGGTGAGTGTTTTGTGGTGCGAGCTTTTGATGTGCCTTGTTACATACATACCTACATAAAACATGCGTATGCAATAAAATACCATAGAAAGCAATATTATGTGCTCACTAAAGTGAATTAAATTTGTCCACGTTTTTTTACAAAACTGGAAAGTAATATTACAATAAAATTAATGTAAATACTTAATAAGACGCTTTAAGCAATATACATAGTTAATAATCATTGTTGGTGATGGGAAAATGTTTATGTTTAGCTAAATATTCTGTGTTTTATTAATATGTTCGTACATATGAGAGAGAGTAAGAGTTAAAAAAAAAAATGATGATAAAAAATTGTTACGTCCGCGTTATGAAAGGATATACATATTTTGTTTGTGCCCCCGTGTCAATCATCCTGCCGATTATCCAATTGTAATTATTATACATAACCTATAAATATTTAACTTTTATACGCCTATCAATTTTCTGCATTCATTTTTGATTACATTTTGACTTTTTAATTTTTGTTGATTAAACCTATATTTAATAACTTTGCGAGCTTTAATCCTCACTGTAAAATAAATGTTCCAAAATTTAATTGACTACATCCATCAATGTGGAATTAAAATAAATGCAGAAAACTCATTGGAAAAAACAACATATTTAATTAGTTAAATTCTTTGACGAAATGACGTTATTATTTTCAATTACAAAATACAAAAAAAATAAAATAATTTAAAGGAAAACAAGAAAATCAAATTGGCTGCAATTTGCGTTGTTGTATAACTGAATTAAAAAAAAAAAATTCATTCCAAAATTCATTGATATTCCGATGCTGCGTCTCTCTGTCCGATAGAATACGCAGCCAGAAATTTAATTATAAACTCGTCAACGAATTGTAATTTAATTGAATATTTTAAATGTGCCGCCTATATGTGTGGATCAGTACAATGATATACTTATACTCGTACTTTAAACAATTCCATTTCCCGCCCACCCTTGTCTGGACCCCCTTAACCTATATATAAAAAATATATCTACATAATTGACTATAACTGCCCCCCTGTATACAATATAAAATAGATACCTCGTGCTGTAGAGCATCATCACATTTTTGACCGCATAGCAGCTGCTAACTAATTCAACCGCATCTATATTTAAAGTTAACAAATTTAACATTTACAAACGCATAGTTAGTAGAAAAATAATTATACATATAGTAACTATAACGTGTGACAATTAAACAGACATAATAGATGAATGAAGAATCTGTTGAGATCTGCCACAAATGCCCCAATTGTGCAAATTAATACAATTAATATTAAATCTAACACGTTCCTTTTCTTTAATTGCTTTCTTTTTTCTCTAAATCTCTCCTACTTCCTCCTCAACAATAACATCGCCATCGTTCGACGTTTGCAGCATTTTTTGGAATTATTTCAATGCAAGGTAAGACCTCCTATTAACATGACAATTCACAGTTACACACAACACCCACACTCACCTCCTGTTTAGAAAAAAATTACACACTGTTTTGTTTTTGTTTTTGTTTTTGTTTTACATCCTTTTGTCGTCCTTGTGTTTTGGGCTTTTTTCAAATTTAATTGTATAATTCCCCAGTCAAATGTTTTGTTGTTACATGTTTGGTAATTTTTTTTTGGAAGGGAATTTTTACTTCAAATTTAATTAGATTAGAATGATAATTAATTTTAAAGTTTTTGTGTTTTTTTAGATCACAATTTTTAAATGTTTTTTTTTATTATTTAGGCGATGTATCAAAATTTGTCTGTTTCAATTTTATTAAATTAATAAAATTGAATGTTAACTAATATTTAATTGCACTTGAAATGCTTTTTATAAAATTTGTAGTCAAGGTACTTTTGAATTTTTGATTCCATAAAATATTTTAGTTACTTGAACGTGCAATTTTGAATTGTATCAAACATTCTGAATTTGTGAAACAATAATTATTGTAAAGCACACATTTAAAATTACATTCCAATTTAGTGAAAGTAATTTTCAAACAATTTAGTATTTACCAAATTTATAATCCAAAATGCAACAATTAATAAAGCTAAACTGCATTTTGATGAAACAAATTTTGCAATAAAAAACCATATCAAATTTGGCCGTTAATGCTGCAGTCATTCCACGCAATGAATTCAAATGTTTAATTAAAATCCATTCCACTAACCCATACGTCTCCACCCAAACTCGTACGATTCACTTGTACAAAATTGCTATAAAAATGTGCGAAACAACCCTCATAACAAAATTTTGCATTGTTACAACAACCACCATTTAAAAGTTTAACGTTTTCGAAAAATAATAATGCCGGCAAAACACACACAACACACACACACACTGAAATACTAATTTGTAGTAAATTCCGATTAATTGCTCATGCAAATATTTAATTACATATCTAATTAAACAATTTGCAATTAATGCCGGGCGTGTGTGTTGTATGTTTTGCCATAATCCAATTAAAACGACTTCATTGCATTACGGCCAACCACAAAACATCCATAAAATACAATAATCATAATTTACAGACGTATTATAAGTACCATAACATTACACATATTATGTATAAATTGTTAGAACCCATAAATAAATATTAACACCATAATAACTAACTTAGTTACAAAAACATAAATAATAGAAATAAAATATATAAAACCCATAGCATAATCATTAGTTACATATTTCTGTACATAAAAAAAATCATCATTTATACATTTCGTACATTGTAGTTGCTGTTATGTTGCATGATCCACATCCTTATGTTTGTCTATCGTGACTTATGTTTGTCTAACTTTTTGACTTTGTCAATTTTTATGTGAGTGAGTGTTTATTCTGTGTTTGAGAACAAAAATATTTATGTTGGTTTATACTTAAAAACAAGTTGCGTGTGACTGAAACTTATGTATGATTGTGTGATATCTATATAAAAAGAATCATCAGCATAATAAAGTGATAAAAAAGGAGCAATGTTTTTGTTGCATCATTCAACTGCATCGGTAAACAAATAACACATTCACCTGCAAAAGCGTCATAAAATTGCAAAATAACATTTTATGAAATATATTGTGGCGATGTTTATGATTAAACAAGCTGCAGCAAAGTGCAACGACTTCAAAAATGCAGATTAAATTAAAAGAAAAGAAGAATTAAAAAGCGAGAAAGATTTAAAGTAAAATAAAATATTGTGTTTGAAAATTTAATTAATTTTCTTTAAAATCATTGACAAAATTTATGCAATATGTTGAATTGTTTTTCAGCATTTAAAATGTCCTTTTATTTTTTATCACCTACAGAACTAAATTGTTTCAACAAATTGCATAAAATTATTTAAAATTATTTAAGTTTTAATTAGTTTTAGATTTTAAATGAGTTTAAAGATTTTTTTTAGTAGTTCACTTTTTTTTCGAAATTTTCCAATTTTTATTTTATTTGTCAAAATATCCTTAAAATTTAAACGAAACCAAAACTAACTTCATTTCTTCCCACCCTAAAATTGTTACATGTGCAGTCGCTCAGCTGTTATCCGTGGACGCGTCACAACCTCCCTCAGCATGGGACTAGTCGGTGTCCGCGTCAGCACATCCACCCCATTGGAGGGCTTCACACTGACCCGCGATGACGGTTGGTTCGACATGATGGTGAATGGCGGCGGCGCTGTAACCCTACAATTTGGCAGATCACCATTTCGTCCACAAACCCGCATTGTTCAAGTGCCCTGGAATGAGGTGGTCATCATTGATACAGTAAAAATGTCAACGAACGAAGATAAAAGTCTATCGCAATTGGCTCACACATGCGTTTCGCACGATTACGACCTTATGAAGCCCGTTGTTTTAGCTTCGTGGAAACATGGATTCCAAGGTGCATGTCCCGACAGAAGCGCTATCCTCGCCGAGTCTCAGGTTGTACAGGAATCACTACAAATTCCTGGAACTGGCTTGAACTTAGTCTATCACAGTTCACGTGCAGCCGGTTATTTGTCCACCATCAAATTGCAATTGACTCCAGCCACAATTCCAACGGCGTTGCTGTTAATTCATTTGCGAATCACAATTGAGGGCATTCTATTTGAGCGTGTGTTCGAAGCTGATCCGGGAATCAAGTTTACGTACGCATGGAATCGATTGAATATCTATCGTCAGCGAGTGTATGGTGTTACGACCGCTGTCGTAAAGGTTGGATACCAGTACAATGATTGTGAGGACATCATTTGGGATGTGCAGACAACTAAATTGAGCGGTCACGACATGACTATTTCAGAAGTCGGTGGTTGGAATTTAGATATTCATCACAGATACAATTTCCATGAGGGCATCTTACAAAAGGGTGATGGTTCCAATATTTATTTGAAGAATAAACCGCACGTTATCTTGACAACAATGGGTGATGGTCATCAGAGACCACTAATTTGCACAGACTGCGATGGTATTGCTAGTAAACAACGTCTTTTAGCTCCTGTAGCACTAGCTGCTGCACCTGATGGCAGTCTCTTTGTTGGAGATTTCAACTACATTCGTCGCATTATGACTGACGGAACTGTTAAGACTGTTTTAAAATTAAACGCAACACGAGTTTCCTATCGCTACCACATGGCGTTGAGTCCTCTCGATGGAACACTTTACATATCAGACCCAGAATCGCATCAAATCATTAAAGTTCGAAACACCGATGACTACAGTGAGCCTGAACGCAATTGGGAACCGGCTGTAGGTTCTGGTGAACGTTGCCTTCCCGGTGATGAAGCTCATTGTGGTGATGGTACCCTGGCTAGAGACGCTAAACTAGCTTACCCCAAAGGTATTGCAATTTCATCCGACAACATTCTCTATTTTGCTGATGGTACCAATATCCGTATGGTGGACCGCGATGGCATTGTAACTACCCTCATTGGAAATCATATGCATAAGTCACACTGGAAGCCGGTGCCATGCGAAGGAACTTTGAAAGTTGACGAAATGCATTTGAGATGGCCAACTGAATTGGCAGTCAATCCACTGGATGACACTTTGCACATTATTGACGATCACATGATTCTGCGAATGGCTCCTGATGGACGAGTTCGCGTTGTGGCGGGTCGTCCACTTCATTGTGCCACATCACAAATGCCATATGACTCTGATTTGGGTGCTCATGCCACTCTTGTCATGCCACAGAGCATTGCTTTTGGACCAATGGGTAACCTGTTTGTTGCTGAAAGTGATTCACAAAGAATTAATCGTATCAGAATGATTGGAACTGATGGAAAAATTGTGGCTTTCGCTGGTGCTGAATCAAAATGCAACTGCTTGGAGCGGGGATGTGATTGTTATGAGGCCGACCACTATTTGGCAACAAGTGCTAAATTCAATACTATCTCAGCTTTGGGGGTTACTCCTGATGGCCATGTTCATATTGCTGACCAAGCCAATTATAGAATCCGCTCAGTTACTTCCAGTATTCCAGAAGCTAGTTCCTCCCGGGAGTATGAGATTTTTGCATCAGACATGCAAGAAATTTATGTATTCAACCGATTTGGACAACACATTGCCACAAAGAACATCCTAACTGGTGAGACAACATATTCCTTCACCTACAATGTAAATACCTCAAATGGCAAGCTTAGCACAGTGACTGATGCCGCCGGCAACAAAGTGTTCCTACTCCGTGATTACATGACCCAGGTGAATTCGATTGAAAATACCAAGGGACAGAAGTGTCGCCTTCGAATGACTCGAATGAAGATGCTGCATGAACTGAACACCCCTGATAACTACAATGTTACATTTGAGTATCACGGACCAACTGGTCTACTCAAGACAAAATTAGACTCCACTGGTAGATCTTACGTTTACAATTACGATGAATTTGGTCGTCTGACTTCAGCTGTTACACCAACTGGCCGAGTAATTGATTTGTCCTTTGATTTGAGTGTCAAGGGTGCCACAATCAAGGTTTCAGAGAACTCCCAGAAAGAAGTTGCAATGCTGATTCAAGGTCAAGGTGTAGTAATTCAAAACGGACAAGCTGAAACAAAAACCACTGTTCAAGCTGATGGTGGCACCACAAGTGTTACTCCGTGGGGACACTCTATTAGCATGGAAGCAGTTCCGTACACCATTCTTGCTGAAATGGATCAAATGTTAGGCGAAAGTTATCCGGTTCCCGCTAAGCAGAGGGTTGAAATTGGTGGTGATTTAGCCAACCGTTTCGAGTGGCGTTACTTCCTGAGACGTCTGCAAGGTAAAGGCAAAGCACAGCGTCCAGTCACATCAGTTGGTCGCAAACTTAGAGTCAACGGTGAAAACGTTCTTACTTTGGAGTATGAGCGAGAAACATCATCAGTTGTTGTTTTCGTTGATGAAAAGATTGAACTGCTTAATGTTACATATGACCGAACTGCCCGTCCTGTCTCATTCAAGCCACAAGCTGGAGAATATGCCGAAGTTGATTTGGAGTATGATCGATTCGGTCGTTTGACCTCGTGGAAATGGGGAGACCTCATGGAGTCGTATACATTTGATCGTGCTGGCCGCCTCAACGAGATTAAGTACGGTGATGGTTCCTCCATTGTGTACTCATTCAAGGACATGATTACTAGTCTTCCCCTCAAGGTGACCACACCTCGTCGCTCTGACTATCTGTTGCAGTATGATGATGCAGGAGCATTGCAAAGTCTAACCACACCGCGTGGCCACATTCATTCATTCTCATTGCAAACATCGTTGGGCTTCTTTAAGTATCAGTACTTCTCACCGATTAATCGTCATCCATTTGAAATTCTGTACAACGATGAGGGTCAAATCTTGGCTAAAATTCATCCACATCAATCTGGAAAGGTCGCATATGTGTACGATGTAGCTGGACGATTGGAAACCATCCTGGCCGGTCTCTCATCCACACATTACACATATCAGGAGCGCACCAGCCTCGTGAAAGCGGTTGAAGTTCTTGAGCCAGGATTTGAGCTTCGTCGGGAATTCAAATATCATGCCGGCATACTCAAGGAGGATGACATCAAATTCTCGACAAAGAGTGCATTGGCTTCGGCGCATTTCAAGTACACGTACGATGGTAATGCCCGTTTGAATGGTATTGAGATGACAATTGGCGAGAAAATTTTGCCGTTGTTGCGTTATAAGTACAATCAGAATTTGGGCAATTTGGAAGCGATTAGTGACTTGAGAATAACCACAAATGCTTACAATAGAACTGTCATTCAGGACACCGCAAAACAATTCTTCACCATATCCGATTATGATGAGCATGGCAGAATTAGGAGCGTCCTAATTAATATCAAAACCAACGATGTGTTCCGTTTGGAGTTGCAGTATGATTTAAGAAATCGCATTAAGACCCACAAGACAACAATTGGCCGATCCACGAGTGTTGCCAAGATCAGTTACAATGCTGATGGTCATGTTAGCGAAGTAGTGGGTGCTAATACCTGGAAGTATTTGTATGATGAGAACGGCAACACTGTGGGAATTATGGAGCAAAGTGATAAGACAATCCTTGAGTATGATACTGGTGATCGAGTCATTCATATTGGTGAAAGCGAGTTCAATAGTTACGATGCTCGTGGGTATGTTGTGCGTCGTGGTGAGGAGAAGTATCGTTACAACAATCGTGGTCAGTTGATTCATGCATTTGAGCGCGATAAGTTCCAATGTTGGTACTTCTACGATGACATGAGCCGTTTGGTAGCATGGTACGACGACAAGGGCAATGTTACTCAATACTACTATTCGAATCCAGCGGCGCCACATTTGGTAACACACGTTCATTTCCCTAAAAAAGAGAAGACCTACAAAATGTTGTACGATGATCGCGACACTTTGGTGGCTGTTGAGACTGGTGATCAACGATACTATGCAGCGACTGACCAGAATGGCTCCCCATTGGCGTTGTTTGATATCAATGGTGCTGTCATTAAGGAGATACGTCGCACACCATTTGGCAAAATCATCAAGGACACAAATCCTGATTTCTATCTGCCTATCGATTTCCATGGAGGACTTTTAGATCCGAATACAAAGCTCGTATTCACTGAAAAGCGATTGTATGACCCAACTGTTGGACAGTGGATGACTCCATTGTGGGAGCCATTAGCCACAGCAATGACATTCCCAACTGATGTATTCATTTATCGATTCCACAATAACGATCCCATCAATCGCATGGAAGCAATGAAGTACATGACTGATTTGGATGCCTGGTTGAAGCTGTTCGGATACGATTTGCACAAAATGCAAGGGTCTAAGTACACAAAGAGTAACATCTATGTGCCACAGTTTAGCATCAATAGTCCATTGTTGGCTCCTGATTTCGGTGTGATGTCTGGATTGTCATGTATTGTTGAAAAGGTTAGTAAATTTAAAAATTGCAATCATTTTGATTTGACTTTCTATAATTCCTCTCCGTTATTTTTTTAGATTGACGAAAAATTCTCCGACTTTGGATTTGTTCCCAAGCCCCTTTTGAAAATGGAAGTTAAGACCCGCAATTTATTGCCCCGTGTCGCTTATCGTCGTGGTGTCTTTGGCGAGGGTGTCCTCATCTCTCGTATAAGTGGTCGCGCAATGGTTAGCGTCGTTGATGGCGCTAATCGAGTTGTCCAAGACGTGGTTTCATCCGTTTTCAATAACTCATTCTTCCTCGACCTGCACTTCAGCATACATGATCAGGATGTCTTTTACTTTGTCAAAGACAATGTTCTGAAAATACGTGATGACACTGAAGAGTTGCGTCGTCTTGGTGGCATGTTCAACATTTCCACGCACGAAATTAACGATCACGGTGGCACTGCTGGAAAGGAGTTGCGTCTCCATGGACCCGATGCTGTTGTGATAATTAAGTACGGTGTTGATTCTGATCAGGAGAGGCATCGCATTTTAAAGCATGCACACAAGCGTGCTGTGGAACGTGCATGGGAGTTGGAGAAGGCTTTGGTGGCGGCTGGCTTCCAGGGGCGTGGTGATTGGTCCGAAGAAGAAAAAGAGGAATTAATCTCGCACGGGGATGTCGATGGATGGATTGGTGTTGACATTCATAGCATCCACAGGTATCCGCAGTTGGCTGATGATCCTGGTAATGTTGCATTTCAACGTGATGCCAAGAGAAAGCGGAGAAAGATTGGAAGTCATCACAGTGTGAGTAGTTCTAGTAATGGGGGTGGTGATGATGGTATTAGTAATGCCGATAGTGGCAGTGGCGCTGTTGTCAATGTACGAGCGAGACGTCATGAAACGTGAAATTGAGCGTTTTCAATTGAAATACCGTTAGATATTAAGTAAAATTATTATTAAATTAAAAATAAATAGTAATTGAGTAATGAATTCAAATGATGAGATGAATACAGATGAATATTTATGGAATTGTGATAACTTAATCGGACTAATATTTTTTATTTACGTTATTTTGTATAAGGACTTAATTCTGAATTTATAATATTTAATATGTGAAGAAGGACAGATCTGATGATATCAAAACAAAAAATGGTAAATGAAGAGGAGGAGAATACTTACAAATTGGAGAAAAAGTAATACACGCGTATATTATAAATCAAGAGATCATATTTTTATATAGAGAGAAAAAGTAAACAAACTTTCCATTGTGCGTGCACTTTTTCGATCAAGAGTTTTGCCGTTTTTTTGTTTAAAAAATTCTAATTCAAAATGGCGGCATTAAAACTCTTGATCCCAAATGTACTGCACACACACACGTGTTTGCGTGCATTTTTCGCATAGACAGAGGCTTTGACTCACACCTCTTAAAATTAAATATTTTTAAACAGAAAAAATCATAAACGGTGGGTTTTTGTCATAAAAATGTGTTTGTCTCTTGTCAATTTTTTTATTTTCCATTTATGTAAATGTGTTTTTATTTTGCAATTATTGTGTCCGTCATTTAAGCGTTGCACATAACATATTAATAATACGACAAACAAATATAATTATATAAATAAATGCTACACACACTCGTACATAAAAGCGGCATACAACATCGCATCCCAACCTCCCACCACCCATTATGAAAACAAAACTGAAACTACAACAACATGCAGCATTAAAAGCACATGGTCGCCGAAAAAAATACAACTATTTAATTAAACGTACAATAAACAATACAGAAATGGAAATATTATGATTCTTCAATTAGTTGTTAAACAAAGTCACATATAGCTGTAAATTTTAAGTGTAAAAATGCAGACGTAAATAGTTCTGCAAAAAAAAAAAAAAACAATAAAAATGATTTAAAAATTAAACTATAAGTGAAAGTTGTTGTATTGTGCAACAGTGCCATTGAACTAGTCGGAAAACAAAGAAGAAAAATTAAAAAATTAAAAAAATTAAAAGTAAATAATTTTTAAAATAAAACTATAACAAAAAGCAAAAAAAAGAATATAATTTTAAGGACAACGCATGATTACATTAAAAACAAAGCAAAGATTGTAAGTGCCCATTCCAGGTCGTACATCGTCGTTACGATGCCCTGAGGGGAAAGCACCTATTTCTGTATTTTATCTACAAAAAATGTTCATTAGTGATGATTGATTAATTGTAATCAATTTTACATATTAATATTATTAAAACATAAAACATAAAATAAACAATATAACATATAGTTTATGCAAGTGAAATGTACACACAAAAAAGAAACAGAAGAGAGAACGCAACAACATATTGACGACGCATTAAATATAATCATCTCCCGTACGCATTAATTAAATTAATAATAATAATAATTCTTAAAATGATTTGATAAACACGGAAAATGAACAGTAAAAATTAAAATTAAATGAATAAAAACTTAAAAAATATAAAAATTTAAAGCAAAAACAAAATTATTAGTGCGACTGTAATGCAATCATAATTAGGCCTATCAATTATTTAATCAATGAAATGGATAAAATAAAAAAAGAAATAAAAAATATTTTTTAACTGTATAATTGATGTAGGATTTAATTACAAATACATAAGTCAATGATCAATATTAATATTGTACTGAAGAAACTGATTTACAACATACTTAGTCGTGTATTCAGTCATTACAAATACTTAAGCAATCCTTAAGTACACACATCGAAACCATTTAATTTTGCTGTTTTAATGCTGTCGTTATTTATTGAGTGGAATTTAAAATGATTGATTATTAATTGCAATAAATTTTTGCTGCATTTTAATTACATTAATTTGTAATTCCATTTTAATGATAGCTATAAAGTGGCAATTAAATGGTTAAATGCTTGAAATATAAAAAAAAAATTGAACGAAACTTTGCATAGGTTGGCAAGAATGTGGTTGATTTGAAATAAACAATGAAATCAGAAAAGGATTACACTAAAAACAAAAAATTAAGATTTAAAAGTAAAATATTCAAAAACAAATAGACTTGACATTGTAGCTGTTTTCTTTCCTAAACAAACAGTAAAATCGCAGAAATACAAATATTAAACGTAGAGACTACCTGTATTTGTGAATGTAATTATAATAATGGTGTATTACAAACTAAAAACTAAATATCGTAGCAATAATAACAATATCAATGATTATTGTTATTATATGATTTTTTTATATGACCTAAACTCTATAACTATAATAATTAATTAAAATACTCATGCTTTGTTTATTTGCATAGAACAATGTAATAGAAAATACAAGTAATACTTTTTGCAGTGATTTTAAACGCAATAATTGATTTTTGGTAATCAATAAAAAAGAGTATTGCACTCATTTTTGAGTGCGTTAAAATTGATTTCAAACTTTTTGTTTGTTAAATTGTTCAATATTAATTGTTTACATAATTTTGATTTTTTTTATACATAATGCAAAATAATTCTTTTGAAATTTTTAAAATTATAATCTACTCAATTAAGTTGAAACATAAATTTTATGGATCGAGTCTTGACTAAATAGTTTAACTAAATATTTTGAATATCAGTTAATTTTATTTACTCTTATTTATTTTTACTTTTATTTCAATTATTGCGGTGATTTTTCTGCAAACCACATACCTAAGTACATTTATTAATTTTAAATAGAATTTTCTGTTTTTTTTTAAGTATGTAACTTAACGAATCCAAAACTTACTTTTGGACAAACCTATATTGATTTAATTGAAAATGGATGATTTTCTCTCTCCTTGGCTTCTACAGGGTAAAACGTAAATTCTAATCTAAATAAAAGAAAACTAAATGAAAAATTATGAATAAACTTTCACACACATGCAAAGAAAACACAATAATATCTACATTTCAAGTATAAAAAAAACATAAAAACAAATAATATAATATCTACCTACAAAGAAGAAAATGTACTTGTTAAAAAATACAGTACATATACAATTATTTACTAAAACAAAAAAATAGTGCAACAAAGAAAAATATACAGTTGAAATAATGAATAAATACACACAAAAATAACAGTAAAAACACTACACTTCTAAATAGAGTTGGAAAATTAGTCGCATTTAGAACTGACAATTATTATAGTAATTTCTTGTTTTAGCGTTGGAAAAGTGTTCTAAATAAAGAAAAAAAACATGCCGGTTATTTGGGCCCTTTTCTCCCTGCAGAAAAGGGTCGCAACTTCCGTTCATGCTGGCCTGGCAAAATGGCAATGAATGTAAATAGACTTGATAAATGAAAAACAAAAACCTACACCACAATATCGCACGCGCAGTGTCAAAATATTGGGTGATATTTTTCACTGCAGTGTTGTGGTTTAGCCAATGAAAATTGTTAGGATTAGATGTGAAAATAAATGTAGGCGAAGAATAATGAAAAAAGCGAGTGATTGAAATACTTATTGATAATGAATGAAGATAAAAAACTGAACTAAAAAGCAATACCTTTTTGCGATATAATTCTTTTGGTTGTCCTTCCCCTTTACTTTCTCCTACAAAATATCTCCCTTAAAATGTTTGGCTTTAGACGGCCATCCCTTATGAATTATGATGTATTTGTATTTAATTTCGGTTCATTTTGTATATATTAAATATCGATTTTTTATAAAATAAAAGATATGTTTAGTGTAGATAAAATTTAAAAAAATAGTAACGTTTACATAGATTTAAACGAAAAATGATTGCGTTTTCTAAAAATTCAATTATACTCCTTTGTACATATTCATACATTAAACTACACGCTATTATTTGTTTTTGTGTTTGTTAAATTAAAAATATAGACGTAAGCAACCTACGCATAAGGCACTTAGCATTAAATATGTAAAATACTGTTTTAAAAAAAATTGAAACAACAAACAAACGTGGAAATGGGAGTAGTATCGTTTCTTGACTCACAATTCAAGAGGTTACTACACTCGAACACTCACACACACATTGATACACACAATATATATATACATATATATTATGATTAATAATTTAATAATTGTACATACAAATAATTATTAATTAAATCTATGTCGTTATATATTATTACTATTAAATAATAAAATATAAATAAATAAAATATTATGATATAAATGAAATTGAGTTTTTTAAATTTTGTTTAATATTTTTCAGCTTATTATCCTTAAGGACTAAGCTCAATAAACATATCAATATCTGTTTTTTCATTGAAATACTTCAGAAACAATATTAAATAAAGCAAGGAATTTATATATTTTCTTAGACTGCATGATTGAGAATCTCAATATCAAAAATCAATAATTAAGGATTATTGTTTTCGCTTAAACCTGTGGGGATACATCAGAAGGACCATTAATTAAACCATCATTTTGTTGTGTCAAAGTATTCGGCTCTCTTCTTATATTATAAATATATAAATTGGCAAGTATATTGTGATGGTTTTAAAATGCATTCAGTTCGTCGATTTTTCCTGACTGATTTAATTACACTATCCTCATCGTGTCAAGGTCAAAATATTCTGAAATAATAATAGTAATTTTTTAAACTACATATTGGCTTCTTTAAGTCTAATTTCATTGTTTTAGGTTTTCATTTTGCCAAGCTCACGTAGGCGTGATTTATTAGCTCCACTTACGATCTCCAAACAGATTTTCCTAACCCATTTCTGGCCGATACCTGAAATACTGGAAAAAAATCCGTTTTAACGGTGCACTATAGGAAGGTTGAATAACGTTTTCCAAGTGGAAAAACTGTATTTTTATTTTTCTGCTTAGCCGGAAAATTTTTGGTGGTTAAGGAGCATGAATGAAAAAAAAAGTTTTTGATTTTTATTTATTTTAAGACCTTAGAAGGTAAGATGGTGCTCCTTGTTGGATCACGGTCCTTATGGATTCAGTTTATTATATTCTATCAATTGTTTTAATATTTTGAACCAAGAAATCAAATAAAATATCCTTAAAATAAAACTTTAAAAAAAATGTTATTAAGTAAAGACTTTCCAAGAAAAAGAAGGCAGTCCTTTTTCACAGTATTTCATTCGTTTTTCTTTTCATATTTCCATTGCTACTTGATTAACTTGTAATCATGTCGCAATAAAAACGTTTATTGTGAATATTTCAAAATAAAACTAAATTTAAAACAATGGGTTAAAAACGAATAAAATTATTATTTCCAGTTAAACAAAGGAATTCCAATTGTTTCATTGTAAAAAAATAGAATCAATAAATATAAACTTTATCATAAGTAGTGGAGTTCTAAGGAGCAATAGGTAACAACTTCTTTCTCTCCTCCAATCCTTAATGGTTGTCTTTAGCCATAAATATATTTTATTCCATGAAAATAGTAAAATAATAAGGCAGGTGGTGTTTTGGAGGGGAAATCCGAGATAGATAGACCCCAAACAAATCTAACACGCAGGACATTTTATTCAAACAACGGTTTCCAAGATGCATGGAAAATGAGGAGCCCTTTAAATGCTTAGTACCTGGAACACATTCTACAGTACATACAGAATGAATAAGAAAAGACGCATGACCGAACAACACAAATGTCTACACACACTTTAGCATCCACATGTTTCTTATGACATAAAGGCGTCAGGTGGTGTCGGTTAGTTTAAATGCACCGTCTGTCTGCACATGTCGTCTGTGTTTCTTTTTATGTTCTTTGAGACATCGAGCCTTTGAAAACCCTTGATTAATTATTTATCAAATAAGCGTGACTTAATCCGAAATGTGTATTCAAAAATTTGTCTCATTTTAATTTACATTTATTTAACTCGCACATTTTTTTACATTTAACTTATGCTTCTATGTATTCGTACATCTAAATGACTAGATTTTTACACTTAAAAACGTTTTAAAAATGACTAGAATTTTCTTTGATAAAACAATTATTCACTGAGCTGCACTCAAGCACACTAAATTGGAATGCCATGGCATCGACCCACAAGTCGCTCCCGCAGCAACATCATCACTGGATCATCAGCACCCATTCCTTGGGTCGTTAAAAATGAAATGGTTTCTCTGGCACACATTGCAAATCCAATCGCCTCGGCATCATGCGTCAACAGCGATTCCGCTGAGCGTCGCGGTGACACATCTTGTTCCTCTTCATCTGATTCGTCCCCCAGTTCATTCAACTCCGATTCCAATTGACGAATACGTTTGAGTGCCTCTAAAATGAAATCACTGCCACTGCCACTGTCTTCACTGTCTCCACTATTACTAGATGGTTGTTTGTGCACACCGTCATTCTCCTCACTGTGTTTGGTAATTTTTTGTTGATTACTCAACATCCGATCTTCGCCATCATTATCGTCATCCCGTTTCCGTTTTCTACTCAAATCGCATGCTACTAACTGATGCTGATTATCCGACATGTTCTTCTTCTTCTTTTATTTACTGTAAAAAACACATTTGTTTTCACTTAATACCAATCCACCGAATTGTTTGAAACTATTCTTTAAACCACGACCGAATATAAGTAACTGCCTCGGGGATCAAAATTCAAATGGGCCCTCACTTCAATTTCAGATCCGAACGACCCTGACCGTGTGTGTAAACTGCAAAACGCATAAAATGAACATAATAGTATGCTTTAGCTGTGCGCGCGCAGCCTGCATCTGTCCCAGCGCATATTAACTACACTCAATGCGAACGAAATGAATGTGCACTGTGCAGCGATCTCACTTGCGTCGAGTAGCACGTTGCGTTGTTTGGATTCACAGCTCCATATAGTTTGTATTTTGAAGCGATTTTGATGCAGAAGTTGTGCTCTCTTGTTGAAGAAAAGCATATATATAGCGACATTTTAGGGTGGACCGCTCAGGCCTCATATCGTAACAGCTGCACACACGCGTTGTACCGGCCGCACGACCCAGCAGATGCGCGTTGCACTTTCGAGGCTTATTATTTGTTATATCACAGTTCAGGAGTGTAGCTAGGGGACGATTGATGAATTTATGCAGGTTTTCTTCCCCCTGTGATTTAATTCTGTATTGGTGTTAATATTCTTTTTTGATAAAATATGTTTTATGTTAAAAGTACAGAAAGACAGAATATTATTATATTTTTGCTGCGACATTGGATTTTAAGGATTCATTTGGCAAATAAGAAGAAGACTCGGCATCAAAATATTGTGATGATTTGTGTTTTTTTTTAATAATTCCAACTTCTACGTTCAGTTTACCTCTAATTTTTATTTTTGCAATTCGTTTAAAAAAGGAAGTTTTATCTTAAAATAGTTTTTTTTTGTACACTTAAAAACATTCAATTATGAATTCTAGACCAAAAATTTTGTTATGAGAAAAATCTTGCTTTTTCGTTACTTAGTTTTTACGATTCCTCACCTGAATACACACCTGAACATACCACAAATGAACGCGTGCGGATATAAACTAGTGCACGCGCAAAACAAAAACAAGGGGAACAACATACTACACAATTTCGGAAGTAACGTATATACAATTAATATGGAACTCCAACAAAAGCCTCAAAAAACACGACGCATACAAGCAAGAGTATAAAATTTTAATTGATCATGTTTGCCCCATTGTGCACTTGGTGTTCATCATCGGAAGTTTCAGGTTATTTTTATGTAGGGTAAAAGGAACATATCAACACCTTTTATCAACATTTTTGTTGTGAATTCTTGTTGCTTCCCTAATTCAATTTTATTTTGAACGTCGCGTAAATTTTAATTTTAATTTTTGACAATTTATCGAATTTTTTCTTAATAATTAAGAATAGGTTATCAAATTTGCGATACGAATATGGGATTTAAGTTATAATTGTATAAAAAAAGGTTTAAAATTTTACGATTTCTAGGATTTAAGTTAGCTGACAAACCAATAAACAATTAGTATTTTGATTTAAAAATCTTGTTAATGCACTTTAAATTAAATGGAGCTTTAAAAAAATATGGGAAAGCATTAAAATCATTCATCGGAGGAAAAATTAAAAATTATTCCATTAATCACGGTCATCGAAATCCCGAAATTTAAGAAAAATTGGAATAATCATTAACATTGAATATGACTTGACAATCAATTGCTTTATAAATGTTGTATATTTATGGAAAATTGTTGTTGGTATAAAGCACAAACCAAAATTACAAAATTAAAGAAAAACATATAAAATATGTTTTTTTGCAATTTTGTAATTTTTGTTAACTAGAACTAAAATGTAGAAGTAAATTAGAATTTGACTGTCCTGAACTCGTCGCGGTCGTGTACAACAAATTTTATCTCTCTCAGAAAGTCGTTCAATGTTATAATGGAAAAACAACAAAAAGAACAGAACTAGCTATAATTCATTTTGTAATGCAGTCCAAGTTGGTATACAAAATCAAATCAGACAAAAAGAAGCTGACACATTTCTATTCATATAATTGCAATTTTTGCGATTATTTACGATGTACTCCATGCTACTTGTTGTCACATCAAAGCTCAAACTAATCAGTAATCACTGTATGCGGCTAATGGACTGACTGTGACAAAACAAATCATGAAAATTACTTACCGGGCCCGTTATGCCAATTAGAATATACATCTTTATTTGGTCATTGATGCTGATTGGTCCGGATCATAATCACTGGACACAAAATGTAGATAGAAAACTTACATCGCAGGGGAGCAAAGTGTAAACTTATTAGAAATTAATAATTGTACATCTTTGTTAAAAAGAAGCAATTTTGTTTAGATGTAAATAGTATAACCTTGATTTATCAGATTTTGACCTTGAAATGTTCTGCAAAGTTTTTTCTCTTTTTGTTAAAATTTCATGGTTTCGAAGATATAAATAGTTTGGCTTTGAAATGTTCAATTATTTTGTGTAATAAAAGATTATATGATATTTATGTAAAAGAATTTAGTTCTAATAATTCTGAGATAGAAAAAGATTCAAAATTCAAATTAAAATTTTGTAGGAAGATACGGTAAATACAGTCTTGTTTAGAATACCTTTATGTATGATTTATGATGGTTTTGAAAATTTCGAAATCCTTTGTTTAAGCGGTAAAACGCTTTTTGCCTTAATTTGACCTTGAGAGATACAAGTCCGTTCAGGACGTACATACACACATTTTTTTTAGACCGCTTTTTTGGAAACCCCCTGTTTCAAAACGAGTTTCTGCATCATAATCTTTTTTTCGAAAAAAATTTGACAAACATACTGGATCTTAATAAATAAATTATTGAATTTAGCAGCGCCTTTTGTACATCAATTGTAATTCAAATAATATTAATTGTAATTCAAATAATTTCTGGAATGTTCAAGATGCTAAAAATAATTTATCATTTTAACTACCCTAATTAGATCATTCAAAAAAACGGAATTTAACAGATAAAACAAAGGAATTGGAAATCTTGTAAGAGTTATATGTACCTGCAAATATTTGAATTACAATTGGGATTTAATGAATTACAATTTAAAAAGGTGTATATCAACTTTTCCGACAAATTTGAGATAATTATAAGAAATAATTATTCCGGTGCAAAAGAAAATAGGATATTGGAGAACTTTCAGCTTTTACAATTCTCTTTTTAAGGAAGAGGCACTAGAGGTATTAATTTTTAGGTTGCGCATGAGAGAATCAGAGTTTTTAAAATCTTCGGTTTGGAACTTTTTCCGAAATAATCCCGTTAAATGAAATGAGTTTACAATTGTTTAAAGATTTATTTAATTTAAAATAATGTTTAAATGCAGTTCCATTGAAACGTGCACTTGCCCCAATTACACATCATTGTTAATTTAGAACTACACCATTGTGAATGTTGTCAAAATGAAGTTTAGATCTTAATTATATTATTTATATCGATATATTATATTTACTTAATATGATGAACGATACCAATTCTTATCTGGTATATGCATAATTCTCTCGCAAAGAGACCATCTTTAATAGTAGGTAGTATTGTGCAAACACTCCAATCATGTTCTCCATAAAATACAACTTTAAATGAGGCTCAGAAAATAGAAATTGCAGTGTGAGTGAGTGTGGGTGTGTGTGTGTGTGTGTATTTCATCTCATCCTTTGCCAGTTTGCTGGCAACACTCATCGCCCTAATCGAGCATCATCTGACGCCAAGTCGCATGGAAAGGAACCTTCACAATTTTGAATGTCGTCTCTGGCATGTGACTTTGCAGAATTTTCTCCACCTTGTTGAGTGGCAAAATTTCAACTTGTTGCACATCGCTACTAGTTTGAGCAAGTTTTTCTTCAGGCGTCAAAATCATGCCGGGCACCGGCTTCATGACGGGAATACTCTCACCGACCGGTTTGCGGAAGGGCTTCTTTGTGTCGCACTGATCCATGTACAGTTCGGTGACACGCAACAACTCCAGTGTGACAACCCAGCAAAAGTGCTCCAGACAACCGGCCAAATTTTGCACACCCGACAACACCATGTGATTGGTGGTGGCTGACTGTGAAATGTACGTGGGTATCAAGAGGAGTCGTCGCAAAGATTTACACTTTCCGAGGACTTCGTCAAAGCCCGCTTTCACATCAAAATTCACAAGTTCCAATTGGGCGAGCTTTTTGTTCACAGCAGCAATTTGTGTGAGTATCTCAAAGGTGCAGCAGCTACCTTGGCCAGCTTCCAAGCGGAGGCGCTCTAAATGCACCAAATTGGGCAGCACATATTTGGGAAACATGATTGGCAAATCATGGCATTGACCTAACTCCAGGGATTCCAGTTGATAGAAACGGCCAATAACCTCGAATCCTTGCTGGCTGAGTCTCTCAATGGAGGTCAAAGAGAGATGCTTCAGATTGCGCAACGTTTTCAGTTCATTCAGATTGCCATCGACATTTAGTTTGCCAGCGCCTTTAAGGCGCAATTCCGTTAAGTCGGTCAATTTAGAGAGGCCTTTTATATTCAGGAGTTCATCCTTAATGTTTATGGCGTTGATAATTTTAATTTTTTTGTTTGTAATGAAGAGACCTTCCACCACCGATGAGGGGCATCGACACAATTCAATGGACTCCAAATCAATCTTGCCAATGTGTTCGCTGAAATTTTCCCATGCCGCATTTTCATCTCGATTGACGAGCATTTTCCGTAGATCCAAGTGCTTAGTGTTGTTGCGTTTGAGTGTCTCAACCATACCCTCCCAGTCATTCACTTGAGAGTTCTTCATGCGCACCGTAGTCCAAAGGGAGCTGTGATTGGCGGCCGTGTGCCAAAGACGACTCACACAAGCGGCTCGCAACAATTCCTGCACTTTCAAGTACTGAAACGTCATCAGCAGGATGTCATAACCCAGCGAGACGTTACTCAAAAAGTTGCACATAAAGTTTGATTCGATTGTGCCCCGTCTACTGGTGGAGAGGGTGGCGATACTGCGACGCGTTGCCATCACATGGCTCATATCTCGTTGGAACATTTCGTCGGTATCGCCGGTTGTTGGTGTGGGATGCGTTACAAGGGCGCTGCTATTGCTGCTGCTGTTCGATGATTGCTTTTGTTGATGAGCCCTGCAACAATTCAAGAGAAATACAGCGGCTTAGCAAGATCTTGATAACTTCATGGTAGGGGGAAGATGCGATTAAAGTGACGACAACAAACTGAGCTTCACAGAAATTAAAACAAAACAACATCAATAACAAAAAGAAACGGATGGGATATAGGAGAAAGATAGAAAATGGATAAGAGGAACAAAATTGACTGGAATTAGCAGACACCTGAAATGAGACTGGATTAATTTGTGTGTGCATGTGCGTGTGCGCTCTTGTTATCAAGAATAAACTTGCGAGACACATTTTTGACAACAACAGTACATAAGTTTCATAAAATACCGATCCAACAATAAACGTGAAGTTTGTTTTTTTAACAGAACGTGAAGATTTGGGTGGTCGACTTACTCGTTGCCATCCACAGCACCATGAACGCCATTGTCGGACGGTGAGACACTCAGCATATTTGTCTTCGGAACGACCACATATTTTCGTCCGGCCACAATTGCTATCATTTGCGGTACAAACTGTGGTGAGGTGGGACTCAGCTGAGAGCGATTTGTAGCTATATTGGAGGATGGTGCAACCCATGTTGTCATGCCGCCAATTACATTGCCACCTACGCCACTACCACCACCACCACTGTCTTTACTTGATGCAGATTTGGCTGGCATTGTGGACCCTTTTGTGACTGCAGGTGAAGCCGATGCTGGTGTTGGATTGTGTTCCACCAATGGCTTGCTAATTGACGGTTGAGCCACTGGCGTTGGTACCGTCGTAGTTACAATTAGGCAATTCTGTTGGTATAAATTTAAATAAAAAAGTGGATTTCATATTTCTTTAAATTATTCGGAGAGTTACCTGACAAATATAGGCAGCTGAAGCAGCATCATCAAATCGGTCAATCCCAGCGCATTCATGGTGATACAGGCATAGACATTTTCGGCATTGCAGCAATGGAATCATGCCCATGGCTAGCACACATTGGATGGTGCAGGGCTCACGACTGCTGAGCGGAAATATTAGGAATTACATTTGTTTGGGGATGGAGCAGAACAAGTGATGTGGAAAAGTAGAGGAAACAAAAGTGAATTGTGAAGGGTGGAAGCGTTTAAATACATTTACTTCGTTTAAACTTAAATTCTATACGACTATTAGCAATGAGACGGGAAATTGGTAAGACCTCAAAATTCAAGGTGGAATTTCTTGGTCTGCACTTCCACAATCTAATTACCACGATGCTAAATATTGCGTCTTTATCATATGCCAAAAAACAAATACTTACTTTCCCCTTGTTGATTTTCCGGATCCTTTCAATGGGGTGATCTTGTTTTCTGCGTCCAGCGAACTTTCCAGTCGTCGCGTTCCCAATGACTAAAACAAAACCAACCAGAAAACAGTTGTAACATTTTCTTGCAGAGGAAAAGTAATAAAACAATAAAGGACTATACTGCTCACCCGTTGCAGCCCCATTGATTTGCCACTGGAATTTTGCTGAATAGACGATGAATTACTCAACACGGGCGGCGGACTTGCACCCTTTGGCATTTTCGGTTTTGGAATACGTTTTCCCACCATAATATTCGGCTCGGGTGTTGCTGGTGCATCGATTATGGACCTCCGTGCGGCAGGTACTTGCAATTTTGCACTACGTATCGTCTCCTCATCTTGACTGAGTCCTAATCCGGGACCGATTGGCTCACGAATGAAGGTGAAATTGGCCAGAGTCAGATTATCGTGCAAATTGATGAAAATCTCGTTGCGTGTTCGCAACTTTTTGCCACAGGGTGTGTAGTAGTAAATATCACCTTTGTCTTTGCTCAATTCTGGTTGCGCGCGATAGACAAGCTCACGCTTCCAGCCGAATTCAAAGGGACGTCGCCATAATTGGTCAATAAAGATACCAGATGCTGCTTGGGGCATAGGTGGGGTTGCCACAGCCACAGGAGCAGGCGCAGGTGATGCCACTTTTTGTGGAATTTCCTGTAAAAGTAAAATGGTTAGTTTGATTTTTGATCCAACATTCCAATTAGAGTTAAAAGTCTTTTCAAATTACCTCTGGTACCTCTTTTTTAACTTCCGGCAATGATTCCTGTGGTATGGGAGGTGCATTATCTTCATCGGAGAAATGTTCCTCTTTTATTTTTTTATTTTTCGGCGATAAACTTACTTCATCGTCGCTGGCAAAAAAATAATCAAATTTTGTAACAACTGTCTCAAATCCTATAAAGTCCTCCTCTTCATCTGTTGTCGGGTATACAATTTTCTTTTTTTTTAATTGATCACCTTTAGCACTGGTAGAGGGTTTCGCTGGCTTCTCTTTGACAGGCTCAGAAATTGGTTCCGTTTGTACCTCAATCGAGTCGATTGTTTTAGATGTTTCTCCCATTAACTCGTTTAATTCTTCATCTAACTCCGCTTCTAAACTACTATCATTATCCGTTTTGCTTACAGCTTCAATCTCTTCTTCCAGACTGTCATCTTGATCAAAAAATTCTTTTTCCTTAACTATTTCCTCTTCCACATCATCTCCATTTCTTTCGTCTGTTTGTAAATCCTGTAACACTTCTTGAACTTCTTCCACCACCATCTCCTGCACCACCTCCTCCTCCTCCTCCTCCTCATCTTCTTCCACAACAGCACCAACTCCACCGCCGTCTTGCAGTTCGAGCAAGTCAATCTGTCCTGATTCTTCAACTTCCATCATTTCCTCTTCTAAAATGTCTTCCTCAATTACAACATTACCGCTGCTAGCACAGGGCATTATATCATCACTGTCGGCAACGATTTCATCGTACACAACACTGGCGTCTTCCAATTTCATAGGATCGTCGCTAATCATCTCTTGCACTGTTATTTTCGATTTCTGATCATCCGTTTGAAATGAAATAGGTAAAAAGGACGCTTCCGTCGCATCGACATCTACACTCTCGTCGTTCGACGCTATTGTTGTTGTTACTGTTGATTCGAGCAACTCTGCTGCTGGCGTTTTGCTGTTGGTCTCCGCGGACTCGGTGTTGGTGGTCGTCTCTACCTCCATTTGTTGTCGGTCAATAATGCACTAATTTCGGTAAAACGTTTATTTGCATTAGAGTATGATGGGGCGAATCTGCAGTGGGATAAAGGCAGTTCGTACAGAGATGCCTTTAAAATTTGGAGCAATTTAAGGTTATGTGTTTACCGCACAAATAAAGCTAATGCTAAGGTAAGGGCTGTTGTTTTTACTTAGATTCCAGCGGCACTTAACAGTTACAACAGTTAGAAAATATTTCCTAGATTTTCCACCGCAATCCGTGCAACAGCAAAGTTAATTAATTTATTAGAAAATTTTGCTTGTGCAAGTAAGCGCTAGTTTTTCATATAAATTTTTGACGCGTTTATTTTCTTTCTTTTTTTTTTCTTATATCAGCTTAGCGGTGCTGGCGTCTACCGAGAAACGCCGGTACTATTGTTTTATTTATATATTTTGTCACAAAAATGCGCAACGGCTTTCCCGCCAGTGCTACCAATTGTTATTTTTAAATAAAAGTACATATTGGAATTTTTATTTTTGCATTATTAAAAACAATTTTATGAAAGCGTTATTTACAAAAACGACGGAGAGAACTAAAAACACATCCAATTTTGATAAGCAAAAAACGATTTTTGACTTGCATTCTTTTAGATGTGGAACGTCAATTAAAACCGAAAAAATATCGAAAATGTGTAGAAAAAAATCTATTATACTGAGAAAAAAATTATTTAAGATACAGTACTTAATTAATGTGTTCTTAAATGCTATAAATTGTATGGTTTAAAAATGTAATTCTGCAAAAATATAATTTGGATTATTTTTTATTTTACATGAAATACACAAACAAAATAAAATTTGATTGTTACTTGTAATGTTAATCTGTAACTCTACTGACCAAAATATTCTCACATACCAACCCTCTGGATATGTTCACCCAAAAACTTTGAAATATTCCAAATGAGACAATTAGAACGAATCTTATAGACTTAAAAGTATTGGACCATAAAATCGGGTCCTTCAATAATTAGTATGTTCGTTTGTGACGTAAAAATTCATGATTGCACATTACAGGCACCGCTGGTATGTTGTTTATTGTTTTTATCTTACTCCAACTTCCAAGGCTAAATTAAAATCTTATTATGAAGAAGTTTCATAATATCGCGGATAGAGGGTAGTCGCGTAGTTAGGAAGATTTTCTTTTAATTTCGCAATTTATCATGGCGGCGGGATGTTTATAACATTTTATTTCTTTATTTTAAAATTTAAGTTTTCCTTTTGCAATATTGTAGTCGTTCAATTATATTCAATTATATTTTTTAATTCATTCAACCATTTTTTAAAAAGTATTTATCAGTAAGAATAATAATAAAAATTTGATAAGTCTTATCGCGGCCATGAACGATGAAAAACGACAAATAAAATCTTACGGAAAAACATGCGAAAAAACTTAAACTTAAAACCTTAAGCTCCACATAACATGCACTTAAAAACAGAAGAAGAGTAAAAAATTGCAATAAGACTTCTGAAAATATTATTTGTTTAATATTCCTTTTACAATAAATGATTATTAAATGTAAGACTGTAAATATATTACATTATAATATATTAATAACACGTTTGAGTAATAAAACATTCTCCAATTGATGAAATAGGCTTTAAAAAATGAATTATTACTTAAAATCATTAAACAATTTAATTCCTTCAATGAAGAAAACAATGATAAAAAATTTCTAGATCTCTTAAGTTATATCAGACGACATGACAGTTGCCACCTTAAATATTTTTTTTGACGAATCACCACCATCAATAACAATAACAACAACTCAAAAGTGGAAAGAATATTAATGTAGTCCATTACAGATGTCACTCACTTATTTAACTGCTTTGCAACAAAATGCCTAAATTGAAAGTAATGATCTTTTGCAGCCCGTGTTCATTGAGTGAAATTTGGCCAATTGCACTGGCACTTGGCGCAGCTATATATGGAAGTAAACTATAAATAAACTTAAATAATAAAATTTAACTAAGCGGAAAATTAAAAAAAAAAATGAAATCAATAAAAACATGCTCAAAAATTAAAGTGCTTAAAACCTCTTTATCCTAGAATATTAATTAACCATTTACGTTTGCAAAAACAGTTAAGTAACTAAATTAGAAACTAAATAAATCGACGTAACAAAACAGTTAAACGATAATCAATGTAAGTTATAAAAAATGCAGACACAACTCACAAGTAATTACATATCTGAAACTTGAGAGTCCGACAAAATTAAAATGGCTCCTAAACGCAGCCATTTGAAAAAACAGACGATAATTTTAAATTAATCGAAAACCAATTAAACGATTATTGTCTTTTAATAAAATTTATGCCCACTTTGACTGTTTATGTTCACCATGTCCTCAATGGCGTGGAGTCGCCATCAAAAAAAAAAAGGAGACGCGCAATAATCCCATTGATTGGATGGGTCGTCGAGGCTATGTTGCAATTTGCGCTTTAAAATCACGCAGCATAGTTACAGCTACGACTATATAATATATGTTAATGCACATAAAAGCTCACAACAGACCTCCAATTCAAATAAAAGTTGCGACTTACATGTTTAAAGTTTAAACAAAACAATATACGAATAGATTGGAAGAATATAGAAAAAAAAAATGCGGAGAGGGGTCGCTAGGTCACACCGTTTAGCTGAGCGCGCGCGCGCGCGTAGAGACTCCACTAAATAATGTTTCTTCTTCATCGCTCATCACCATCAGCATACACAAATTATTATTATATTTTATTATTGAATATAATGGATGTTTTCACTTAGCGATGTCAATCTCGGACACACACGCAGGTGTTTCCATCATATTGTTTAAGTAATCCGCGCATCGTTTAGTCTTTGCATATAATAGCAATATACCGCACCGCATTAAAATAGTTCGATTGGTCAAATGAACACAGTAATGCTAATTTATTTAGCGTCTTTGTTGCCCTCGCTTGCGCGTCGCGTCTGTGCCAGTTTCTTTGAATCGGTCGTTTATAGACATCAAGACGCGCGCACCTATACCATCGAGTAAGGTTTATATGTTTGCGGAGCACCAATTTAATATGTCGAAACTTGATATGCAAATCAATAAATGAATTGTCAATAAATTTGGGGTTTTCGCTTTGCACGCATAGCCTTTTTCTGCAAATTGATTCTTGAATTGAAAGCTCTAACGCAGAACTTTATGAAAGCTATATATTTATGTTTACAGTGCCGCAAAGTTGATCAAGAAGCAATAGCAATAAAGGAATGGAAACATGAGATGCGGTGTGTCAACAGTTAATGGTTGGAGATATGAATGCTCCTTATTTGTTTGTTTGTCGTCTTTTATAGACGTTATGTATCAAGGATTGTGAAACTGTGGGTATGGAGGAGTTACAATAATTACATATTATGGTGTGGTGCAATCTTAACAAATAAAAGTATGTCGTTGTGGAAATTTTACTTTAAGACCCGACGTAAGTAATTTGATATTTTTAAATTTATCAATTATTTTAAAATACTTTTTTTGTTCTTAAAATGTTTCTTTAAAAATGTTCACATAAAAGTGAAGATTTACCGAAGTTTATTAAAGGTGTTCTAAGCAAAACTAAACTTTACGGTAAACCCCCACAAATGATCCTTCTTTGATCTATCTCAGAATCCTTAAGCAACATGAAAATTTATTATTTACAATAGAAAAAAAATATTGTCGAACATTTCAAGGTCAAAATAAAAATTCAATGTCAAACTTTTTACATTTCAGAAACTTAAAACTATTTTTTTTTAATTTTCTTTCATTTTATTGAAGATTCCAGGGAAAAGCTTAGAAGATCAAGGTCAAAATCGGGAAAATATTTACACCTTGGCCTGTCTAAAATGTATTTTACAGCAGGTAGTAATAAATTTACTGCACACTACGATTTATTTTAAATTCAAATTAAAAATTAAACTTTTTCTAAAAATATGTGTGCAATTAATTTGACCTTGAACGATATTAAAACCTTTAAATAAAGTCTTACAAACCTTGAATTAACAAAAATATGACAATTTCCAATAAAGTTATTTAATTTTGCATAACATTACAATTCTGAATACACTTTTGAATTCAAAATGAAAATAGAATTTCTATAAAAAGCCAAGTAGGTAAACAATTCTAAAAAAATGTAAATATTTCCAGCTATTACAAGGCAGAATACAATGCTACAAAACAAATCATTCAACAAATACACATTGCCTATTGAGATGCTTGTAATTAAACTATACAATAAAATTTATTGCCTTAAGTCATTTTACTTATAATGCTTCTAAATGCGCTGCAGACAATCATGAGACGCACATTTAAATTAATGAATACACATTTAATTGCGATTTAATTATTTAGTCGTGTGCAATTTATTCTGTTTGTTTTTAATAAACTTACATTTTATGTTGCGATTGTCTATTTTGTTTTTAATACACACTTTTTGTTGTTATAAAATAATGATTGTGGCCAATATGTATAGCTTCAAGCGTTGACATTGTGAATTATTGTAATTGCTGTAATATTGCATCAATCATCCCTTATAAGTGGTTAACAAAATGTTGTTATAATATATGCAGTTTTGAAACCAGAAAAATAATTCCCACGTTTGTGTGGTGTTAATCAATATTTCTATGATCCTTTTTTACTGGATGATACAGTTTTTACGTGTTCAAATTATTGAAATGAATAAATGTTAAAATAAAATAGGTTACACATTTTTAAAACGTTTTTTTTTAAATTAATGGTGCCTTAAGATTCTTTCCTTAATTCAAGAAAAAATTATATTAAATTTAAGACACAGACTAAAACAACAATTATGTAAAATAACGATTAGTTACGGCATTACATTTTTTTTTTATTGTTTAACCAGGTGGAGTTCAATTCAATGCCAACAAAGAGTCTTAGTTTCACAAATGACTCATTAAAAATGTCAATTTAAATTTTTAATTTTAGTACACACATCAGGATCAGTTAAGAACAAAATTATGATCAATTTATTCATTGCCAATGACTCACATCTTTTAGAAACATGATTGATGATAAATGCTATTTAATGATAATATTTTCTGAGCTTTTTTACGGAAATTCTATCTTTATTTCATTGTCATTCTCATTGCACTAGGATTTAAGCTTTAAGTACATACTTTTGAATTTTATTAACCTAAATAATCATACAATAGCGCTAATGAGATTATTCAAAATCATTTAAAATTTATTATTATTGAAAAAACGGTTAAATTCCGTTTGTTTTTGAAACCTTAAACGCTTATCACACAAATCCAAGAGACATATTCAATTTCTGCCGCAATTATTGCAGTTCCTCATTACATTTATTCCCACATAAGCAGAAATACAAAA
This sequence comes from Sylvicola cinctus, assembly GCA_963854165.1. Lineage (NCBI taxonomy): Eukaryota > Metazoa > Arthropoda > Insecta > Diptera > Anisopodidae > Sylvicola > Sylvicola cinctus. The sequence continues at coordinate 31,977,634 of OY974083.1, read as the reverse complement.
CGCATACGTGAATGACACTGATTCGGCCGCCCGTTACATTCTTGCGCGAAAATAATCGCGCACACGCAGTTCGAATCTCAATAAAATGATCGATTTTAATGATAGTTGCGCGCGGTTCTTAAACTGTGGTGCTTCAAGCTGTTTTAAGCTGCATAATCTTTATGACCTTAATAAATTGATTCAATGTATAATATTTTACCTCCTTTGCTGAAGCATTAACAATTATTCCTCAGTTACTTTTGACTCACTCCGCATGTGCTCTTAATGCGAGTGTAGGCATTCGTTCGATTAAATATAGTATTATTATTATACTAATATAATAAAAAAGTAACTCGTATTTATGCGCAATTTTGCGCGAACGCAAACATCTTACAGCAATAATGAGAAGAGGCCATAATCAGAATTGTTAATTGACTTTTAATTGCGACGAACTTTAAAACGATTTAAGTTTAAGACAAAACTAAAATTTTACACTGCAGCCATCCAATCAAATCTCGCGTGTGCGTGCTTTGTTCTTGTAAGTTGGAGCCAACTTCTTAAATGTGTTCCGCTCTTTGAGCTCACAAAATTGCTGTCCATTATTTCTTTGCATTTATCCAAATGTATTTTTGTGCTGCTTGCATTTTACCGGAAGCTTTAAAATTCATATAAATGGAGATTTTTTTTTCCAATTCTGACTACTTTAATTGACATCCTTTCAATTGTGGCGTTAGAAAAATTGTAGGAAATGCAAAATGTAATAAATAAAAATTAATTGCATATTGCCTTTTAGTGCTTCCTACATAATATTGTTTTGTATTGTTTAGAGAGACATTAAAACGCCCACAATATTTGAATTTATGTTTTAATTTTTAACTTAACTAAATGAAGTGTTAATTAAGTAGGATTTATTTACAAAAACTGAATTTTTTTAACCTTTCTAAAATTTTCCAGAATGTTTTTTCTTAATTTTGGTTAAAGCATCCTTATTCCTTGAATGTTTTATCAAGCGTAGAATGATAAAAATGCAAAATCCGGAGTTGATAAAAGAAATGTTCAAAATACTTCTTCAAAATATGTTATTTCAAAGAACTTTCTTAAAGTTTTGCGGGTTAAACCCTAATTTTTTAATTATCAGATTTTAATATATATTTTATTAAATTGAATGAATGGATATTCTTACTTCTTTTGGAAGGAAGTCTTTATAATTAGAATGGATTAGAGGTGCATTCTTCAGAGAGATTAAAACATTGCACATACATTTAAAAAAAAAAACAAAAAATAAATAAAATTCTAGTAACAACAAAAAGTGGGAAAACATATTTTTGAATCAAAAAAATAATAATAATGTGAACTAATGTTTATGACTAATTCACGAAACGTCTTTATCCAAATTTCATAGCCAAAAGCCCTCCAATTCAATCTTGAAAATAGGCCCTAAAGCAAATTATCTTTTCCATAAAAATCCATTTTCACTAATACAGTTGACAACGAAGTGTCAATAAATCACATTTTTGACTCTACGCATATTTAAAAGCTCATCAGCATACACCCAATGCCAAAAGCAACATACCCAAAAACAACACACCAATGTGTATCTTTTTCCTCATCGATATCTTTATATCTTCTTGTTTTTGGATATCGCAAGTTGGAGAATATTGACTTAAAATCGATCTGCTGCCCGTTTGCTTCAAAAATTTAGACAAACACAATATCGAAACGATTTTTTTATCGTTAAATTATTAAGCAACTGATCAGCCGCTGCGTGTAACTAACGTAACGATATGTGCGTGGCCGAAAAAGCAAACAACCGGGCTGCTCAATGTGCAAACATCATCTCAAAGTGTCTGTAGACTTTAAGGCCCTGAACAAAGTCACCAAATACAAGACGCAGTATATAAAGCCATTATGAAAAGGAAAAAAAATGTATAAAAAATTCAAACAAACATGATTTACTAGAAATTATTGTTAATGTCGTTTGTGGAAGAAAAAAAAATCTTTGGGCGAAAATGAATAGAAGTTAAAATGAAGAGGAAAAAACGGAACACAAGTTAAGACGGCATTGTGTAACTAAATTTGTCTTTTATTTTTCACACTATCTACTTAAGTGTTTTTTCGGTTTGCTTCGCCATAGCTGTACCGTTTTTTATATCATCTCACGTGAATAGTGGAACCTTATAGAAAATAAATAAATAATATAAATTGACTGAAGCTGTAAGCAAAATTATAATAAAATCACAAGATGGATATGAAGAAGTAGCATTTCAATGCCGTAATTGATCAATTTGACGCGCGAGCTTTCTTGTTTCATTATGTTATGTCTTCAGCAACTGCGCTGGCTGCGTATTGTGCTTTAACTTATAAGAAATATGAAGTTATGCTGCACAAGGCATTAATTTTATCAATGAAATAGGCACTCTATTATGGATGGCGTGTGCTGCCCTGCTTACCTCGCCGCTAACAGTTGACTCCTATTCATAATTCATATTTTCACAGTCAGCTGCCTACATAAATAAATACAAGCAGTGTAACTAAATAAATGCTTGTTTTCATGTTTTCAATATTTCGTGTCAAAGATAAATGAAAAAATTTGTTAAAAGCTGGGTGCATTTAATTGAACAATACTGCGGTCAGTGGGAAGGATAGACATTAGACACAACCAACATTCAGCTAAATTGGCTAAGAAATTTGTTGAATTTTGATTGATCGACCACAGCATGTAACACCTCTGATTGTGCGCTTCCTACTCCAATGTTGCTTAACAATTGAGGCCAATTAATGAGCTTGACTCTACCTACATAAGGTTTGATTTTTTTTAAGTTCATTTATGTATGCATCCTGTTTTACAAAATTAATAAATGATTGAATTTGTTACTTAATAATTTTTATATCATATCTTTCAAAATTAAAATAATAAATTCAATTTTCTAAAATATGTAAGCCTAACAGTTAAAACCAGTTTAGTTATTATCTCAGTTTCTGGGATCAAAAAAAAATTGTTTTGCTTAAACAACTGAGTCATTTAAAAAATTTGTTAATTTTTGTTTTCTTGTGGTTTCTCAAGTGTTTTTTTAGCAATTTCTCAGATTTCACCTGTGATGACTTCAATACTCAATTATTGACGAATAACAATACAAGTGTGTATGACGTGTGTAAAATATAATGTAAAATTTATTTATAAAATTAAATTAAATAATTGTGACGAATTATCTTATTGAGTTTTAACTTTTTGGCACAATTTTTTAAGCAGAAAAGTGCTAACCCGGCCCTTTTTTAAACCTTAATTGTTATTTTACATCACATAATTTTTAAAAGAGGTGGATTTATCTACACAATGTTGATTATTTTTTGCTTTAATCGGTTTAGACGGTCGCTTGACGTAACACCCAATTTCTAATCCACATTTTGCATTTCCCACTGAATATTAAATTCATTTTAAATTCTTAGAAACATTTATTTTTACCAAATCTATTCTTCTACTTGTCCATACAATATTTTATTTGCAATCATAAATCACTTTGACTTTCATTAAATTGTAAAATAATTATATAAAAAGGGAGCAAATATAAAACAATGTAAACGGAACCTAAATTAAAATATTTTAAGAAATACAGACTGCTTTAAAACACAGACTTCTTTAAAATGAGCTTAATACATATTAATTTGAATGACATCTGAATTGTTGCATCATTAATCGGTCTTCAAGACATCACAATTTAATATTTTACACAAAATAATCATTGACGTGTCTAAAGACCACACACATGCTGTACTGACCATCGCACTTTCTGAATAATTTATCAATCAAAATAAACAAAAAATTTGGCAAGGCTTCAAATAGACCGTACTAAAAGTGTACGCCCGTAATAATAAAGCTTAAAAGCGTGGCTTGACTCACCAATATTTAGACTTCGGAGTGTGTGAAAAGTTCAACTCATTGCGAGGCAACACACTAAGCATCAGCATCAGACGGTGCACAGATCTAAAATTGCAATCTTCAACTAAGAGCACTTCTCAGAATTTTCAGAATAATTATAGGAAGGTGCAATTAAAGAGAGAGACGATGAGGATGAGGATGCAACAAAAGCTTTAATGTTGAAAAATTTGGCTCACTGACAACAAGTGCATTTGCATCTTGGTGGTCTGTTAAAATTTTTCTGCTTTAATTTTAAAACTAATTAATTTTTTTATTGTTGAAACAATGTGTTTAAATGTATTTTTAATAACCTATTTATTTATTTATTTATTCATAGATATTTAACTCAGCATGACTTTCAGCTACTATCTTCGACTCCTAATTATATTCCTTTAATGTGTACCGCTGCAAGGAATCAATTTTTATCACCCATTTAAATCAAACAGATATTGCATTTATATGAACTCGTTTAAACCGGTAATTATTATTATTTATCAATGCACTAAAATATAGTTACACCGATCGTCTCCATAGCTGCATTAATTATACAAAATGCAATTGCAATTACATACACAAAATGCAATTTACAACATGAACGTGTGTACGCGCCAAATGATGACAGCATATCATTGAGAGCATTTCAAATCGGTGTCACACAATTTGCATAATTTTGCATAAGTTATATTATAAACAACAATATGCCAACATTTTAAAATATGTGAGATTAGCGGTGATCGTGGTGTAACTACGAGTAGTAGAATAGAATGCAAAACAAGAAGTGACTGGAGTCGAATTCCGTGAGATTGAGAAGTGAGTCACCTGGATATAAGGCGCGGGATTAAGCTCACCGTGAGTTTTTATCCACCTTTTTTTTTTGTATTCCTATGTTCGTCCATTCAGACTGCATGGCTTTTTCATTGCGCACAATTATAAAATTAGTACCAATCACACACCACCTCGACTTCCTTTTTTTTCTGATGAAGAAATAATTGAGAATGTCATTAAAATTATTAGTCAAATCTTATAAATAGGAGTTAGGTAATTTATTGAAAACGTCCTATTTTTTAAAATAAATATAAAACAACAATTTCGTGATTTATGAAAGCAATAATTTGTTTCACATTTGCAAATTTTGCAGTGTTAATGAATGTTATCTCAAAATTATTGCAGAATGTGCTATATCAAGATCAATGTGTGCACAATTTCTTGTTCTATTTATTCACGTGCAATGTCAAGATAATATTTCAAGATTGAGTAATTGTCACTTCGAAAACTGTTGCACTCTGCATTCATTTAACGTGTTTCAACTGCGCTCAAGCTCCTGCAATGTTTTTATAAGAAAGTATAAGTCTTATTGAGATTTATTTCAAGCGTCAGTTTTGTCATTAAACAACTTTGTTGTCGGCACATGTGTGCTTTTGTGTTTGACTTGCATAACACCCATAATAAAGGCCTATTAGCAAATAAACTGTATAAGCTTTACATGATCATGAATAATTAATTTGAGTGCATTTTATGCTGTACGAGTACTTAGTAATTTTTGGTGCGCTTTGCACTGACCTCACGTATTTAGTCATTCAATTAATGTCTCCTGATTGTCATGTAAATTCGATGTTTTATGTTTTATGGTAATATTCATTTTATTTGTGTTGTGGGTTGTTAAAATGTGACTTTAAGGTTAAGGTTTTTAATGAAATATATTTTAATGGTTTGGTAAACCTCCTTCATGCTTACGTACATAGATTTACACATTAAATACGACTGTTTCGAAAGCCTAGCATGTAGATAGAAGATTATGTGAAAAATCAATGATGTTAAACGGAAAATTTTAGGATTAGGGATTTGGATGAAATTTAAAAACTAAATGACGTTGTTTATGTTCACAATTTGGAAGTTATTTTAATTTCAAGGTCACTATCGGCTCTATAATAACTTAATTTCAGTCAAAACTCAATACCATCCAATAAATGTTGACTAATTATTAATTTAATAATCATAAAAAATAATTGATAAAACATTAAGGCTGATAAATTGAGTATTAAAAAAAAAAACATTTTAAAAAATTCGTAAGGATAATTTTTCTCTGAGGCTTTACAAATTATTAATGAAACATAATTCTTATAATTCCTTTCCTCAACTAATATTTGATCTTCAAAGAATTAAAAAAAAATTCTTTAATACTTAATAATATTTATTTTAAGAAGTTAAAGGAGCTCAAGAATCTTAAGAAATAATTAAGTGTAAAGTAAAAAGTACGAGTACAAAATATTGTGTACTGTTTAGACAATAATTCTCTTATTAAAGGCCTTTTCAAAGCATCCACTTGACTTAAAGAATTGTTTTGGAGGATAAACAGATAAGCCATTTAAAATACTGTCATAAGCTCAGATGATAATCCATTTTGCTTTATAAATCACAACATAATTTTTCGCAAACGAATAACAACATTTAAACCTGACTAACTGAACAATTCATTAAACCCTAAGTATTCCAGTTGCTGTATTTGCGAAATTTCCTTCACGTCCGCTCACCTATTTAAAATCATTAACAACCAAAATAATTCACCACATTCAATTTGTCACAGCAAGACAAAAGTGCTTGCAATAATGAGATATGATTTATGATCACAATCAATTTCCTCATGCATGTCCACCATTTCCATGTCGTATTGTGCCCATTGGCACTTCATAACGACGTACATGTAAAGGACAGAGTGGGCGATCCAAAAACCATAAACTGCAATAGCAGATCAAGTTTAAAAAAAAAAACAGAAAATAAAAAATTCTTTTTTCAAAAATAATAATAATAATAATAATTTCAATAAAGTAAAGCCACTTACTACAAAGTAATATCTCCAGTTCCAGCTGGATACAATTTTGCAATGCCTATTTATAGACCAAAAAAAAGAGGCAAGGAATCGTGTCCACCCGCTGCGCAATGGTAAACCATCAAACCGCATAAATAACTGTATGCATATTAAAGTAATACAACAACTGTTTAGTCTGTCACGCGTCGCTGACGCATCTATTTATCGACGTAGTAGTTACTCGCCCAGTACTTATACAACTCACAACCAGTCAATCCAATAAATATAAATGCAATGCAATCAAGAACGTGAGGGATTAAAGCAAAAAAAAAAACACACATTGAATTAATTAATAAAACCGCAAACACAATTCAGCATCATTTACTTATTCATAACGTCTTTCGTACATAGAAAACGGAATAAAGCTCATGCGCATATCACTTAGTCATATGAGCTTGGTGTGGCGAGTTTTGTTTTGATATGTGATGTCATAAGCGATCGCAGTGAGTCGTTGCTTGCAATCAACTGCGTAATGACTATGACCGCATCACATCATACTGTGGCCTATAAGTAACCACACTTTCTTGGAATTATTGTAATCTGTCTCTCGCTTGCATTAATTTATAATGAATATAAATAGGTTTTGCAACCGTTTAGTGAAAAAAAAGCCGCATGATCGCATAGGGAAAGCGACATAATACTTCGAACTCGATTTTATTTCCAATTGAAAACTTGTACAAGATCCAACCCTCCAAGATTAAAATCAGTGAATTTTTTTTTTGATATAAAACTATTTTGACATTCAAATATTCAGCGTATCTTACCTAAAAACTTTTCAGAAAATTTCAAGGTCAAAATCTGAAAATTAAAGGCCATTCCTTTTACATCTCGGAAACCCTTCATTTTTTTGAAATTTTTCTTTCACTTTATTGTAGTTTCCAACTAGAGAAAAAGCTTTGCTGAACATTTCAAGGTCAAGATCTGAAAATTATTCACAATTTATAAATTTAATAGTTTTCGAGTTCTGGACAAACGAGTGCAAAAGACTCTGATGGGCTGGGAATATAGTCAAAATGAATGACGATGACCCACCGAAAGCTGTCTTCGCCGAAAGATTCGGAGAAACATGGAGACAGGGGAGATCTCGTCTCAGATGAGAATAAAGCGTAGGCCGAGACGCAAGAGCACTTTGGAATATCAAACTGGTAAACCGTGGCGCAAACTCTTGTGTCAGGCGAAACCCGGACCAGGTTGTAGCGCCACATTTAATAAAAATCTGCGTGTTATAAAAATGATGAGGGGGTTTCAAATATTGTTTCAGCATTTCCAGCATATTTTCGTACTTTCAAGAATTATAAACAAAAATTCGAGTGCAAAACTTAGGCATGCCATTACTCATTATATTGGTCGGATGCAAAGCAAAAGTGCATTTTATATTAATGACGCAGTGGCCTGATAGGTCACAATTAACAGCTACCTAATTTACAGATGTGTTATGATTAGAATGAGGCTGATTTATACAAAGATTCAGTCAACGCGGGCAACGATTTATGAGTCGGAATTTTATTATTAAAAACAAATAAAATTAGCATTGCCTTAATGAATAGTCACCATCATTAAAATCTTAATTCAAGGTCAATGCTTCGTATTACTTTTTTATAGAAAAAATCCATTATTAACCTTTAACTACAAACCTTCCGGTTTTAATCCATGGCCACTAAAAGCATCCTCACTATATGTACGTAGTATTATTTTGCCGGTACATATATTCCCACATTTGTTACCCACAACATTATAAAATATAAACAAATGTCTGCCCACATAATGATGACCAAAGTGAATATGGCAAGTGGGATTAAGCCTGCATACTGCTGACTTAACCGTGACTGATGCGACGTCATTAAAAATAATTTCATGAATACGCTGCAAAATAATGTCGTCGCGAATTCGTGACGGCTGTTAACTTATGATGCACATATTTATTCTTAGATTTGACTTCATTGATTGCAAACAGACATATTCGTCTTAAAGTTGTACATATCGCGTTACTTTTTGTTATACCTATACTATTTAAATTCCGTATGTGTTTAAGTAAATAATAACGCGATATATCGCTAAATTTAATGACTTAATGTTTCGTATTTATTTTAACACGAATTGGTGATAACAGAAGTCAAGTGTTATTTGATGAAGGAGCTTAAAATGCGGTGCTTTGATAATTTATTACTGACATTTTTAATGGACTTTTGCGCCTATAAGACAATGGAAATGCGCTATTCTTTTAAACCGGGAAGGTATGGTCGTGTCAAGGTTTACTAATTCTCATAACAGTTTTAATTTATTCAATGGCGTTCTTTGATTTGCGTATTATATTTAAAAACAACTGTATGGAACGAAAAGCAATATAATTTTTTTTTTAAATGTTGATTTCATTTTGTTTTCATTTTTTTTTCTATTTTGAAGGACTTAAAAATATTTGTTGAATTTTTAGCACTCAAATTTATTGACTTTGAGTGTAATTAGAATGTTCTTAATATAATTACATATTAATATATCGTTTTATAAATCAAACTAAGAAGACTAAACAACTTAAGATACATTCCCCTCATTCTACATCATCCATGTAGTCAAATAAAATAAAAATTCGCGAAAACTTTAGTAAACAACAAAATGAAGGTCAATCCGATATTGCAATTTTGAATCGTCCACCGTGCGTTGTCTTAATGAGATTGTTGATCATTATACAATTTACGTTGGTTGATTCTTTAAGAAATACGCAATTTTATCTTGATTCATGTTTTTAATGAATAAACATTGCTTTTGACTGTCAAATTTCAATCTGTGGCTTGGGAGGGGGCATATTTGCGCTGATATTCAATTTGTAATTCGCACACAGTCAAAAAGAAACACCAACAACCAGCAGCGCCTTGCAGTAAAGACTTGTGGGTGAATCATCGGGCACAGCGTCGTAAAGAAAACACACAATGGAGAGTCTCCGCACAGAAAAACCCAATTTAATGGACATACAAAAGCGTGCAAAAAAAGGGGCAAAAGAATTTAGCTATTTGGAAGGCGCACAAACTACGCCATATAAGCCCACGACAAACCACACATAGCACATCTCTCAATTTGTATAAACATACGAATACAATAATAATTGTTAATTCAATTGAAATTCATTTGATGTTCAAGTGTCACAAGCTCACCATTTATTGTTTGCACGCATCTTATAATGTATGCGGGCACGATATGTGGATTTGTGGTCGCGCAAACATAACGCGAGTCCATCGGCCATCTAAATATAATACGCAAAACGTGCAACATACTTGCGCGGCATGTAAGTGCAAATAATAATTGGCGAAACTCAAATATACACTCGTTATACCTGAACGAGAGTGATGATCGTCAGTTTACCATGAGTGTATAATACATAATTGTAAGATCGTGAGAAACACAATCAGCACGCATTTAGAATTGCTCGATTAACCAAACGCGCACGTGCGCGTGCATTTTTGTTTACCTCAATTGTGGTGATTTCAATTTAATTTCATTTACTTTAATAATAATCTGAGCATTGCATTCTAAATTCATAATTGAAATGCAATAGGAATTGGTTATTCCGCTTGGTTTAAGCGCTCCTGGAAATTACATGTTTTAGTTGAATCCATTGTAGACAATCAACACAAAATACTTCTTAATTATTTGCGACATGGAACGCATAAAAATTTAAAACGTCTGACCTTAGGTAGTTGGTTCATTAAGTGGCGAGGATAGCGACCAGTGCGGGACCCAAATTATAGGTCTTGTGCGCCTTTCCGTTTTATTTTTAATCATCCCCAAAACTATTATGCTTGTTTATCAATTTTTTTTAGATCCAACGAGTAGTGTTAAGGATCTGTTTCAGGATCTTTGAAAGCTACTTACTGACAAGTGACAGATCATTAAAGTCATCTTGAAAATGACTCACGCTTTGCATTAAAAACACCGCCTAAAAAAAATTGAGACAAATATAAAAGTTGACTTTACCCATCTTCTATCTAAGCCAGGAGATTTTTTCTATTGACATAATTTATTATTATATATTGATTTAACCAATGATTGACTGGCACATTTTTCATTAATAATTATTATTTTTAATTAAAATTTTTTTTTATAATAAACAACTTTGTTTTCCACCCAAAAAGGAGAAAACTGAAATTGTACGTGTAAGTAAAACATTTCAAGCTCAAATTACATTTTTTAAATATGCTTCAGAAACCGTTAAATCGTTCGTAAAATTATAAGCTACCCTTATTTTTGTTAAAGACTGTGGTTAAATTATGATTAAATTGTTTTCCAAGGTCATAAAAAGTTTTCTTTATTAATAAAACCAATTTATTTACAATATATTCTCATTATTGTTAAAAAAAAAAATATTTAAAGTAATTACTAATTAATATACACCGGAAATAATAATAATTCTCAATGTTCCACAATACTTAAAGTACCAACATTTAATAAACTGACATATGAACAACAGAACTGAATAATTAAATGGAATTTGAAAATAAATTCCTTTATGAAATGCATAACCAAACCAAAATTATGCACATACTTGTTGAAGTAGTGCTTATGTTATAAAATGCGCATGTAATCTTAAAACATTATAGAACAAACTGCACAAAGCTGATATGTTTTTGTTATGCTTTTATTGCAGCATATTATTGTGTTAGAATTTGTTAAACAAAGTCAATAGCAACGAAGGTTATTTGCATTATAGTTACTATATATATTTACTTATCGCTGCCTGAATAGCTGCTAGTGCTGCGCCTTTGATGTCTCGTTTGTTTTATTTAAAATTAAATTTTCAATCGCGGCTTTTTACGGCTCACACTTTAAGATTGACGTTTCGTCGATATTTAAAACGCATAGCATTGAACTGTTGCACTCCCATCGCATTATGCACGCAGTAAAAGTGTCAAACACAGCTTTACATACAAAATCTATTCATGCACTGTTTATTAATTTAAAATTTACATACATAAATTCAAACGGATAATGTCTTTAGTCAAAATGGGTGTCACATAAGCCTGCAGGGTGTTAAATGGTCATCTACTGCCGCATTTTATTAAAAACGCTCGCACATAATTTGTGTTAAGCTAAGACGACCGCCATGATGGGCATAATCAAATTGGTTTCGCTTAAGACTTAAGCTATGCAAGAAATTGAAAACATTTTAGCAATAATCAGATAATTTATTGTTAAAATATTATCAATAGATTGTTTTTGTGCAAGATATTTTGTGGTTTTTCGTGTGTAGTTTGTGAGCAGTTTTATGGCGACACATTTTCAACGAATCCTTAATCTTGGAATTGCAAATTACTATAATTTACTGAGTTGTAATCGCTGGGGGATTAAAATACTTAACTGCGTTTGATTTATTCAATATTAACATATAGTTTAGCCGCTTATAAGCAGTATTTATGTTCATTTTCATAGGCCATACAATCAATCAGTGTCAATCACGTTGTAATTGCATAAATGTTTAGTATTATGATTGACAAATGCTTTGTTATTAAATTGAATATTGCTTTAAAAATCAATCGATTATTTTATTACGCATTTGTACCACGATTGAGCCGACAGTTGTCGCAGATCATGAAACTATTTTGTTTTACATTGCAGCTCTGACATAATTCGCTTTGATTTACTAATATTTTTTTAAATGTTAATTCTCTGCATAATTAGAAATATGATTTATTTTATTTTGGATAATCTAAGTTGAGTTTTAATGGATTATAAAACATGAAACGAGAAATAACTCTAATTATAAATTATGAGCATTTGCAGTTTAAGATTTGCATAATAATTTTTTTTTAATGCATTGCAAGGAGAGCGGGCTAAGGATTTACTACGACTTGGTACAGAATACATCTTAGGCACACCGAAGTGTGAATTTATTTGAAACAATAATAATTGTACAATGTACAACTTAGAAGCAACGGATTAAGTAAAAGGATGGTTCCTTACATATAAATAGTATGAGCTTGAGTTTTTATATTTTTTATCCTGAAATGTTAAAGCATTTCGACATTTATTAAAATATTTAACGCTTTTTGAGCATCCATATAATTTTTTTTATCCAAAAAGTGGATTTAACTTGGTCTTGAGAAAAGTAACATCTTCCGAAAAATCACTTTTTTGGACTCAGGTGGTGTTAAATCGTGTTGCTGCATCATGTAAGATCAATCACAAACATTATGTCGTAATAAATTAAATAAATTGATTGTGAAATTAAAGAAAAGCTCTTTTTTATTTTTTATCGAATTAAGTTAAGGATGCCAATTAAGTAAACTAATGCAACAATCTTGTATTGCATAAAAGTTTATGATTATGGCAAGTGTTTGTTGAATGAATATTTCTATAAAAATCAATCGCATGAATGCTATAGAACTATTTTGTTTTATATATTGGTTTATTTGCAGCTCTGATTGAATGTGATTTGATCTGTTACTTATTAAGTTTCTAATGGTATACTTCATGTGTCTACATGACTATTAATATTATTTATTATATTTAAACTACTTCATCTGTATTGAGGTTAAATTGACTCCAGGAAATTCCAATTACAAATTATGAGATTATGCAAGTATGTTATTGGTATTAATATTAAAAATTGATTGCAGAATTAATTAAACAGCTTTACATTAAGAATGCCTAATTAAGTAAATTGGTACAACAATGTTATAATCCATAAATGTTTATTATTTTGAATTGGCAAATGTTTTGTTAATAAGTAACTGTTTTATATTGACCTTTGACATAATATGATTTTACTTCCCATTTAGTAGTTGGACGTCATATTTCAACTCAGTGTTAAGGTTTAATGAATTACAAAATATTCTAATTACAATTTATGGGACTATGCAGTACATAATTTGCATAAAAATTTAAAAATTGACTTTTTCTTATTCAAATTTAAAAATAGGTGCAATATTGGTACCAAATTTGTTTTCTCGCATTTTAATCACCAACAAACCTTTTTACCAACCAATTTAGTCATTGTATTTCTAATAAATGCTACAACGACATTAAATATGCAACAATGAGTAATGTTGCTGATGTTTTTGCATAGAAATGAGATGCTTAACTTTCCGGCGAAAAAATTGCAACAATTTGCATGAAAATGGCAAAAAATCACATTAAAATACCACACGAAACAATTGGCATTTAGAATTGTCGTGTAATTAGATTGCGCATGCGCCCACTTCATTGCTATTAATGAGTTACCTCATTTTAACAGCTTTGAACATTTTTTTTTGTTTCTTGCGTACTAACGTAGATGCAGCCGTGTTGGACTTTTGATTGAGCAATTAATTTAAAACCTTGTTGCTATTTTTCGCAAATATTTCTGTAAAGAGAATTTAAGTAACGCCATCGTTTTCGTAAAGTGGATTAAAAAATAATGAAGTTGTCATAATTTAGTCTCATTTAAGCCTCATTTTTAAATGTTTGACCTTGACTTAAAAATACATTGAACTTTTTAGTAAATCATAAACCAGTAAGCCAACAAAACATCAAAATTGCATGAATCAATTAAAACGACATCCTCTCCTCCAAAAACTCCAAAAATGATGAATGTGTCGTGCTAATTAGTGAAACAAATAAGCAAGGTGCAAATATTTGCGATAATAATTTAACTACCTACTTGTTTCAATACTTTTCCCACATGTGTTTTTGCAGCATCTCGCCAACGATGCCATGGAAGCTTCCATACACATTGTGGATGTATTTTTCTTTGACACTTCGCCGCGTATTCCCACTAATTATCATTATTACTGTACAAACACATAAGTAAACCCAACAAATAGCGCACAACAACACAAAAAATAATTATTATTGTCAGAAATTAAAGAAAAAATTCATTGAATTGAGTGTGACAACATTTGCCTTCCCTTTCAGATGAGTGGCTTATTTTTCGAATCCATTTTTGTTTGTCTTAAATTTGTGTTTCAATTGATTAGTATTTTTTGGCATATTTTACTTTAATACATAAATTATTCACCTGGAAATGTGTGCTTGTTTCAGAACGTTTAAAAGCTCTGTCATTTGATACACTAAAGACGTACTTTTAACGTGTTTCAGAAACAACAAAGATCGTCTTTAAAAAAAAAACATTTTTAAAATTTGCTTAAATTTGAGTATCATGAAATGTTGACAGATGATTTTGGTGTTGCGATGAGCTTAATAGACACACACATGCGACGCAAGGTAACGTCAAGACGATCTTTAAGCATCACTTGAGTGATGGGGTCAAAAGTTAATCTGTCGCTAAAATATGCGCACCTTTAAAAAAAGGCAGCATTCTAATAGGTGTTGTTTTAAATTCAATAGATCTTATTTTCGTTGTTCACAGTGACATTTTGAACAATTATTAAAATTGGGAAAATTTTATTGATGTTAAAGAAGGTTTTAAAATCCTATTTTATAATTTTTAAGACATCAATTTTGTTTGAAAGGAATTAGTTTTGCAATTCTTAAAACTAAACTCTTTTTAAATTTTTTAAAGTATTTTTAGTTAAGCTTTTTAATATTGACAACTTAAAAGAATTTACTGTTTTTTTTTACAAATCTCCAAACAATTGTCAATATTCAGCATAGTAGAAAAAAACTATTATATTATTTTCAAGTTCAAAAGTCATCGTTCTTCAACAATAAAAGTTTTTATAAAACTTGCCTTTAAATGCACTTAATAAGTTATTGATTATTACTTAAGAAAAATAGAATTTAGGAACGTTTTAACTGGATTCCTCTACCATTTCATTTTCATAAAACGATGTACCTTGCGCCATTTTAACGTTAACTGCTTTGTATTGTGGCGTGATGGCTTAAGCAAAACGTTTGCCGTGTTGGCACGTAAAGCAAGGTGATCATGTCAGTTTGTGCTTAACCACACGGAATATTATGCCAGCAAATGTGACAGCTACAAATTGAAAATACTAACTGGCCAATTTTTTAAAACTGATTTTTTTATGGTTACATCCAAATACTTTGTTGTTGGTTTCGTTTTTTTTTTGTATTTCAAAACGCAGAAGCAACAATGTTGCAAAATTAAATTATCGTAAGATGGATGTGACTACTGAAATCTGCTACATAATTCATTCCCACTTCAAATTGTCCCCTTCTTTGTCATAATTCAAAAATTTGAATTTAATGTTAAGCTGGTGCCACTATAACGTAAACATTTTAACAATGTCTGGCGCCCCCTTGTAATTTGACTCATTCTTGAGTGACCCTTACTCGTATAGACCACATGTGCGACCGAGACATTGAACTTTACGACAAAATACTTAAGACGTCAATGTTGCAAACCGAAGCGTGTGGACAAGTGCTGTTGGTCAACGTGCACCTTAAAATTGGCACTACACTAAAGAAGAACTTAAATGAAGAAGCAACTGAAAGCATAAAGTTAAAATCACTGCACTGTGTTTGCCAAGTTACGCATTTAAGTTGCAAACCAATAAAAATAATGCAATGCAAACAATTTCAACAATTTCGATGACTCGAAGAATGTCGTCCTAACCATCGCATCGGTCATCTCTGTTAATCCAAATAATCCAAAGTGTATTTGGCAAGATCCACTTGGCGCTCTACCCCACATTTCAGCTTCCTTATTCATCAATGGTCTATTTTCTATTTGATCTCTTTTGCTAAAGAAAAAAAAACAGTTACGGGCATCTCGTGCGTGAATAAAATACGATCAGGAAAGCATTTAGTATTATTTTAGATTGACACTGAATACTATATTATTTTGGTTTCTCAAAACTGGGCTAGAAAAATGGTTACGCACATAACTGGGAGGAGTGGAGAATTGGTTTCAAACATTAATGCTCGCATTTTCAACTGTGGTGTCATTATGTTGAGTTAATATGCTTGCAAGTGTCAGTGTGTCACTGTATGTCCTGTCTATACGCAAATACGCGTACAGACGGTGTTGGGAATGGTGGAATTTTCACGCATTAATCAAAACTAAATAGAGATCATAAATTAGGTCACGAAATGCCCGTGTCACATTAGGAACATAAACAAAAAGTTGGCTGCTATTTCTTCTCTGCTGTTTTGGAAGGCGTGGGGAGGATTCGTTTGAACGCGCCGAACTCAATACTTGACAATTTGATCGCTGTACCTAAATTTGTATCAGTTCTGCAAGTATTTTATTTGTTTACTACTTTTGCTATTTCTTAAAAAAAAATTGTAAAAACCTTAGGAACTTTATTTGTGGCACAATTAAAAATTTAAATAATCGTGCGGGTAAATTTGTTTAAGTTGTGATTCATTAAATATTCATATAGACGTTACAAGAATTTGGTGTTTATCATCAAGTTAAAATAAAATATAAAATTTTTTAAACAATAACTTGTGCGGAATACGATATGTCGGGGCGATGCCTCACACGACGAAAACGTTTTGAATTAAAATAACAAGACATTTTTAAAGTGTTTAATGGTTATTTGATTCGATGTTGGCGTCTCAAAAATTCTTTTAAAAAGTGTAAATGTTTGCATTGCGATTAAAATGACAAATAATTTTAATTATTTAGAAGTAATTGATTTCTTTCAATACTTCGGAATTGTCTTCATCTACAATACATCACTTATTAGGAATTTTTTTGTAGCAAAAACGAATAATTGCAAAACGCCTAAAATCAATATAAAAAGGGATTTTAAGACTTACCACATTTAAAATTTCCATCAAAAATACATTGAATTCAATTGAATTTTAGATTATAAAAAAATATTTAAAAAAATGTCTGATCAATGATCCTTGGTCCATCTTAATTAAACCATAATTATTTTATTTATTTGTAAAGGAAATACAAAATTAATGTGCAATACTATTGTGGCAGCTTTTTAAATAAAGCTCAAATATAATTTACGATTTTTGTAATTAAGGCTAATTATTACCACAATATCGTAAAATTTTTCGGACTCTTTAATTTCAAGGACATTCAAGGCTAAAATTACAAAAAGAAGAGTGTGTTTTAACATTAAATAAATATTAAAAGCCTATACGTAAATTTGCGAACACAATTTGTCCCTCTCAGACTTGACCTCTGTCACTCTGTCTGAAACAATAAAACAAAAAACTGTAAAGACCTGTAACACCGTACGCATACAATTAATATAAAAAAAAACTCACATCTGTATTTGCACATCAATTTAATTATTCTACATGTTTGTATTTTATTATTAGATCGCCATGACATCAATTCCTTGCACTTAGTGCGGTAGACGCATCGATTTTATCTTTTCAATTTAACATATTAATTACTAAGTAGTATAATATAGTTGCCGCCTGCTGAAGTGAATACTAACGAATTGATGTAAAACCTAGCTCATATGCACTACACAATGGTGTCGGCAAAACGAATTCATAATTATACGCTGCCACCTCCAATCAAATGTTGTACCGTGTTATTATTAAATTATAATAAAGCGCTGCAATTTTTCATAGCAACACGAACACACACCGCGACTTTCATTGCCTTTCTTCTTCTTCCACATACATAACATCATAAATTGTTATATATGCAATAATTCATTTAAAGTATCACTTATTTGCCGCCACACACACTTTTCCGCCTGAGATCGCGCCACAAGATGAAACAAACAAACTACTTGTGCACTCGTAGATATATTCTTGGTAGATGTCCAACATATTAACTTTCATGTTACGCTTCGCCACCCATTTCATATTTTTATTTATTTTTTGCTATTTTTTATGTCGTCGTTTTTACGCATTTAACACATTTGTTAATGCAATTTATAAAGCTGCACGCATGTGTATGTAGCACATGCGACATTTTGTCACCCACGCAAATTTAACGGCAAAAGCACAATGTGCTGGGGGATCGTGCAGGTCGTAGCGGACGCATGCGTATTGCGTGCCTGCATGAGCTGCACGGGGTGTTGCGGGCAATAATTGTGTATACGCGATCGCGAGACGTGGCGTTTACACAAATTGTGTGAATGGACGCGTCCAATTTAGTTATTTATTTACATTTTTGTTTACTTTACTCATGTTCATTCTATTTGTGGGTGCGAGTATTTTAATTATTATAATAGTTGGTGTGTAGATTTTGCGCATTGGTGCCGACTGCCGACATGCAATACGTGACAAGTGTCAGTATGCACAGAACAGCGAGGAGCATGGATGGCGATGTATCATTTTGTTTGCAAATTTTAAATGGATTGCTCTGCATCAGGTTGTTTTGTTTGGACTGGCTTGGTGGGGCTGTTTCAAGGACCAATATTTAGGCGTTTTTTAAAGATTACTTAACTGTTCTTATGGGTTTAAAATTTAGCTTTTTCTTTGTCCAAATGGTTTGAAAAATTCTGCTTTTTTTGTTTGATTGCAAGTCAAATATTTATTATTATGCTTTTTTATTTCAAAGTATACCATGGAATTCTCGTGAGGTGACTTTTACCAATCGAATACATACTGAGAAATATCTTCACGCAATCACTTTTTAAATTAGTCAATTTTTTCACGAACCGCGATTGTTTTCGCGCTTTTCGCGGCTCACTTATGGCTATATTTCAGTTGTTATCGTGAGAAATATTGTTAACAGAGTTTTTAGGTTATCAGATTTCTCCATTGAGTGTGATTAAATCAAATTTTTATTATGTACCGTACGTAAAACCACAGAATCGTTCGCGGAATTTTTCGCGATGTGTTTTTTTTATTAATCGAACAATAAAAAATTGATTCTCGCAATAATTTTTGGATTTAGCCAATTTCTTTACGAACCGCCATTTTTTCAAACACATTTAAAATCTGTAGTTTCAATTTACATATATTAGACAAAAGACTTCACAAGACTTTTTCAAAATACTTAAATACCTTTGACTTTTTAAAACAGTCAATACAAAAAAAAAATTGATCGCCCAATGTTTAAATCTTTTTGAGTACACGTGTGTTGCTTTACCGTCCACTAAATAAACACAAAATAAATGAAAATCGCTGAAAGAAAAACTATTTGCTTAATATTATGCAATATGCAATGAGTAAAATTTTAAAATAATGATTTTGTGTGCAACACGTTTAGCAATATAATGGAACATGTGCTGTTTTTGAGTTCACACATCTCAAGATGCTCGTAAATACAGCAAACACTATCGGTTCTAAGAATTTCGTAGAAATTAGTGGGTGGGTGTTCCTGACGATTTGTCACTGCACCTCGAAGGACATTTTGTTTTATAATATTAGAGAAAAGAAACAGACAAGTCATCTCACAAATCATGAAAATTGTTTAATTTTTTGTTATGCAACAGATGATTTAATTTTGAAATTCATAAATTGTGTTTGTTTTGAAGTAGAAGAAGGCGTTAGCAAACACCACGAACAAGTATATAAGCAAATAGAACGCATATATTCTCATTGAAACTCTTGAAGGGCATTTTGATTCAATATAACTTGACATATTGTTTAAAAAGTTGAGGAAAAAAATTGAAATTCCAACATTTTAATGAAAAGAACATGAACAGAAAATAATAATAATATATGAATTATGAATAACGAGCAGCATTCAATCTAATGCTCAACTGACTTATAAACGCCCACGGCCACCAAGAACCTACACACACCTGAACTTCACAGTCACAAACTGCGGCATGCATACACTTCTGCTGACCTTGTTTTCTAATAACCACACACAGACTTCAAATTAAAATTGACATTGTCTGCCTGTCTCTTGTGAGCATTCCGCCATATACCAAACAATAGAACCTAATCATTAATTTTATACAACATACCTAATGGCGCTGTTTTATATGCGTTTTGTGTGAATTTTTATGGCTTTCCGAAATGACATTAAACTATAAAATAAAACAAAAACACACTAAACACAACATTAAAGAGCACTTGCAAGCTTCCCCCCATGAAGCATCTAGTTCCCATTTTCACCATTCCCCCAATTTGCTGCTTCGCAAATTGGAAACGACCTGTGAGCGGCGGGAAAAAAAATTCAGATGGTTTTCAAACAAACAAACACATAAAACCAGCCTCTTTTGTGCAATAAATAAAAAGACAAACACTGCACAAGCAATGTTGAATTAAGGTCAACGAATTAATATGTAATTGATTGAAATAAAAATAAAATGCAACAATAAAATGAAATAAAGCGTTTAAATGATTTTTTTTTAGCAAATAACAATAATAATTGTGCATGAAATTATGAATCTTTAGTGGCGACCTGTGTGAAAGGAAATCAGACAATCTCACGAGTTGGATGTGCGACCTTAACCACAGCAAAGCAGCAGGCAGGCAGGTTGGCAGGCAGCAGCATGAGCTTTTAAAGCTGTGATAAACTGATAACTATTTGTTCGAATTATTCACAAATTTTATGATTGTTTATGTGGTTTCATTCATTTCTAGTTTGGTTCAGATTGAAGATTATTGTTGTGTGAGGGCATTCAATTATTGTCAAGATTTAAATAAATATTAATTCCGGTGACAAGGACAATGTATGAATAAAATAAAATATGCCTTTCAGATGCTCATCATGTGTAATCTGCGATTTTGTTTACTTATCACATTCATAATTCATATTTTATGCAATATTATTAAATACCGCTAGTTAAATTTACATAATAGACAAAAGGCGCATGAATTTTTCACAGCAGCTTTGCATTTTTTTAACAAGCATTATTTTTTATTTGTAAACAAGTGTAAAATTTGATTTATTGTTTTTAGACATATTTTTATTGCACATCTTTCAATCAACATTAAATAATGAATTATTATTTTTAAATTAACGACTTTCACTCACCAACCGCAGTCCTTGAAATTTAAACTTTTAGGCTGTAACTTTTTTTTTAAATTATCAGACTTTATTTTGCGAAATAAAAATTTCTGAAAATTGCAATTTTTAAAAAGAATTACTACTATTTCACAAAATGCTTTTAAAAACATGAGTTTATCAGACAAATAAATCTCATCGATGTTCTTATTTTGTCTTGTAGACAGAAATAAAGTCTTGATTTGCTTTTTAATAAAATTGAAATAAAATTTAAAAAAGACTGCCACAGAAAATAGATGCTTTATTATAGAATTAAAATTTAAGGATTAACGATGTCACCCTTCCATCAATCAACAATCAATGTGCCACATTCAAGAATATCAGTTGGCGTTTGAATAAAATATAAAAAGTTATCATCACTGATCATGACCACATCGACAGGTTTAAAATAGAACAATTATGACAAAAATAAATTAGCTCGATTAGTTAAGGAACACCACAAATTTATTATAATTCTCAACCCAACGTAGATTCAACTACAACAATTTCATTGCCATGACATTTTCCGTTTTGACAGATTCTCGCATTTAAATTATTTTCTATAATAGTTACCAACAAATTGACATCATATTTTATAAACAAAAAAATAAATACAATATTCTACGACACGCCTCATTTTAGACCACGAAAAAAAAAATCTTTACAAAACTGTCTGCATTGTAGTTTAATGAGAGTGACTTCACGCAACTTAAATTTGCACAAATAAATGTCTCACCTCTGCGCGGTTGGTAAAATATATTTCTAGCACTTTATATATTGTAGTTTGAATAATATCTTAAAGTAAACTTGCGCGCATATTTATAAATGACAATAAAGTCGTGACATGAGCATATTATTATTATTATTATGTGTTTGTATTAAGTATTATGAACAAAAATCGCGAACTCACTCAACGGGACACATTCTATATTGCTCACATATTGAATTTTAGAACCCAATCATTGTTTAATAATAGACACCTTGGCTAAATGTAAGCTCATTGAAATGCAGCGTTAATGTGGTTGCAGCTGAGGGTGTGAGAAATGGTAAAAAGTCACAAATTAAATTTAAATAGTTGGGTTGAGGATGAAATAATTTAAAATAACTTTTCTGCAAATCTGACTATTCAAAGAGATAAAGATATTAAATAAATATTAAAATTTAAAAGGGAAAACCTTACATATTTATTAGAAAGCTTTTTTATTGCGCTTTTTCAACCAAATGTGCAATTTTGATCAGCCACTGTTATAGCTGTGTTTAAGTAATTGCTGATGTGTACGCTTATAGCGAATATACAATAATTTATATTTCACACCCACAATATGCCAATACACCGAATGCTTTATTGTATTGCTGTTTGTTTTAACGAATCGATTGTATGCAAATACACAATGCACATATTATGCATTTTGAGACTCGTAAACAGTTCGTTGGACCTATAAAATTAATAAAAATAAAAACATTTGCGCTCAAATAAACTATAAAGTGTAATTTAAACTAATTTGCAACAAAGTGCATTTATTTAGGATTAATTATACAGTTCTTAGAGCATGAAAAATCATTATTTAAATACGTTATTTTGAACAAAACAAAACTATTGATGCCCGAGTAACACTGAACATTACACGCAGTCACGCAGTGATATTTAAATGAATAAACTTTATAAGATTCATCTCGCTTAGGAGTTAGTGTAAAGAAGAATTGCACAAAGTGCAAATAGTAATTCACTTTTAATTATCAATATGACAGTCTTACGTAAGCCGACAACTCGTATATTTTCAAAGACTATTGCATAGTTTTAAAGTTATTTCCGGTTTAAATTCAATTTATTTACAAATAGAATTTAATTTGTTTTTGCATATTCAGTTCTTTTTAAACATAAAAGTATTGTGGTTAATATTTATCTAATAAATAATAATATTTCGGAGTATTTCGTAAAACAATTAAAACAAATTAAATATTTTCATATTTTTTGATCATAAGATCAATATGTAAAGAGAAGACGATAGATTCAATTTAAAACAATAATTTTATTGAACATTTTTCCACAAGTGCGGAATGCACGTTGCAAATTCAATGCAACGGAGTAACTGTATGTCCATCAATAATTAATTAGCAATTCTTTACACACTTGCAACTGTGAATGTTGATTTCATTTCTAAGTGTTTAACTTAATTAACAACGATATTTTAATGTTCTTGGCAATTTTATTGTCTTGAATATTTTTGATAATTATTTCTAATATTAAATTTTACATTTTAACCACTAAAACCACAAAATCACGATTTCTTCTTTTAATATTTATACAATACAATAACTGTTTCTACAAAGCTATGTAATTGCATTTAAGTTTTATAATTTTTGAGTAAAATAATATTTTATAAATTCCGTATAATAATTACAATTGTTTTACCAAAAAAACCAAACCACCAAGTTAATTTTTTAAAGGAATTTCCCCATATTATATTCAATTTTATCGCTATTTTAAGAACAACTCATTACAGTTATAAATGTGTTATAACAAAATGTGGGTCAGTTTTGTGTTACAAATGAGTTGTTTAGCAATTTCAGCGCCTAATCTTTAATTGCCAGCGTATATGTGTGTGATTTATCGCCTCTTTGCTTTTTACACAATATGCCAATTGAAGCCTCCCTTAATTAAGCCTAATTGCCGCCATTAAGAATCGGAACTTCTGTGGTAATAAAACTATTTTCAGATAATCGTTAAGAGAATAATGAAAGTTAATGAACAAAAATTCAAAATAAATGAACCATAGAAGATGATAAAGAAAGTAATTAAAACATTTTGATCTATTTTTAATAACCACATTATATTTATAAATTTTTTTTTTGGAAAATAATTAACTTAAAAAATAATTTTTTCATCAAAATTAGTAATTCGTAGTTCATAATTTAATTATTAAGGCTATTTAAAAGTCACAACTACTTTGGGAATATAAGTCATAAAGAAAAACTATTGGTCTAGATTTAATTATCTGTTTTGAAAAATCACTAATTTAAAAAAATATAATTTAAAACCCGCTTCATTCCATCATTTTGATTAACCTTGTTATTATTTAAATATTATTGCTTACTTTAATGCGTTTTCTAATTAACCCTCTCAAACTTTGAGTGTTCAGTTCTTCACGCATCTTATCGTATTGTACAACTTAATTACCACTTCAAAAGTTCGTAATACCATTTCAAATATGTATCTCAATAAAGCATCCGATATTGTGACATCTGTATAAAGATCTGAGCCTTCAAA
Organism: Sylvicola cinctus; assembly: GCA_963854165.1. NCBI lineage: Eukaryota > Metazoa > Arthropoda > Insecta > Diptera > Anisopodidae > Sylvicola > Sylvicola cinctus. The sequence continues at coordinate 31,952,847 of OY974083.1, read as the reverse complement.
TTTTGCTCAACAAAATTAAATTCAAACGACGCGCTTCGCATTCGCCATAAAAATATAATGATCAGTGGAGGACGGTCCACTTGATGATGCCCAGACGAAGATAATTGTTATTGCTCCCGCAGTAAAACTATAACACTCAACGATAATAAACCTAAAAATTAAATGAGCTTTCGTTGTAAAGAAAATAAAACAAACAAGTCAAATTTTGTTTTCGTTTTTTTTATTAATTTATTTTATTAATTTTCTTGCATGTCATGTGATTTAAGTTCATATTTTATGCACATTCTGCTAACATTTGAGGGACTGCCAGCGTGTACCCTATAATGAATTTCAGTGTACTAAATTTATTAATTTTTGTTACCAACTTTACTGTAGAGTAAAAGATTTATACAGTAGCGATTTTATTTAATAATTTTAATTACAAAACTGTTATATTTTGCATTATTTAACTACCCTTTAATAACTTCTAAGATGGCCCTCCCTGTCATGTAGTTTAATATTGTTATTTGCCAAAATTTTGTGAGTAAAAAATGGCAATTAAAAATGTGCACAAAACAGTGAACTGAGCAACATTATACTCAGTTAAAGTCACTTTGTATAGCATCAACCGCATAATCTTCGGCAAGATCGTTAAAGTTCAAGGACATCCCCGGCGATGATACTCTAGAATTTAGATTATTTCACTCAACTTAATTTGTACGTTTTTAAGTTTTTTATTTAATTTTCTTCATTTTGTCCAAAGTGACCGCTTTAAGTTTGCCAATGAATAAATTAAACCAATGACAGTTTTATGTGAACTTTTATTGCTCTAAATGCGAAAATTGTTAAGTTGTTTCATTTTGTTAGCAATGTTGTGACTTTAAATAACATTTCTGGCAATTAAACTCTTTTATTATCGGTTTCACTGACATAATAAGCACTTAACAGTGGTAAACTGTTATTCCCTAAATAAATATGCATTTTATTTTTAACAGCAACATTTTTAATTTATATTATATAAAATGGATTGCCAATTCATCCCGAAATTATTATTTTCAGTTGTTTTAAGGGCGGCACAATCTAAACAATTGAAATGCCTCCCCTACAGAAGACGTGACACACTTGAACTCAATTTAATATTGAATTTTAATAAAATTTGAAAGAATTGTAACAAATACTCGTATGAAAAGAAGAGCAGTTTAAGTCAACACGTCAGCTTTAAACGATCAACAATTTGAAATTGATGATTCACAAAACAGCAACCAGTTTAAAGAATCAAATTTTGTATTTTTTGTTAAATATTTTGGAAGAGAAATCTACGCAAGACTTTGTGGGCTTAAATAACTCTTGAAAAATATGATTGATATTTTGTTACTTGGGTAACGACAAAGTTTTAAATCAGTTTCTCTGCAAAGACAATTAGAGATTAGAAACAATCAATAGCGAAAAACAGATTCTTTAATATGTCTATTAAAAATTTATCTAATTTAGATTAAAATTTTTAATCATCTTTGAGGTTTGATTTTAGAGAGTATCGAATCGAATAGACACTGGACGCTCTTATAAACGGTTTTTCTACAAACTGTTTCCAAAAAATAATTGAATCGCACAACTCAATACACTTCCAAGATGGTGGGTTGCATAAAAATTCAAACCACTCAAAAGTTCTTTGAGCTTAAAAGCCCACACCTACTCAAATTGTTTTAAAATATATTATAATACTAAAAGCATAAAATTTTTCAGATTTCGTGCATGTTTTTCACAAAATTTATGATCTTACAATTAATATGTAAATAAGATCAAGCAAGATTTCTTAACAGATGGTTGAAAAATTGAATTAAATCACATCATTATGACTTATCTTAATTGGATTTTTTCAAATTAAAATTAATCCATTAAACTGTTTCAAATTGATTATCATAAATTTTGAATTAAAAAAATTATTCCACAACAAATATGACGATTCGGTTATTTTTAGAAGCATAATCGTTGTCCGTTAAGCAATTCTTTAGTGTAAGCGTTATTAACAAAATATTCATTCCATGTGACATTTTCATTAAACAATAAAAACGCATTTTCCATATTGTTATAAAGTGATGCGTCTTCAAGTAAAGTAATGTGGCATTAAAATTCTGTCAGGTCTCTCAAGCGGTTGGGCAATTTCAACCAAGTTCCATCCTTTCAATGTCATAAAGACGTGCGGGGTCTGCGTTTTATAACTTTCACATTAAATAACTTTATATAGAAGGAGGAACAGCGCCATAATGTTATAGGCTGTAGCCCTCATCGCACATACAGCACTGTGAACAATACGCGTATATAAATAAACAATGGTGACCTAAATACAATTTTCCTTTGCATAAAAAACAATTCTGCGGTTTATTTCATTCATGATTCATGATGGATTGTCAAAATGTTGAGAGCGAAATTTATTGTCATAATATGACAAATATTGTTATCTTCATAAAAATACATTGCGAATTCATGAAGTACTGTGAGGAAGGGAACACATTTTATTATAGTTGTGACTGCATTTTAGCAATTGCATAAATTTCTTGAAATAAACTTTGCGAATTCATTGAAAAATGTACTTAACAATGCAAAAAGGCGTCAGAAAAATTGGTTTAAACGCGGGCAATTTAACGTGAAAATGAAGCACTTGTGTCTTATTTTATTTGTGAATGAACTAACCGTGCAACAATTCACACATTTCGCATAATTATGATTCGTTGACGCGCATAACAATTTGGCAGAAGTCCAAAATGTTGATATCAAATTATTATGCAGGGCACAGGGTGTGGCATTGAAAGTTAAAAGTGCATTTTCGATTTAATTGTATTCATAAAAAATCTTCAAATTAATTAATTATTAATTATTATTCTGACAGAAAGCAGCTTCCCTTGAAATTTCCAAATATTGCTTTATACAATTAAAGACGTGCGTCAATGCAACAAATAATATAAATGAATTTATAGACTGCAACACAAATAAAATAAAAATACATAATTGAATGTAGAAGAATTGATGTGGCTTATTTATTTATATTATTAATAAATTGAGCATAATTTATTTTGCAAGCCAAAGGTACCCTGTAGAAAGGAAACCACACTGTCTGGCAGGGCCCAGAGCGACAGCACAATAAAAGGCAGATAAAAATTGAGTAAAATCGTCTTCAAGTAAATAAATATATGGAAATTGACGCAACAGGTCTGAGCTCGACATCAAAGAACCATCAAGGTCAGCCATATTCATGTATATTGATTCTCTGCGCGAGCATCGCGAGATTATATAAGGAAGCCCACGTTAAATAAACGCGGACATCTGGGTGCAAGCCAGAGTCGTTGTAATTTTTATCTCATAATGTGGTGACTAAGGCATTTGCATAATACACGCAGATAAAGTCATGTGGAATTTGTTGCTTGTGATAACTTTGGCATAGCAAAGCCGCGCGATGAGATTTGCATTCCGAGTTCTTTGCGCACATATTTTAAATACCAATGGGATTTGAATAAACGCATGATTTTCTTAGCTAGAAATTGTTTAGCTGAAAATAAATGAAAAAAATCGTAAACACTCTGAAGGAAAATTCACACAAACTATAATACACAGCGCAATGTGGTTATTGAAAAAATGGGGACGAAATCTTCTTTCGCTCTTCAACAAACATAAGAATTTATTTCAAGAAATAAATCTTTCTAATTTTGTCTTTTCTATTTTTTCAAATTATGTTTTTTATATTTATGTATTTTTATTAAGATATAGTTCCTCCCCAGTAACTAAATGATTTTTAAGTTAAAGGTTGAACGCAACATAATATGCTGCATGTGTTCTAAATAATAGAGGCTACCATGTGTTCCGCACATCATTCCCTCATTATACATTTAAGTTTATTCTTAAATATACTCACACATCGCATCACGAGCATAACAAAAAAAATTGCGCAACAACTTCGATGCTGTGAACATTTTGAAGGCATCCGCCAATCTCATATATGCATATTAAAACCGTCATGCGTGCATGCGTGCTTCTTAAATTGATATGCATGTTATGCTTAAAATAACAAACTGGACGCGAGAACCAATTAATTTGGAATATGTAAATTAAAATAATACAAAACTCAAAATAAAATATGGTAAAATAATAATTTAGATTCGCGCTTAAGCGACAACATTTAGATGTAAATTGGATTTTAAACGAACTACTTAAGTCTGAACTGACCTATACGCTTGTGATGTGTTTTATGACTTATAATAATCAGACAAATTGTGTTTACCCACTGCCTTGCAAAGAGATCGCGCCGCTGCTATGCTTGTTCCAATTTTGGATTAATTTAAATGATTAAGTAGTTATTGCAATTGCAAATTCCATGTCGCTATTAATTGCAATTTTAATTACTTTTGCAAGCCGCATTCGTGTTAATTATTGTTTGAGAGCTGTGCAATGAAAATCGTGCAAAATTTCGATAATTGCGATAGAATTTTTTAACACACAATTAATCTTTCTACATCGTTGATTATGCTGTGACATCTAAAATATTATTCTTGATGGTTAAATTTAAAAATGTCCTTCACCTTAAAAATTTAATTTAAATATCGTTTAGACAAGTTCACCAACGTGTTATTTGTTGCACTTTAACCTCTCAAAAGGTGAAAACAACAATTTGAAAAAAACAAATTATAATCATTGTTGGATCTCATAGTTTTTCGCCATCAATAAATTACTTTCTTATAATATTTTTTACTCTAAAATTAGTAGCCAATTTAAGCAAAGAAGCTTGAGACTTTGTAGTTTGTAGTATATCAACGTTTTCAAAATTCGTTTCCTAAACAAACACAAAAATTAAATATCAAAACTTTGATGCCATTTTGGACAACTCATTATTTGACCTTAAAAAAAAATTAATCCAACCTTGAAATGTTCAGCCAATCTATTTTACATATTGTCTAAAAAAAACACTGTTCAGAAAAAATTAGGTTTTTGGAACAAGAAAAATAAATTGACCTTGAAAAGTTACTTGTATGACCTTGAAAAGTTTAGCAAAAAATTTATAGCTCTCTGCAAGATCTACAATTATTCCTAACGATCCTCCTTAAGATAATTCAATTGTATGTAAACTATTATAACTTGACCTTGAGTGTCCTTAGAAAATTTTGTAGAAAACTCATTTCAAGACATTTTTTTCTTTATATTTATCCCAAATGTGATGAAAATTTGACCACCAGAAAAAAGGAAAACAGGCATACATATGTTTATACGCTTTTTGAATGCAGCAGATGTCAGGACGACTTTCTGCATCATTAGATTTGTTTTAATATGAGGTACAGTTAAACAACTTATGATTTTATGATACTGTTCTAAAGTAAAAATGATTTGTCACACTTAAAATTATTAGTCTGTCTTTGTTTACCACTTACTTAACGTTTATTAACGTTCCATTTTTTTCAATATTAATAATATAAAAGAATAAATGAATTCATTTAGCTTTGCTGCAATTAGTCAAAACAACAGATAAGTCAACATTTGTGACACACAACATAATTCAATTGAAAACTTGATCTTTATAAGGGTCTGATCAGTTCGCTGTAATCAAATTTCTTCAAATTAAATCAACATCAGTCTGACTAAACAAATTAAAGTACGTTTCCATCATAACGTTGTGAATGCGTGCAAACTTAATCATTTCGTTTTTCGTGGAACTCATAATCTACGAGTATAATATGCAGTACATAAACATTAAACAACAAACAAAAAGGTAAGCTCACACTCTTAGTCGTTACCATATAAGCTTTTTTAATTACGTTCACTTGATTGGACTAACTTAAGTGTAAAGAATGACTTTGTTTCAGTAAGTGCATAATGAGTAATTATTAATTTGTTGTAGAAGTAAACTGGAGTACAAACAGAAAAGTAGACTCAATGAAATTATTGTCACTGTTTATGTTTACATCATAAAGTACGCTTACTTATACAAGAGTCTTATTTTAATTATTATTAAAGTAAGTAGCAATAACTTAATGAAAATGGCATTAGAGTACACTGAAGTGACTCAAAGATAAGAAACCCACACGCCTCATGTAATAAATGAACCAACAATTGTACAGTTATTTGATTACGAAAAACAAATATGCACATACGTTTATAAAGTTTCTCTTATCAGCGGGTGTCTTAACTAATAACATTAAAACATTTATTAATATTAAGTGTGCTGTACGTCTTAAGTAACATTTACATTCATTCATTTTTTGCGCATTTTATGTGTACGGGATTTAACAATGAGAAATGTAAGACTGTGTGCATGCAGTTGGGTTGTCGCCAGGATGACTGCCGGGAGACATGAACAAAACACTTTATGTTGTCTTGGATTATACGTGTTGGTTTTATGCAAATCCGCATTACATTCTATGGTTTATGCGAGTTCTTCATTGCTTTAGACTTTTATGTCTTTGTCATTCAGGAATTTTTTTAAAGAAACGACTGCAATGAGAATTTTAATCACATTACAAATTTAAAATGTTATATTTGTATTTGAAATTTTATTTTTTGTTTTTAATCAAATATTTAAATTAAAAGTTATTTTACAAAACAAAAAATGCGGAAATTTTTACCTCATAATTAAATAAAAGTAATTAATTATTTTTTCAGCATAATAAATGTTTATTTATTAATAATTCCACACAATAATGCTTGAAAGTTTAAATAGAGGAAAAAACTAACATTCAACGAAAAACAAACAAAATTAATCTCTGTCTAGATCCACTCGGTGTTGATAACACAAAATCCATTTTAATTTTCGTAAACACCCGAAAATCCTTCAAATGTTAATTAATTTACCATTTTCCTGACACTTTAACAAATGATGAGCCAAATATTCGTTTTTCGCCTCAAATTTAAAAATTTGTTTCCTTGGATTTTATCTGCATTCACATTTGTCAAACTATTTCAAATACGGATCCCATAATAGTCATTTGTTTTAACTGTAGATGAAACCACTAACTTAAAACATGTCGTTATGTCATTGACACACATGAAAACGTAAAAAGAAATTTATTAAAACATGCATTCGAAAAAAAAACAAACAAGAAAAATCCAGTAACTTTATCAGTTATTGAGTTTAATTTTTATCACCTCAATTTTTATCATCCTGCACATCTTGACTACGATTTTTTACACACTCACATATCGTGACGTATGGGTGGAACGGCGATAAAAGCTTTCAATTATTCAATTACAATTTACAAGGCACAAAAAATGATTAGGTGTGCTCTTATCAGTTTAACTTTTAATATACGAGTACATAAATATTTTAGCCGACATGTATCATGCATACAAAAGATAAGGCAAGGACGTTGTCAATTATTTACTGATAACAAATGCAATCATTTTATGGCTATGTACTTATTAGGTGTTTGTAAATAGTATTCTAAAAAAAAGTAGATTGATATCAATATTGATTCATACAAATTTATTTGTATTTTAATAACATTCAGACTGAAAAATTTAAAAAAAAAAAAATTAGCTCATAAACAACCTTCAAAATTAAACCCTTTTATGAAAATAATTTTAGGGAAATCCCCTAATAATTGTGTAATGATAGGTTCTACATGAGAAATTATAATTTAAATGTAACTATTTTGGCAAATAATAATCAAAAAACCGCTTATCATTTAAAAATATTTGCTCAATTTAATTAAATCACCAATACCTTGCATTGTTACTCATTACTAGGACTTAAGGCACATGACAAACAAAGTCAACGGCCACAAGGTGGACGTGCATTTTTGTACAGCCGCCAAAAGATTACGTCGAATTGTTTAAGATATTTTCACGTTACACACCTAATGAAATACAATGAGTTTAATTGTTTTGTGCGATAAAACGCGGCAATTTGTTTTACTAATAATACCCTCAAATTTCGGAAAATACGTTAATCTCAAAGTCCACAATAAAGAAGCTTGCAGCTTGGATTTTAATCAGTTCAAAACAAAACAACAATATAAATCGTTTACCAATTATAAATGATATCAATCTCAATCTGTAGAAATATCGGATGATATTGTTTTAAAGTTTAGTGATTCACGGTGGTAAATTAAATTGAACAATTTCGCAAATTATTTAATTATTAACGAACAATCACCGTGACTTTTTGTTGAATTTTCGTTTGATGAGTCCAAACTACACACTTTGTGCAATTACATAATGTGTGAATAATGGGTAATAGCTTAAAAGCAAACCTATATATGAATAACTAACGAAACCGACGGAATTTGTTGAGTGAGATACAGAAGTAGTTAACAAAATATATTTTTTGGAATAAAATCTATTATTATGTTGAAATAAATTTGTCTTAATGCGGAACCCAGCCCTGTGCTACAGCCCAAAATATTTAAAAAAAATTTGGTTGGAAAGTAAATAAAAAATCTGGATCTTGATAAAAGAACCATCTACCGGTTCCAACTATATCTAAGAATTATCAAGGTGACCGCACCCATGAATATTACAAAAAAAATTATCAAAATCTGTCAAGCCGTTTAGGAGGAGACAAACTACGAACAAACGCACACCCAAACTTTATTTATAAAGTAGAATAAGGACAAAAAGCGTCTGTTTTCCTTTGCTGCTCGGAATTTTTATTAAATTGTTGTTTTTTTTCTAAAATGTTGATAAATAAAAGAAATGCAAAACGCTTTTGAAATTTTTTTAAACATTTAAAAAAGCGAAAGCGACTAACACTTATGAGCTTTTTCTGCCTGGCGAAATTGGAAGGGGTTCAGCTACAATAATTTTAATTAAATCAGTTTCATAAAACATCTCTTTATGTGCATTGATTAAAAAAATTAAAAACTTAATGCATATTATGCAGTTAGTAAGCTAAAATATGCAATATACGATATGTCACGTTTCTACATGGTCACACAATATTTTAAGAAAAATGTCTGTATTGAAAACAAAGCCACACATAACACAGAAACGGTTTACATGCTGAAATGCGTAGGACACATACAAGATAAAGTGTTTAATTAATTATGTATGTAAGTAACCATATATCTACCGAACTACTGTGGTTCAACAAGCCATTTCCAGCAACTAGCTAGAGCTGCGCAAGTAAAATTCTCTGACAAGTGTGGAATTCTCGCTTATAGTGAAATTACTAATCATTTTGTGTGAGCGTCGATATATTACACACATGATATGTGCCTACATCGTTATAGATTGTTCATACAGCATTATTGTGACTCACATGACTTGAAGAATGTCTTCGCCCTGTCTCCCGCTTTCCGTTATTATATTATGAAGCGCTTTATTCGTTTTTAGTCGCAGTAATATACGAAAATCGCAAAAGCAAACAGTTCAATTTAAAATTAATTTCATCCACACACACATTATGATTGTATGTTGTGTGAATTGCCTTAAATTCGAACGGTGCGTCTCCACCCTTCTTTATAACACACTGAACTTAAGTAAACCGTACATATTTGTATCGCACTTAAATGTATTTGCCTAATTCGATAAGATAAGCCATGCAATTCACATTTATAATATTTCGCTCTCAAGTGTCTGAAAAAGATTGTCTTATGACAGTGCAAACAAAATAACATTTAAGTGAACGCAAGACCCCAGCATTCCACAATAAAATTAAAAACTTAACATATGTGTATGACTTTAAAAATACATGTTCTTTTTTGACAGCAAACAACTGAAATTAAAATCTGATCAATCACCAGCAGCAATGCTTTGAGGCGATTAAAAAGAGCAAAAGTCATCATTCATTTCCATAAATTACAACACTTATTTTTATACATTTTCGTCTCATATGTAGAAATGATAATTAGTAATTTGTACTGATTTTGTTAATATGGCAATGTACTTATTGTAGTACCACTAAAAATAACAAATTCGGAAGTTGGCTATCTCTATTACTCATTCTTCCATTATTGCAAAACAATGTCTGTAACACTAAAAAATTAAATAAAACATGGATCATATAATTAGGAAGCAATGTCATTGTGACATGTTGTTTAATTTATATAAAACTGTCTTAATCTTTAATTGTGATAAACCTTTGAATTTATACAACTTTTACTGATTATAGTTGATATTGGAAATGACACATCATTTTTAGTAATTATTGTGGATTTAAATGGGAAGTCTTATGAGTCTTAAAAAATAGCACGTCATGTTACTAAAATTAGCTAGTTAATTTTTATTAGTTAATTTTAAAAAACAATTTAAAAAAATAAAAAATCAGCTAAATAAAATGTAATGCAAATTAAAGACTTTGTTTCTTGGATTTTCATCCTAAAATTGATTGAGAATAATTAAAATCAATGTAGCCGTTTTTGAGCCACACATATAATATTTTATTTCAATTTATTAAGCATTAAAAATAATTTAAATTTAATTTCCTTAAATTGCCTTTCACAACATTAAAATTAACATTTTCGTAACAATAATACAATAATAAACAAGTCTTCACAAAGCTAAATAAATATGAGAGTTTCAGCCACTAATATTAGCCAATCATTAAAATGACAAAGCAGATAAAAGGGACTTTCAAATGAAACGCACGTCCCCTTTCATGTAATTTATGAACAAGAAACACATAAGCCATAACACCTTTCGAAAGTGGTCGCACAGACTAAATGGCGCGTAAATTTTGCGGCAATGTGCGAGTTCATACATGAAATATAAATAAATTTTGCAGTTCAATCAAATAAATTGTGGCGGTGTGTCTTTCGAATTGACGCGCACGGCACACACAATTTAACCTACTCTTGGTGAGCATTTAAATTGTCCAATAACTGTCAGCCCGGGATACAACACATTAATTCACTATGTAATATAAGCGACGCCTGAATATTTTTAATATCAAACACGTCTTTGACTCAACGCAAAAACACTCGACAAATCTTCAATGACTAATCACTTTTTATTTGAAGCGAATTTATTTTCATCACTTTCCTTCCTTGCTGCCTATTTATTTCGAAAGTTTAATTTTCAGCGAGGTAATTACAACGGCAATTAATTTAGCGTTTTTGAAAATAGCAACTCGCGGATGTTTTTAATTACAAAAATTGTATTAAAAAATAACTCGCACAAATTAATTTTCATGCACACATTTTCCTTTTTTTAAATTTTCATTACCTGTATTTTAAATTAAAGTTGGTTAGATTTTTATTTCACTTTGTAAGTACATATGAAATAAAAATTGTTTGAGCAAAATTTATTAAATCCGGTTAAATCCTATGTTTATGAATAATTTATTTGAATGTAAGGAATTCATTAAAATTTCATAAGTGACACTTTCGACAAATTGATGTTACATAATGCTCACATAAAAGCCCACTAAATTATGTTCCCAAACATAAAAAAGCTGTAATAAAGCAATAACATTTTGAATTTATTTATTGAAAATAATTTGAGCCATCAAGTCTATGTAATCCGAGATTGTGTGTGTGTTTGGAAATTTTCCAAAAATATTTTTTAAGGGCGCACCTACGTGTGATTGTTATTCAATCCGGCGCCATTTTAAAGTCAAAACCGTTTAATTTTACCCACGATTTGAATAATAATTGACCTTCCCTATATGTGGCTGAATAAAAATATGCACCTACTTAATCTCCATCGCCATCCATCTTAAAACTTCGGTAACTATTTGCAACCCAATCCCCTTGCACCATCTTGAATTTTCTTACATGCGCGCATTTATTTCCAGATTTTGTTATTCCACACAATGATTTGTCTATATACTTGTCAAGGATAACAAAATCATTTTTATATTAATACAGCCACAAGTTTACCTCCATGCCCTCTATTATTTCTCATAAATCACCAATCGGCAGCATGCAATTATCTAAAACAAAACAAATCTGATAGAAAATTAATCGCTTCGACTCCATTCAATAAATTGCATATTAAACCTATTTGTTGAATTTACGTATTAACTAGTTAGTTAGTTAGTTAGTTAGTTAGTTAGTAAACTCTCCAATAAGCGCTTTTTTTTTCTTTTTTTTCCCCCATTCAGCACGAGCTTGTGCGGATGCGTGTGACCTCACCTGATACTGTGCTCATGCGGATTGTTGAGCGGAGGCTTGTTGGATGATAAATGGACGCCACGCCGTTTGACTTCGAATAATAAGCACGACGTCCATTCACAGGGAGAATAATACAACAAATTGCCCATTCTCATTTTTCACACTGCAATTCATTCATTTGCGAATTGTGCTGTTGTACGAGTATTTTGACGCAACAAGTTGGCGTTTCGTCAAACGCAGTTACATTAATATGAAGGGAAAGTGTTCTTGCGAGTTATTAACTATGCTTTTTAAGCATATCCTCATTTAGCCGCACAGGCACGTTCAGCAGTTTGGATGCAAATGTGGCTCTAGGATTTTTCATTCGAAAGCACTATGTCTGTACAAGTCAGCAGTATTAACGTTTTGTTTTCATTTTTTAATGGGTTGAGGTCTTTTGCAATTTCTGTTGTTTTGTAAAAACAATTTATATGGTAATTTTTTTATTAAATAAAAATCCGTGACTATTAGAAATCTTTATTACAGGAAAAATAATAAATTGAGTTTTTCATGGATAAAAATATTTAGCAACAATTTACAGAGTCCGACTGATTATGTAGTCAGAAGTCAGAACTGTAACGATATTGTTAACATTCAAGAACAATTGGAATTTGATATCTCATAAATTAGAATTTTTTATTTGAATAATTAAAAAAGATAATTATGAAGATTAATTTTTTTTTTATGAATACATTTTATTTTTTAGATTCTTTTTTAATTTACAATTCGTTGTTAATTTAAAACAACATATTTTGTAAAATTTTATCACTATGCAATTAGATATTTCGTAATACTTTTTAATTTATATACGATCCCAAAGGCATATAGAAATATGTATTTGAATTTTCGAAAAAAAAATTTGATGATGCAGAAACTCGTTTTGACACCCCCTGAGTCCAAAAAAGTGGTCTAGAAAGACTGTGCAAAAGTACGTCCGTACGCAGTACGCCGTACTATAGAAAAAATGATGTACAATGGTTGAAAAAAAAAACTCTTAAACTACTGAACCGATATATCAATTTAAAACTGATATGGTTCAAGGGGCAACTTTTAGAAAACAACATTTTGTTTCCGTGCAACCAGCAACGCATTAGTTTCTCCGCTAGCAGCTATTTAATAAATTTTTGCAAACAAAAAAGATCTTTACTAACCTTTATTGTATCGGTGTTGCACCCTGCAGACTACTTCGCTCCTTGTTGTTCACAGTTCAGCTACGAACACGTTTCAACTCGTTCAATTCCAAATACTTACGCCCAAATATTGTCGGGACAAAATCAAAAAAATTTTGATTGGTTTAAACCACAATCACTTAAATTCCTTTTTTATTTTAAAAGATTTTATAAATATACCCACATAAAAAATTAATAATAAACACAAACCAAAATATTCACTTAAACTTATAATCTCAATATTTTTTTTGTTATATTTTGTAGAAATTTTTACCCACATCAGATTTAATTAATGATAATTACAAGCACTTAATTAAATAGCTAAAAACATTTCATTTCAAATTAGGGGATCTTCAATAGAATGTCTTATTTTAAAATTCAATTGAATTACTGCACACGTATTTTGGTCACTTTCATGAGCAAAGTTGTGCTCTAAAATCTTAAAATATTTGTAAAATTTAATACATTTTTAATTAAAAAGCACTTTTTCGAATTATATTCACGACGCAACTCTTGGTTTTCACTGCACTGTACTACTTTTTATTTAATAAAAATCCACTTCCGCACTGAATTCGAATGTTTGACTGACAATGATTAAATATTCTACCACAAAATAAAAATTTTGCTCCTACAGGCTACAGAGTACATACTACATAGTACAGACTACAGTACAGCAATTAGGACCCAAAAAGTGATGAACGCTAGTTGGAGGAGAGGAGGGGTTTCTGACAATTTTGCGATGCTGCGCGTTCCTCTCATAAAATGTTCTGATTTGTGCGATGGGCTTATTACGCATACACACATGGACTTAAAATGCGTTACCTGGCTATTCTGCATGAAATTGTTAAACGATTCGAAAAAGTAATTGAGTTTTGTATTCTCTATTTTAATAGGCTTCCCAGAATTATTCAAAACAAAATTTTCACATTTAATATTGTGAATATTTTAAATTAATTTCTGGAATATTCATTAAAATCTTGGCGATGGGTTGATAAAAATGTTTTAATTAAAATACTGTTGAAGAAGAATTAAAAATAGCCGTTTTAAAATATTATTCATTTATATTTAAACTAAATGATTTAAGTATACTCAATAATAGTAGCAGTAATTTTGCGTTATAGAATGAACAAACAGCCCCTTTCAAAACGCCCTAAATAAATGCACAGTGAGCACTCCCTGCCGCATTTTCTAAACAGTATTTTCAAATAATTTCAAAAAAATAATTACAAAATATTATAAAGCCTGGAATGCTCACAACTACATAGAAAAATTAAATCCTATGGGAGAGCGAAGGTGATAACAATTTTGATTTACTGATTTCACAATGTAACTATATTTATCATAGTGTGTATCTGAATAGTGTCGAGCCACTCCATAATCTCATGACCGACCAACACATGCGTGTCGCATAAAAAAGTCTGCAAATTTTCTGGCTTTTACACAAATTGCTGAGGCTGGAAACTGGGAAGAGAAGTGATGGTTTATGATGTCTATACTAATATTTAATTTAAATTAAACACAGGAGTGTAAGTAGCGGGTAAATGTCGATAAAATGTGCACCACTATTTTAATAGATGAATTGTTACTCTATGTTGTAATAGTTGCATATAATATGTATATGCTCCTGGATTTTGCCGCTCATTACAAAAATCGCTTTTGTGTTGGTAAAAGTAAGCCCTGAAATTAAAACACGCTGTGGCAGGCGGCAGCACACACATCCTCATCTCATTTTTCTGCTTTCACTTTCTCATCCAGCACATTTTAATTGCATGTGATGTTAATTAAAGCAAAAGAGAAAATTGAAATGACGTAGTGGAATAAAAAGTACGGTTAATTGTGTAACACCGCGTTTGAACATGATGGATTTTTGTACATGAAATAATTAGCATTAGAAACTGTTTATTGGAAATAAGAAAAATGATGAAAATTTGAAGACAATATATTAATGAATCGTTAAAATGCACATCTTATTGTCATTTAATAATATTTTTGGTCACCAATAAGGAAAAATTTTGCTGTATTGTTTTTACCTAAATGTACTAAGTTTGGTGGGAGTTAAATGACTAACAATTTCAATACTATTTAATTTCCTGATGTGCGATTGCACATATTAACCTATCCCATCTTGAGTTTAGGTACAAATTCTATATTAAATCAATTAAGTCTACAAATGCTGATAGAAATATTTTATTTTGACCTTGGAAAGTTCTGCTTACTTGTTCCTAATAAATAACAATAAAGGCAAGGAGCAAATCATAGAGAAACATTAGCAAACACCGTTTTGACCTCTAAAACTTTATTTTATGACCTTGAAATATTTTGCAAAAATATAAATTTTTTAAAGATCTACAAACTAGTAGTACATTTTTTGTTAATAAAATGTAATACAAAGGAGATATTGGATATTTCCCGTTTCATCCTTTTTAGTTTTTAGGTTATAAATCAATAACATGATTGAATTTTTTATGGCGATGTACAGCAGTTATATGTAGAACAACACTGCGGATCACATATTAAAAAATTGGCAAATTTGAATGTCGTCTTAATGGGAAATTTTGAAAAACCGTCGTTTTTTGGCAATAACTTGACCTTGACTCTGATCTTGACGGTGAAACTTAATGTAACTCTTTGCGTCGTAGATCGTAATATTATATTAAAATTTGGTGCAATTTGGTTTAGCCGTTTAGGAAATATTCGAGATTTTATTATTTTGTGAAATTGAAATTTTTGTTCGAAAATGGCCAAAATATGAGGAAATATCACTAGTAACTTTTGCTTAGAATTATGACTTTTTCGTGGCAAAAAAAAAACATTTTTTCAGAAACACATACAAAGTGTTTTACTGATTAAACTACAACTATTTTCAGAATTTCGGTGATTAAATTTTTTTACGGATTTTTATTAAAAATTGCTGTTAAAAAGTCAAAAATAAAACCACCTGGTACAATACACCATCAAATCATCGTAAAACAGTATTGTCTCTTTCCTGTTGCACGTGTGTTGGGTGTGGATTGTGCTTTGTGGACCACACCAATACTTAGCCTTCGAATTTGTTGCCCAAATGTTAAAAAGGCTTCACACACATTTAGGGTTTATTTGTATTTAATTAAATACATAGGGAGGATTTTGTAGAAATATAGCCGTGTGAAGTTTTACAATGAAAATATATTTATTATAGAAAAATTGTGTACTATGGTGGGAAAAAAAAACTCCGAAACTACTGGACCGATTTGTGTGAAATTTTATTTGTAAAATATAAGGGAAAAAAATAAGAACTCAATTTACACAATATCAAAAAAATTCTTTCATATTATTGTAGGATTAAATAATATAAGAAAACTTGCTGAACATTTCAAGGACAAAATTTTAAAACTCAAGGCCATATTTTTGTAATGAAAATATATAATTCTAAAACTGTGTGTTTTTGGGTGCTTTCATTTTCTACATTATTCCCAATCTCAATAAAAGTATCAATTTTGGACTAAAATAAAGGACAAAACTCAGAAGTTACAAGGTCACATTTTTCACATCTCCGAAAAAAATTATTAAAATGTAATTAAGCAACAGTCGTATTATATAAAATTCACACCTCGCTCTCCCTGCGATGTAGTTTTTTTTAAAAGGGTTCGCTTTAAACCTTTATTAACAATTGTACAAAACTTGCATGCTTACTTAAATGAGATGCATCGAGAATGTCCCTCAAAACTTCGAATACAGATATTTCTTTAATTAATGTTTGTTGCGTAAAAAGTTAACTAATAAAATACCCCATCAAAAAAAAAGCAGATAAACCTCTTGCCGCTCCTAATTAACATAACCTCTTAATCACTCCAAGTTTCAACTCAACGGAAGTAAATGCCTTTAGCCACCTGCTGTGTAAAGTTTAAGACCTCTTTACAAAACCATCATAATATCAGAAAGTGTGATAATGGAAGTTAAACATGTTGATACTGAAATTTATGGCTAAAACAAAGTAAACAACCGTCCATCACCAGTTCATATACAAAACGTATTATCCAAGGCGGCTCACATGCATCCGCTGATGTTAATCATTCATCCAATAATTGCCTGAATATGATTGAGATTTATTATCTGAAATGATCATCATATAAATAAAGTCGGGTATTGGAAAGCCTTCACAATTGATTGATAACAATTTGTTTATGGTTTGTCATAATTTTTGTTGACGTGATTTACTTATCGCCTCGATAGATTAAATTAAATTAAGTAATGAAATCATAATCTGTTTGATTCACGCCTCATTATTGGTGTTTTGGCAAAAATATTTAGGGTGCCAAAATCATTGGGGGATTTAGAACATAATTTCATCGTTCGAAACTCGTACCATTGTACGTCATATATAAAATTTAATATTTAATTTTGTGAATTAGTTAAGGCCTTTAAATCGTTTTTTCGTAGTTGTAAAATGTATTTTACCATTTAAATTAAATTCTGTAACAAAAAGAAGTTTATATGTTTGCAATAACCGAATTATTCTCAACAATAACTTTTATTTGTCATTAAATAAAAATAAATAATTTTTAAGTATTTTGTACATTTAAAAACAAAACAATATTTCAATATTTAATACAAATAAGATGCCTCAAAACAATATTTAAACTCTTTTGCATATGTTTGCCAAAAATATTATACATCGCATGGTGTTTCAGAAACAAGATCCATCACAGCCTACATTTTATTCTATCTATTTTTAAATTACATGCAAATGTATATGTTGATTGTGTTATTATACTACACTTTTCGAGTAAACACGTTGCTTGGAATATTGTTTTTTTTTTGGGTGTGGGCTAATAAAAGGCAAACATCAATCCACCAAACACATACAAATTCACATACACAGAGTTTGTGTTTAAGGGACAAACAAAAAATTTCCATCTGCACAGAAAGTGACATGCGAAATTGTTGGTCTGGTAATTTGAGAACATTACACAGCTCGTATATGTGCTCTAAGGAAACAAAACATCAATTAAAGGCTATGTGTGCAGAAAAGGGAAAACGACAAATCAAATAGCACATTTTACTTGCACATGCGGGGATCACACGATGTTTCGCCAAAACACATGCATGTTGGATCGTTTACAGATGGCTGTTTGGGCTTAGCCTTCTTATGCTTAAGTATAACTAAGATGAATATTTTGAAATTTTTTTAAGTACTCGCATAATATAAAAATTGATTTTCTTTTAAATTGAACCAAAATTGGGTTTTGTTTCATATTGGGAATGTTCAATTAAGTCAATTCTTCAGTAAAATCTGTACGGGGTGAATGAAATTGATATCTTTGGTATTCACTTTGTGATATTTATATTTTTGAAATACAATATTCTGATTTTTGATGTTGAATTCATATCATTAAACATAATGATTGATGATTATTTATGATTTTTTTATATTTTACATTTTACATCAATTTCAGTCGGGTTTCAATGACAAAATCGCACTTTTATTATTGTGTAATGAAATTTAAATAAATTTTCTTAGAGAAATCGTAATTTCCGGAATATTATTCGGATAATACAAACTAAAAAATGTTTACTATTGAAAATTTTTGTAAACGTTTCAGACACTGTATTAGTATTAATTAACCTACTAGTTGTAAATATATTGGAGTTTTTGTAATAAAAACAAAGCTTTTCAAAATTAATAAAAAATTTAAAATGCAAAATTTTATTTCGCTGACCTTGAAATATATATTTAAACGAAATAATAAGAAAAAACGATGAGAACAAGAATTATAAGTTGTGGTTTAAAAATTTTCGACCTAAATCATATCCTTAATTTTATCGTTAAATGTTGCAAAATTTGCTAATTTTATGATTTTATACAAGCAATAATAAAGAATGGCAATAATTATGAAATGGAAGTAATTTTTTAAAAATTAACATAAACCGAATTAAATTTCACATTCAACCATTTAATTTTTTTACTTTTCTTATAAATTGCAACTCAACAATGATTCTTCAAATTCTTTACCCAAATTAATTAAGGATCGTATGTAATTCAAGGCACAAGTAAACGTTTTTAAAAACTATTTTGTAATTTATAGATTCGAGAATAAAATTCCACATCATTCAGTATGAAAATTAAGATTGACTATTTTTGTCATTGTCAATGCATTAATTCTCAAAATTTTGAAATATTCCCACACCTGACTATAATACCTCCAAAAGAATATAAATTGTCTGTTTGCCAGATGAAGGCATGGTTTAATGTTACAAATTTGTTATAAAAATAAAACTCATTCATTTATACTCTTTATGGCGATTGTGACATTTAAAAACAATCACTCGAGGATGGAAAAAACACAAATTTTAATCTTATTATTTATTTAAACTTTGATGTATTTAATTAAAGAATGGAAAATGAATTCAAACGGCTTTAAAAAAACGTAGTGCATAAAATTGTTTTGTTTTGTGGTAAATTAAATATTAAACAAAACACGTAAAATAAAATATTCTCAGGCATGTATGTAGGAAGTTGTGACAGATGAATAATGTGATTTTATTTATTAATGGCTTGGCGTTAGAGTCGTTACAAAGTAATGACTTGTAACTTGTAAGTTACAACGCTATTTACTAGAAAAACTGTATAAATAGGTTTACTATTAATGCTGTTGTTTACAAATACTTAAAAAACATTATAAATTGAAAATGCATGTAATTTTTAAACATGATGACAGCGTTTAAATATAAATTTAAAAGAATAATTCGCAATCCCATAATGCAATTTCTTGTATAATATTCTTGCATAATTGCAATTTATTTGAAACGTGCTACAATTTGATGTGAAGGATACTTCTAATTTAAGATAATATTTGGTGTTTTTGTAAGCAACAAATATTGTTTGACAAATAAAATAAAACACTTATTGTTAGGTACGTCCAACGAAACCAAAAACGCAAACAAAATTCAGCTGACTATAATTGACACAGACTAAGTTGAAAGAAACCATTGTCGTGGGAAAAAATCTTCATTGAAAATCACAGCAATAAGTCCGCCAAATCCGTATACTTGTAAGTTGTAACGTACACCGGCAAACGGAAAAACAATCACTTATCTTATGAGTTTAACCAACACAAGTGGAGAGTCGCAGTATTATTGCAGATACTCATATCTGCCCACGAAAATGACGTTTTAATTGTGTCTATATAATGTATTTCTGTACGCTAAAATATACAAGTTGTATATTTAAAGCAATATGGGAAAATGACTAGGTAAATAAGAGGAGCCGCATTAATTCCGGAACAGGTGGTTTCACGAATGCGAAAAACATTTCCACGTCCAAAATCACGTTCATCATTTTGTAACAGCGAGGAAAGCCTCTTGAAATAGTGCCAAAATATAATTCAAAGTGAATGGTTCAGTCCTGACGCTTTATACGAGCACACATCCGACTCGACTATCGTAATTTTACGCTTATTTTTTTCCAACTTTATTTATGTTCATGTTGTGATGTTAACTCAATTTTAAAACTTTACATTTTTGAACTGAAACAGAATTAAATTAAAATAAAATCTTGACGATTTTCATGAAACTTAAAAATTGTTATTCATTTTGAGTGGAGTAAAAAATATCTCCAAATTAATTCATTAATAAAAATCATAGGAAAAAATTTGAATATTCCTAAGTTTATTTATACAAAATATGTGGTGTAAAAAAAGCATTTGAATTACAAACGAATGAGTATAAAAAAAACATGTCAAATGGGGGGAAAAAAAACTTCTACAAGAATTCTGAATTGAGAAAAAGAAATCAAAAAAGTGAAGAAAAACTACTAAAAACGAAGCGAAGGAAGCATAAAAAAAGCACTAAAATTCATCAGCTTTCAATGCGCGCGGTTCATAAACATTTGCACTTTAAATATTTTATGATTGTATGCCATGCTCATTTATATACAAAAAGCTTCGACAATCCGCACGATATTCGCGTGCATGTATTTCTTTACACTATTCGCCGCGCTTTTACCATTCCGCCAATTTTCCATACACAATATGTGTGTGTAAAATTGCGTGCTTGTGTGATCCCGCAATTTGGCATGCGCATTAACCAATCAGCGACGGCTGATGTCGACATCGACGGCTGATTGTGGTTTGTTGATTATGACAACATTTCTATTTTTAAACCGCGTATGTACAGCGGCTTAGAGCTTTAGCTTTACAACCACACTTAACTGCCACACACAGAGCTCGCGTCTCTTTGCAAGAGCGCATGAGAACTCGCGGCTTTTCGCGGTTGGTGCTACAACGCGGCAATATTTTTGTAAATATGAATGTGTAAAAATTTAAGGAGGGAAAGGCATGTATGAAAGGTGGCCCGCGACAGGGGGGACCGGCATCGCATACGGTGTTGCATGTAAATAAATCAACACTATAATAATATTTTGTGGTTGTTGTTAAAACGATCGCCAGCTACAGGCACAGATATCGGGCATTTAGCTTTATTCTGTTTTAGTTGTTCTTTTCGCCGCAAACTTGTATTTATATTATATTCATAAGGAGCACCCGAAAATATGCAATAACTCAAACGGTATAATATGTGTGAATTATTCGGCAGGTATATAAGAAGATTATAAGCATGTGGAAGCAAATATTTAAGTATTCAAGTTCGAGATAATGTCTACAATCACTTGGATGTATTCGGAATATTTGTGTATGTAATTTAAATGCATAATATGGAACCGGACAGGACGGTTATGATGTTGGCACAGAAATCATCTAAAGGCAATTTACACGAATTTTTTTTGAACGCTATTGTTTATCAGTTTGTCTGATTTTAATTAGTCAGACGGGAATTATTGTGTGTTTATACAGTTTGGTTGAGAGTCTGTTTGATTCTAAAATTACAATCGGATTATTTGATCCTATTAAATATAACATTGTTTGGGCTTCCAACAATTGAACCGGACCAGATGAAAAACACTGTCAAGCAAAACAGTTGTCCATTGCAATCATTCGGTGTTACAAAACTGCTTCCTTAAATACATCAAGCTTAGGGGACGATGGAAAGATTGCAATCGGGTCCAACATTTCTCAACCTCGTTAGTCCTTTATTAAACATTTGACATTAAATTAGAAAATTCTTTATTTGGATTAATTTTTTTTGTTTTATGAAATTTTAGAAAATTGTTCCTTCTTTTAAATCAACTCGTCATTTTATTTTAAACATCAAAAAATAAATTGTAAAAATACACAATGTATCCCCAAGAGATTGCATAGTACAGAAACTATACAGATTATATAGACACGTCCCAACTATCTCCCGCATTTTAATAACCGCGCGCTAAAACAATTTTCCATATAAATATAATGTGCTATAAAGTCCTCTATGCTATACGTATACAGAGCATCCAAACTAATAAGCTAAACTCATTAACATTTTCAAATATTAAACCATGTGTTTGCGTCGCACACATGGCCACTCATTTATCAGCGAATATGTGGACCTTCTCGTACACACAACACACTCCCATATATCCTCAAGAAATTTCGCGTTCGCATACAATTTTCTTACATTATAGCGGCGAAACATATACGCGCTCGCTCGCGTTTATTGTTTATTTTGTATCAACGCTATGCGGGGCGAAAAAGCTCAAGCGACCGTTTCGCCGTTTCAGTAACGTAACGCACATTGAACACGTCGCATCGCATTATGAAGAGTCGCGTCCCTACATTCTTATTATTTCTATTGATTTTGAACGAATACAAATGCTTGTTAGTAATTATTTTGATGCTTAATTCAAAGCTGATCGGTTGGTGTCTTAAAAATATTGCAAATTTGTGGCCACAATTCCCATCCAATTCACGTACATTGGTGTCACTGTGCAGCAATCGATTAGTGCCTGCTACAAACTCAATTATTGTTGCAAAACAATTGATTTATTATAGTGTTGCAATGAATGCGTAAATTTGTGTGGAAAAAAAAATTTCATGCAAAAAAAAAAGTGATTATTAATTCCAAAAAAAAAAAAAATAATAAAAAATTTAATTAAAATTTAAATGCTTGACGTGAACAATTTGTCGTGAAACGAAAAATTTAAGTTGTTCAAGAAAATATATTTTATTGTTGTATTATTAGTAAGCAAATGAAAAGAGGAAAGGAAATTAAAATTTAAGCAAAGAAAATACCCACTCCAGTGATATTAAACCAGTGAAAAAGAAATACAAGTTTATTAATCAGGAATTATATAGTTCGAAGAATTATATTTTTGAAAACACAGTAATTTTTGTGAAAAATTATAACAAAACCAATTGGGATTAATTACCGCACCCTGGAGTCACATAGACACACTAAAAGAACCCTAATATAACACTGCAACAGGTGGTGTCATACAAAACATATAAGACAGCTGTCCTTTAAATATTTTGCTGCACTTCCCCAGGAATTCACTGAATTTAACAAAACGATACAACATAATTTAATTTCAACGACATACATTATTTTGTTTGCAACTGAGATCAATAATTTAAGGTAATTTTATGATTAATTTTTAAAAATACAGCTTAAATCTTTAAATGTGGGTGAAAAGTGAAGAAATGAAACATTATTAAAATGCGGTGCGTGTTCTTTTGAGCAATTAAAATCACAATTCATTAATGCATTTGGGCTACGTGCATTTGAGGCCGTATGCATTTTATTGAGATGTTTAATGCAGTATATGCACACCAAAGTGTGAATGTGACCTTTAAAAATTATTTCTAATTGACTTAACAGTGTAAGCTTATAGTGAATGAGTTTTCCAACTTGACTATGTAGGCAAACACAATCAACGAATTATCTAAACTGTGGCATTTATGCATTGTACATATATTAATTCATAAGCGGTTTTAAAGTAACGAACTCAACGCCTACGCTCATAATTTATAAATAATGGTTATTAATTAATTTCCCCCTTTGGCAACTGATTGGCAGTAGATGAACGAAACAAGAAACACGATCATGTTTGTTAAATTAATTGTATCTCGCATGCGCTTAAGGTCAATACACCAATCAAAGATTATCCAATTTAATTGAATATGCGAGCATGCAGTTTGTCGATGCAGTTGCACTTCATTTAACAATACTGTCCAGGAATAATAAAATATGCGAGATCGGTTACTCAATCCGTATGAAGTGGCGTATTGATTTTATAAGCACGTAATCCCTTTTATTTATTTATATTATGTATTACAAAGACGAGCATATTATACGATAAGAATCACTTGTTGGTTCACAAACCGAGTAAACACAATAATGCCTTTCGTTAAATAATATTAAGCGGCAATTTATAAGTGGTTGCCTTTTTAATTTTAATTTAATTTTATTATTTTACTCCGTTGAGGCTTTTCAATACCCCACGCCTTTTTCTTACACTCCATTGGTTGTTTGTGTGTGTTTCGTATTTTCTATATTTGTTTGACGCGATAAAAAGTTGTGTATTTATAATTAAAGAAGTTTGAATTACAAAATTGTGTGTTAAGACACAGTGCACATGTACTTGTAGATACTACATGGGGGAGAGCTCTCACATGACACACATGTGAGTGCTAAATTATGAGTTTGGTGTTGAAAACGTAATCACATTTTGTTCGTTATAAAGGCCGGCTGGCGACCACGACGAGACGCAATGTGTGGAATATGTGGATAATTAAGTCTATAGTAATTAATATTGTGCATATTGTGAGGACAAATTGGGTCACACGATGGTTCTTTATGTGTACTTTAATATAAATTAATAATTTGCATGGAATTTTTGAGATTATATGAACAATATTGTTACTTAATTTAAACTGCAACATTAAATTCATTAAAAATATGATTTGTGATAAGATTAAACCCTTTTAGCTTTTAGTTAATAATGTTTTTTTATTTAACAATTTTTTAAAAAGTTTTTTGTGACTCAAATCCAAAGGAAGTTTGTGATCATTTTTACTTATTTTTTATGCTCATTTGTTGTTACTTATTACTAATAATTTCTTAATTAGTAATTATTATTTTGACGAATAATTCTGTAAATTGTTTTTTTTTGTGCAAAAAACACTTTTAAATACATATTTTACAATGTTCTTCATTTCGTGATAAATCCCAAAAAACGTTCAAAATTCTAATTTACTTAAAATTGCGTCGTTTTTTCAACTTTGCATATCAATAGTTAATTATCATCACATTTTAAATGCAAAAAAGCTATTTAAGTAGTGATGTATAAACCAATTACAAATAATCAGTTTATTGCACATCCGGTAATAAAACTAAAAATAGTCAACAATAATTATTGTTCAGTTTTAGGTTTAGACACTAAAATATGTGGCATTGGGAGTTGTGTGAAATAGAAATGCATTATTTTGTGTTTTATGTGGAACATCATTTTAATTGTTTCATGTGCTTTGAATTTCATTTTTAAGCTTCATGTTTTTACATTTTACAAAGCTTAATTATTACGTGTTAATTATAGTTTAAAAGCTTACAAAAAGGTTTAGAAATAAAGCGGAAACATTACAAAAAAATGACAATGTTTTTTTGTAAATAAAAAAAAAAAGTAAAATTTTTACAACCCCAAAAACTATAATTTTTTCAATTTCCAATTCATAAAAATGTAGGTCACATTCACATAACGCACCATTGCAGTTGTATTTTCATTTGAAAATGTCCCTTTTTTTCTAACTAGTTCTAGTGGGTTGTTTTTGGATGTTTTTTGTTATTGCGTCCAACCCTTAAAATGTAAATTTACTTTTCCTCTGACAACAATGCGGCCACGGGACATCCATTTATCAGCTCTCGTGTATTCACACCGTATCATGAGGGTGCGGAAATATTTAAATATATAACCAAAATGCAAATACAGTGAGAAAGGTGTAAAAAAATACCACTGAAAGCGTCAACATTATCCACAAGGATTAATAAGCTAAAACATTTATGCGTTTGACACCATAAAGCAAGCATTTTTGTATATTCATTAGGTTTAATTTAACATTACGGTCACATACGTATTTAACACTCGTATTTTGTTAATGTTACTTTTAGAAGAACTCTAAACATAAACAACAAAACTACTGAACTGAACTGACTTTTAAAAAAAAAAGCACATGACCAAGGTGTGGGTGACGCTGGGCGGAAAATTGTTGTACATATTCACAAACACACGCACGCTGCTGTTGTGGCCGCAACAGCAACAACACGGAAACATTGTGCACATAGCTCAGAGGAATTAGAATAGAACGTGTACAGACAAAACACAAATAAATTGTAAAAAGTAACCAAAAAGAATGCTTATAAAACAACGAGAAAATATGTCATTAAAGTTTTGTGTGTTGTGGCACAAACAGCAGCACATACTATGTGTAGTTGAGGTCGTAAAAACTCGCCCAATTCAGATATTCACGCAGCATTCATTGTTTCAATTTGAAGCGTTCCAACAGAACACAGCACAACACTTTGTTGTGTTGTACATGCTTTGGGAATTACTGCATGCGCTTATAAAATATGTAATTAATACAACGATTGAAGCGTGTTGTTGCCATATCGTTAAAAGTTATATAAGTTTAAAATATGTAGGCGATCAGAATCAGAAGCTTGCAAAGAATCGCGCATGAATTTTAATGTAACAATTTTTTTGAATTTTTTTTTTTTTGCATTGAACATTACAAGAGAAGCGTACATCTTTTTCAAATTGAAAGGCTACATTGTAATGTGCTGCAGTGGAGGAGAAGCATATTCTTTATTAAGCCATAAGCATATTGTATAATGTGAATGCAACAGAGCGTGACATAATTTATGATCGGTAAATGTGTAAATTACATTGAATTAGTCCCTAATGAGAATGCATATTAAACTGAATGAGTTACACCCTTCATTTCGAGAACACGACTGGGTGCCGACTGCGACAGAGAATATTGTTGTAGTAGAGTGCATTTTGTTTCTGCATAATTTCAATTTAATTTTGTTTTAAATAAATTTTATAAAATTGTGTGAAATTCCAGTAAAATGTGGTAAATATTTGGGTAATTTTGTGCAACATTATGGGTATTCGGCGTTCATCAGATTATAGCCTAAATTCTTAATGTATAACGTGTTGTGGGCACATAATACATGAATTATGCACGTACAAACATAAAAAAATGAAGAATGTAGAGGAGAAAAAAACATTATTGAGATCAAACCGCTCCCTTAAGTTTCATTATGCGTTTCTCCTTCATTTTCTTGTGTTATTTTTTAATTCACAATTTCTTTTCTTATTCTTCCTCCACATAGTATGTAAGATTGCTGTATATGTTCGAGGCTCTCTTCATGTGTTGTCGTTTTGAGCGGCACTGTCTGTTTGATCTGTTGCTTTGGCGAATTTTTTAATGTTTGTGTGAAAATATTTGCGTAATAATTTAATTAAAACGAGGGAGAAAAAACTGAATCTACGAATTGGATGCTCAAGCACTTTGTACAACTTGAATGTTCATTTCATGGAGCATATGTAAATGTCAAATGTCTCAAGATTACTCTATTATCGTGTTAAAGATCCGTGCTATTAATCACAGCCGCATTTTCTTATTTGGTACTTAATTTGTTAAGCCCTAACCTAAATGTTAAAGCATAATATAAATATGTTTTTCTTTATTTATAAAGTAACACAAATGTAGAAAAACAGTTACATATTTCAAAATAATAATCCATAAAAAAGAATTTATGTTTTTCTTTTATACTTAAAATAGCCATTAAATTATTGACATAAAATACAGGATGCCTTAATAAATACCAATAACAATTTGTTTGCAAGCTGGTTTTTAGGAGAAGAAAAAAACGCAATTAAATCCGATTATCAAACTCTCATACCATTTAATTGCATTATAAATGTGATTAAAAATCGTTTATCAAATATTACTATAAACTTAACGACTGACCTCTCGTGTCTAATTCTGCTTCAAATGATTCTTCAAAAAAAGAATTACGAGTAACACCGTTGATATTTGTGTTTTGTTTATTTAAAAAGGCATCACTAAAACGTGGTGGCAATTTGCGCATTTTAAAGCTCATATTCTTAGCACGTTTTCAGTTTAAATTATTTGTAGCTTACAGAAATTTGATCTGAATTGGTAGCGAGTATTGTGGTGTGTCTTAAACACATAATTTTTTTTGTCTTACAACTTCATACCGTAAACAATAAACATTTCTGTTTTATTTATTGTAAATGAGACAATTGTTTATTTAAGTGGAATTTTATATAAAGTGATTAATGTTCTTTCATTTTATTTTTCTATCATACAAACTCACAAAATTCTTGCAAAATGAATTAAGTATAGGCAAAATATGTCTTGGTTACAATTGCCAGAAATAAAAAGTGGATTTTCTAATAAAACTACAAATCAGTTTTGCTATCGTATATTTTAAAAACATTTCCGAAATGTCGTAATAAAATAAAGGATATTTCAAATATTTACCAAATAAATTTTATGATTTTCTGGCGCTATTTCCTAGAAATAATCGAATTCAATTCAATAAACACATAATGTCTGCTTATGTACAATCTTGCAATATGTATATAATGTGCAAGATTCGTCTAGAATTAATATGTGTTGTGAAATCGAAAGCGCATACGATTTTTACTACATGTGCGTGAATAAAAAAGCGCTGCGGATTGAATTCATATTTGAGTTTGCGTCGTTCTATTTGCGTCCGGCCTATTTTCCATTCTATGTATTTTTTCAATGGAGAAGCGAAGTTAAATTAGAATTTTTGGCAAATTTTGTAAATACATTTTTGGGATGTAACCGCGATGATGAATGCCGTGTGATGATTTTTTACACGAGCTGCTTTTAATGTCTGCTAATGTTTGTTTACAACTTGTTTTTTTTTTTTTATGAACATAAGAGGTATTTTCGAATTGTGGAATTTATTTGTATAATGGCAGAATTGTATTGGTTTTTTTATTAAAAGTATTTCACTTCGTTTACAAGAACTATAAGCTTCGGATTGTTATTTAATAATACATTCTGACCTTGGACTAATAATAAAAAAATAAAATAAATGGAAACCATATGGTCTAGATACGAGAAATCCAGAAAACCACGTTCAATTCCATGAACACTCGGCATGCATTATTGTCCCTCGCATATGAACATTTCACAAAAATAATAAAAATTATAGTAATTGGTGGCATTAAAATTAAAATTCATATAGCGCATATAAATAAAAAGCGCCGCAAATAATCGCATGCACATGTAATTGACACACATTACATGGTCGCGAGTATACTATGTATTGTACATTTGAGCGTCCGAATCCACAAACCAAGTACATATATTGCTTGCATACAAACTACACCGGCCACTAGTAAAATGAGTCGCCATTGAGCAAAAAGCTATAAATTTTATTAATTATATTTTTTACTATTTATGTTGTTACACATAAAAATTCAATTCAATTGTGTGTATCCAAAAACACTTAAAATGTATGATTTAAAACTTAAAAGCTCTCGCATTGAGCTGTCACGTTACTGTTTTGATTGTTGGCGTAAATTGTAACAGCGCGAATTCCTCAAATACAAAATACATTTTTACGTACACAAATATAAATTAATAGACAGAAAATGTGCAGACAATAAAAATATTTATCGACAATGTTCATCAATTACTGCTTACCAAATAGATAGACTGATTGAAAAGTGCATAGCTGCTTAAACTTTAAAGACACCGTGTTTCTCAAAGATATGCTTTACGGTACTAAATAAGGGAGTATCATGGTTATTTGTCGAGTTGTTATTATACATAGTGAGTGTTGAATTGGCGCAACAGCATTGCATTCAGGTGTTTTATGTTTTGTTTAATACGCCAAGATTATTGTTTAATGTATGCACATTTTAATAAATTAACTGCGGTTAATTAACAGAGCGTTAATTTTTATCTATGATTCAATTATTAAACATAAAAATAAAAATGACGAGCTACATCTATTGAGAAAAATAGTTACTAAATTGGTTGAAGTCTTGGCTTAAATTGTAATTATGTACTTATTTGTAACAAAATTGCGATATTTTTACTTTAAAACTAATAAATTTTCTTAAAAATTAATAAATTTAAATTATAATTAATAGTTTTGCATAAGTTTATCCCCGCTATTTATGTGACGCACCAACAGCCATTACAAATTAAGCATTTTCCCAACTTTTTCAATCATCTGATTTCATCAATTACCCTTTACCATTAAACACGATCATTTCCATTTGCACACACATCGGTCGCAACACACCAAATCGAGTGAATTGAGACAACATTCAGCCCAATCCAAGCGCACTTAAGTCTAATGAGGCACTTTCAATAATCTATGTAACACCCTCCGTCGACAATTACTGCACGCTGTCTGCAAGGCGTCTTCCACCGGCGGCCATTGTGTCTCCAGGCGACAGCTGTGAGTGTGGATTATATACACCAAGCCGCACGAGAGTGGCGACACGTGGCAATTATATGTGTACATTTGCATCGATTGTAATATAATACACAATGGGACAAAATGTGTGTGAGCTTTTTATAATACCAACATGTGTATAAAAGTTTAGTACAAATGGTATTATATGGGCTGATTCGAATGATTGCATGAGGCGCCACTGTGGGGTGTTTGCCAAATGTGATTGCCCTTATTCGTATATTTCTACATTTTAGTGGGTCCATTAAATGGAAATCGGTTTTTATGGAGTTTGTGTTTGCCTTATCCGTTTACTGTTTGTATAAAACTGTTGAAATGAAGAATATGTATAGGTATTCGATTGTAAGGATACTCAAACAAACTTCGCAAAAGGCAAAAGCGTGCATTAAAGCTCGCACTCGAATTGTTATAAAAACAAACCCAAAACGTATAATAATATAAATAAATACATTTATAATGGAGTCAATAATTCAATATCAATGAATTTGGAACGCAACTCAATATATGTTGTTGCGTTGTGGCACATTCGTTTTTGGCACGGTGAATGGGTGAAAGGTTATTTGATACTTTTAAATAAATAATTTGAATGAATGTAAAATTATTAAGCTTTTAAGACTCATTCGATTGACACGTACACGGTTTTGATTTGTGTTCCTTAATAAGTGTTACTTCATGCTTCTCATTATTTGTGCAATGCATTTTCTGTCGAAGTCACGAAATCTATTAATTGCACATTATTGTAATATACGTGCACGTTTTTTTTTTTTGAAGCGCTAATATTCAAAGTAAATTTGAACTAAAGTCAATCTCCTTACTAGAAGCATTTTTGCATCAAAATCCGATAATCGTAAATTTAAAAACGCAATATTTATTCAGACCATTAACACCTTTTTTCACTCCTACGCTCCAAATTCAACGTTACAGCAGCTACATAAAATATTTGTCACAGATTTTACTATTTATAATATTTAACCGTTTATTCATGTACGCAATTATTGCTGTAAATTATGCTAATTTTGCGCGGCTGGAAGAGCTTTATCAGGAAACGAATCAAATTGAAACGCTAAACGTTACTTGTTTGCATAGACTGACTCTGGAAAGGAAATAAAATGCAAATCAATATTTGCCCACCTTCAAAAGTCATTGGGAAGCTTTCAGCAGTTTAGATATAAACAAAAATCACGCATTTTATACACAAATGCAGACTGAGCATTTTATTACAGAGCTTTTGATCCACACAAAACTAATAAAGTTAACATATGGACAGCCGATCCCTGGTCAATCAAACAACAACAACAACAACAACCGTGCTATGTAGTTTAATACATAATGTGAGTGCGAGTTGAAACGACATTTTAAAAAAATATTCGCGAAAAATCATAAATCAACCTCAATTCACGAATTGAACTTAAAAATGAAGAAAAAAAATAATCATGTTAAACAGAGTTAAAATGAATACTAAAAAAAAAAAAATTGAAAACAAGATGAAATCCGTTCAATGGCAATGGAAAAATATTAAATAAGAGAAACATAAATGTGAACCGGTTCCCCACATATGTGTGTGAGTTTTTGCAAATACAACTAATAAATTTAAAATTTAAAATCATTTTTATTGCTTTTGGTTTAGTGCCTGTTTTTTTTTCTTTTCTTAAATCATCTTCTTTTTTATTCACATTGCCGTAAACGTTTATGCAAATTGTTGTTTTTAATTAGAATCGACTACATTGTTAACGTATTATAGTTTTCTATAAATATTCTGACAGATTTACGTATTGTTTGTACATGAAGCAGTGGACAAGATTGCAGTAAACTAACACTTGAATTGTTTGCACATAATGCACATAGACTTTTAATAAATAGACATAATTATAATAATATTGCGGACAATAAAACGAGAGTGTGTTTCACATATTTTGAATTCTGATAAACTAATCTTCCTTCAATCATAATAATTATTACGGTGTTGAAAAAGACCACTCTATTTTTTTCTTAAAAAAAGAAGTTATTTCATAAAAGTATCGACATTGCTTAAAAATGACCTTAAAATCATTAACAAAAACTGCAAAAAATTAATGCAAAGCGGGAAATGATGGCAAACACTGCAAAGATCCTCTCACAGATAAAGCATTTCAAAAAAAGACTTAATTAAATAAACACTATTCCTATATAAAATGTTCAGAAACGAAAAACCTTGCAAAAAATCATCAAAGTCCTATGCAATCTGTAACCTAGAGGTCACATGTGAATTGTTGGATGGGAACTGAAATTCCTCTATTTACTGTAAGCATTTTAATTTCCAACCACATCAGTGTCACTGACCAAATGAAAAAAGTCATTGAAAACGCATTTCTGCAACAAAATTCGCACTTTCAGAAAACTGTTATGTGGATCGTATGAAGTTGA
This sequence comes from Sylvicola cinctus, assembly GCA_963854165.1. NCBI lineage: Eukaryota > Metazoa > Arthropoda > Insecta > Diptera > Anisopodidae > Sylvicola > Sylvicola cinctus. The sequence continues at coordinate 31,919,825 of OY974083.1, read as the reverse complement.
GGTTAAAAAAAGCACACAAAAAACAGTAACCTACCTCTTTATGGCTGATTGATTGGTAAATACATTAAGAAAGCAATTTATAACTGAACTTGTATTGCATATTCCAAATTAGTGGCGTATAGTAAAATAATTCATTAATTGCAATAAAAAATTGAAATTAATAAAGAGGATAATTGTACGGGTAAATTAAACGGTACAAAGTGTAAAAGAATAAGTAGAAGAGGCAAAGTAAACAACATAAGGTGTAAAACAGCAACACATTTTCACGCTAATTTATGTATTGTTTGAGTTTACCTTCTGAAGATGCTGCACACACATGTTGCAAATGATCAAGACCTCTTTTGTGAGATACGACATAAGTAAATTCGCATCACATTACGTCTTCGGTGTTGAACCTTTCTCTGTTTCATGGACATTCATCGGATTTGTATTTTCTTCCATTTATGCGCTTACTATTATAATAATGAAATGCTGTCAATTAAGGCATAGACTTTACGCTTCTTAACGACGCGAGCACACAAGAAAACACGTCTTACATGGAGTAGCTATAACTTATTCATCAATTGAACCATGTCAGCACGCTATTTACGCACATCACGGAAAAGGGAAAATAAACAATTTTTTTTTAAAATAAATATATGATTTGTTTGAAATGCAAAAAATACCACAAATAAAATGCATTAAATTCTGAAGGTCGTTTCAAAAACGTTCAATTTGCATAAACGCCATTTCTTTCACCGCGTGGCATCTCCACGTGGTCCCTTTATTGAAACTGACAAGCCACATCATGAATTAATGTAACAATATTAATGTAGAGTTTTTGCACGAAGAGCATCCCGCGGGTGTGATTTGTCTGCGTAAACGAACGGTATATACTTAATACTATTTATAGTTAATATAGTTTATTCTTTGCACTCGCACATTAAATAGCACGCAAACATTTTGCCATGCGTCTCCCCATTGTACGTGGTTGTCTCATTTTCATTTTGTCATTTACCCCATGCGTGGATGGTGTTTCCAACTGTAGCTAATTAATTGGGCTGTTTTCATTTTTTTTTTGTTACTTTAGTTTGTCTGCGAGAATGCCGGTGGTTCGTGTGTGCAAAATTGCGCCGAAAGGGCGTTGCACGCACACCACAACGGAATCAATTTTAATTTGGCATTGTTTAACCTAAAAATCACTTTGTCATTATGTTTGGTGTGGTGATTTAGATGAAAAGGTGCAATTAGTTACAACACTAATTAATTTACTGGTGTGGTTTGTGCTTGTTTTGGGCTTGATGGAATGCTTAATTTAATTGCGAGGATGTGTATGGGAAAAGGAAACGCATAATACAGGAAATTAAGTACTCGTCCTTTAACTAATATCAACACGTGATTGCTTTCATGATAAATTTAAATTTAATTCTTTCATCTTATTTTATGTAACAAGCATTTTATTCAATGAAATGTATTAAAGAAACCTCAGAGAAGAAACATCATTTCGTATTCATAAAAATAACCAATTAATCTACTGCTTATGCGCCTTCTTCAGAAAATTAAAACGTGCTTTTATATTAATTTTTGCAGTCCGCTTTTTCACACAAACCCAAACACAGTTCTTGAGTCCATAAAATGAGCGATTTTCTACCATAAATTAAATTTAAATTTCTTTCACTCCTCGCATTGTCCAATTATGGCCCACCATTTTTCATGACTGTATTGTACGTAACATTAAAATTCAAATTACAAATAAACAATTTAAATTTTAACAATGAACATTAAAATCGTGCAAGCACACAGTCGAATCACTTTTAAAATTTGCACTTAAGTCAAACATAATATTCACTGCATCAGCGGGCCATAAAATTAAATTTCTCAAGAACAATCGTACTTAAGCTCATCACACTTGAAGAAATTAAAATTGCATTCAATTTTTATCCACAAGCATTTTGAATTAAATCGCATTTTAAATGTTTAAATGCATAATTGAAATCTTATATAGCTTACCTGTATTAATTTCATGCGTAAAAATTCGGCGCAGTGACTTTAAGAAGTCCTCAACCACGATTTCGATGTCTTCGTATTCTACGTGTGTGCGTTATAATTTTGCGAATCAACTCAAATAAAAAATAAAATATGCAACAAATGATGAAGAAAACAAATAAAAGAAACAAAACGACGTCGTTTTTATTGCTTTTGCAATCAAAAATGGCAATGTCAAAGAAGGAAATCAAGTATCCAAGCGAACATTGTGTAAATGGGCAACGAAATTAAATAAATAAATACATAATGCAGAATTAAATATATGCGTATATGTGCGAGGTGCTTATGTGACTTTACACACATATTGTAAAGAGAGAGGTTAGTGATCTTTGCAGGCGATTTAAGCCCCTTAAAGGCGCCCACAATTTTTTTTCGGTAAATTACATTTGCATCGAAAGAAGTTACATCTCATTTGACTTAACGAATTGTTGTCATGCATGTGCATCGAGCGCCACTTTTTATTATTTTGTTTTATTACTGAAGTAATACTGTACAATTATTTTTTAAACTGAATTTGTAAATTTAAATGTTGCATGTGCAGTCAACGCCAACGCTTCGACGCTTATCTTTACAGACCATAAAATTGGCGATTTTTTTTTCTGGCCAAATGTTTTGTTTTATTATTGCAGTTTTTTTCATCTGTTATCAAAATTGTACGAAAAATGCAGAGATTATTAAAGTTTGGTGTTTTAAAAATAATTGGGAATCCGAAATTATTAAAAAATTCAATTTTATGTTTGCGCCAAAAATTTAATAAATGCTTAATGCATGAAATTAAATAATTTATGTTCGTGCATCTAATGTTTACATCCACATCACGTCCCAAAAATTCAATTTCAGCACACACACACACAAACACACTTCAAATCCGCGGTTGCAATCATTCATCGCCTTTACATATTATGTGCGGTAGTGGTATCCATATCTTTCAGTCTAAATGCGTTTTTAATTTATTTAGTATCTGCAAATCAAACAAATGGTGTGGCTGGCGTGCGGTTTCCGCGTGCTTTTTAATTCACCCTCTTCCTCTTTGTTATACTTTAACGATCCCCCCACAGCGCTGCACACTCCATAATGGATCTATGCTCACAATTTGCAAATTAATTCGCAAAATTTAAATCAACAATTTCCGGTGGTTCTTTTTTACACCGTTTGCCTTTGTTGTATGAAAATGTATTTTTATTTGTATTTATTTGGATATACAAGTGATAAACCATTTGAAATTAAAAGCAAAGCACGCAGACAATATATTATAATAAGCGGGAACACTGAATATGTGTAATCAGTGCGCGTTTAGACGCAGTGCAATTTGCAGAGAAGGAGTTGCGGCTGTTGGGGAACAAGTGGAAGAACAAGTGCTAGGCGCATGCGCCTTGCCCCCAGCCGTCTATTAGCTGCGTTTTCGCGTTTGGGTGTTGTTTTTGCGCCTATATATATGAACATTTGTTTTGTTTGTTTGATTTTTGTCTCATACAAAGAGGAGAGCTCCAAAGGCAACATGTCAATTGTAATTTAATGGAATTTAGGTCAACCAAACACAATGCAATAATGCTGCATAACCTAAATGTCATTCCGTTGTGTGCTATAAGTTCTTTGATGGTTCGAACAGATATGCAGTATCACTTGGTGGATCTCTATGGGATGTTTAATTAATATATGAAGTTCACAAGAGTGAGGTAGAGATAAAAATGATGAGTGAGTTGAGTCAATAATTATTGGTTTATGTTATTGTGATATCATTGTCTAACAATCAGTTTACTTTGAAGCTGATAAAGGGCTAAATCAAAAGGTTTTAATAATTTATTTTTAATGTTAAATATAAAATGTCTTTTACCTTCATAAATTTTATCTCTGAATTAAAATACGAAGAAAAAAAAATGTTTTCATAAAATAAATAAATAAAAAACCTGCAGAAAATTGTTTTCGTACATTTGTTAATATAATTAAATGGAAAATAAAAGCAATTCTAAAATAGTTAATTTAAACACCATATTGTCATGATAAATTATTAAATTTTATGCCCACAAAAGCTACGACTTCAGCTTAAATACCACAAACTTACAATTAGTTTCGTCGCCATTGCCACAAAAATACTTAAAATGCTTCTATACACAATTTACATTCAATTATTACTCTTAAACTTTAATTGTTTTACACATAATGACTGCACACAAACATTCATCAATTCAATTTAATTGTTTCGCATAGTGCGTAAATAATGAAAACAATTCAGCTGCAATTAATTAAAATTAAAGATCCTCAAATAAAAAAAAGTAAAACATTCCTACCCCCTTGAACTATGCTTGATAATCCAAACCGCCATTTAAAAACTAAGCCCGCTGGTACTTTTTTTTTCTTTTTTGCACTCAAAATGTAATAAACTTAATTTCGCAAAGCTAAAAATTTGCGCACACATTTTCATTTGCGTCTTTTTTTTAAATTCTCCTTTATTACTTGCTTCTTTTTCATTTTTTTTTATTGTGCAGCGCTCACTCATTTGTAGGCCAGTTGTAAAATGTTTAATGACCAGCACAACTAAAATGCTAAAAGGAAATCCCACCATGTTTTTAATTCTTCATTTTCTTATTCTTCTTTTTGCCGCCTCGTTTTTTTTTTTTTTTTTTAACAACAGTTAAGCGAACTCTGCGTGCACAAATACCAGCACATCGCAGTGGAGTTGCAAAAACGAACAACAGAAAAAAAGAATTAGCAAAAGTCATAAAATTTATACAGCCCCGTTGATTGTAAGACGGGACGGACTTATAGCGCGTATTTTTGGCCCACCATTTTTTTTTATTATTTTGCCATTTTTTTCAGTTTTTATTTTGCTTTATGGTTGCACAGTGTTTTTGCATCCACACCCGCATACTATACCGAATTTTACAAATTGCGACGTGGTAAATGTGTGTATTCAAGTGAGGATATACTCAAAATGCGAGCCATCCGCAATTTTTGGACTCCACAACTTTTATTGTTGTAAATGTACAAAAAAAAAATGAAATAAAATATACAACGCAAACCACAAAGTAATTTTTCATTTTCGTCTTTTGTAAATTTTTGGATAAATTACTTTGTTTCCTTGCAAACATATGAATATATGTTGGTATGTGGACGACGTGGGTTTTTATTCCCTTGCCTTTAAGTATTCGTGTTTTGTTGGCAAATAAGGGTAAAGGAATTGTGCATGCGCATATATTTTGGACGCATAAAATGTTGCCTTTTTTAATGCCACGAATTTTATTACCTTTTTATTGCTTTTAATTCATTTTCGGGTGGATAACTATAAATGGCAAAAGCAGATAACATGCGAACCACTGAAATGCTTTGCACAGTTCAAGGTCAATTTTGAAACTTTGAGTGCTCTCGTACTTTTGAAGTCTGTTTTTTATTAATTCTTGTTTGTTTACAGAAGCTTTATAGTTATCAATTTAACATAATTAATCAATCTTCTTGAGTTAATAAACAATTTAAAAGTTGAATTAAATTTTCGATGAATTTAAAGCTTTTTAAAAGATGTAAAAAATTGAAGATAATTTTTAGACATTAAATAACTACAAAGCCTTCTTTAAAGCTGAATTATAATTACTACAAAAAATGCATTTAAATGACCTTTGATTTCCCAAATAACAGTCCCCAATTATATTTCGATTAACAATCGATTATCATTTATCTGAAAGAAAATACGCGTAGATCAGCGCACGAGTTTTTATCACGAGCCAGTTGTGATAATCAATCGTTTGATTATAAGTAAATGGTTTTTGCATTCACATGTTATATTTTGCAAATCCTTTTTGTTTACAGTGTGTGATTGAGTTTGTAGAATTTTGAGGAAATTGGCACCAAAGTGTTAAAAGCTTCAGTAATTAGTATTGATGTGTACAAGAATTAATGGAAAAAATTTATATTGAAAACTCACAGCATTTTTTTTCATTTCTTTGTTTTGTTTAGCTTTGAGGGTAATCTGGGTAGTTGCTTGTTTGTTTAAAAAATTCTTACGTATTCGTAAATTTTAAATTATTATTAAAGAAATCAAACCAAAGTAAGAAGAATTTATCGCGAGTCTGTTTAATTACAAATTTTGGGATCAGTGAAAGTCAAAAAATTTGAAAAAGAGAATTGAAAAGGTCAAAAGCCTCACAATAATGTTCCTATTTATATAAATTTATTGTTTTTAATTAATATTTTAAACAAACACATCCACTCACACATAAATCCAATCGTAATTTTCACCAAAAACCACCTTATTAACTCGGAAGCCAATTAGTCTTTCTGGCTTTCTCTTCCTCCTTAGTGTTTACATTTTTTTTTCACTCAGTACCGCTGTGATAATTGTGTTTACTTTATACCACCACACCACTTCAGTCTCCACCGTCCTCATTTGACATTGGCAATATATAACTATATACAACCGACCAATTTTAATTCTATATAATCGTAAAAAAGCTCGCTGTACAAAAATTTATACTCAAACGTTCCAAAAAAAAGTCTCATTAAAAATGAACACAACAAAAATAAAGTCATAAAATGTGAATACAATGAAATGTTATATTCAATGCTGATTAAAGACCCGTCTTCTATGTTTAAAATCGTAGTTCTATCCAGTTAAACCGCCGAATAAAGTTTTGTGCGCCTCCGTTCATGTACTCACTAACCCACCACTCCCGCCATTGCTCTATGCCAAAAGTAAACAAATGTAACAGACAATTAAACGCGTTCAAGGTCGAACCAACCAAATTAAGTGTAATCTGCAAAATAGACGGCAAAAAAAAAAAAACGCACACACGACACAAAAAGAATACAAAAATTGCTTTTATACCGGCATGGATGGCGCCGCGTCGTTGTTGCAAAATTACAAATCGCGATATGGGCCAAACATTTCTTATCCTCAGAATAAAAAAAATGTTTACAGACATCCGAATCCTCTGCTATAGGCCAGTAGCGTATACTTATAATGAAGACAGACGTTTGATTATGTGTTTATAAGTGATGTTATTGCTGTATGATGAAGGCTATAATATGTAATTTAATGAATTGAAAGCGAATTAATCTGTGGCCCAAGTTCAGGGAGAACTCGACAACTACAAACAAAAAAGAAGAAGAATTTTTACACACAAACGAGTTCTTTGATTACTTTACATTCCTGCCGTTTTTACGTTCGCGGAGTATATGTGGAACAAAGCTCACGAAACACCTTCAAAATAATATACTTTGTTTATGTTCAATGGCAAAACCACAGGCACAATGTGTTGGCGCAATTAAAGTCTAAAACTGCAAATTCTCTGAAATGTTATACAAAGTTAAAAGTTTGTTTTAAAAAAAGCTTGCAACTAAAAGCTACACATTACACGCCGACATTTTACACCCATTTGATTAACAATTGAGAGGTGCATTTGAGATTTTTAACGATGCAATTACAGTTAGGTGTATGATTAAATTAAAATGAACATGGCCGATTGCAATAATTATATACAGTTAAATTAAATTGAAAAAGCGGTGTCACGATCATTTTGTAATTGGCTCTCTAATTCATTATAATTTATAATTAAATTGGGTAGTTTAAATTTAAATTGCGCCATTGTTGTTTAACCAATTCAATTAAATTGAATTTTAGTTTTGATTTTAAATATTTTCGCAACACAATTTTATATTTTGCATAAATTTTGAATTTACTAACAATGTGTTTTTATTTTATTTTCAGGTCTATTCGAAATACAAAACGGCGTGAAAAACGATAAAATTGATATTTATTAATTCCTCCCTACATAAGTAAACGACGAGCAACTAAAACGTGATTTAATTTTTTTTTTATAAAATATTTCTATAAAACAAAGTGATTTTTTTAAAGTAAATCACAATTTTTTTTGGCTACAATAAAAAGTTAATAACATACGTGAAATACCAAGGATTTATATGCAGATTATTAAAAGTTGTAATTGCAAGAAACAATATTTAAAAAACGTGTTCATTTAAAAGTGCAAATAACAATATTTGAAAAAGTTACAAAAAACACCAAACACCTAAAGGACAAAGTATAAGGAAAATATAATATTCATAAAGTTTATATATTTTAAATAATTCATCTGTGATTTAATCATTTTAAGAATATCGAGCTTTTCGTGAAAGCTCACTGTTAACTATAAAATACTATATTATTAAAACGTAATTGTGAATTATAAAATTAAAACCTTGCACCATGCACAACATTGCATTAAGTATGTCAGGACCGGCGTTCTTAGGAATCGACACGGGGAACAATGTGGGTGCTAGTGGCTTATGTACGACGCCACGCACACCGGATGTCCTAAACTCAGTGATAGCCATGACAAATCCACTAGATTATCATTTTCAGCAACAACAGGTAAATCATCGAAATTTCGATTATATTTAATTATATTAAAATATTTTTGAAAGCTTTTTTGGAATTGACCTTTAAAAAACATTCTTGACCTTGAAAAACTATATATTTTTTAAATATTACGACTTCAACAAACCCTTGAATAGTCCTGAATATTCGTATCGTTTATAAATTCAAACTCTAACCTTAATAATTCAAATTATGTCATTAAAATAACACATAAATATGAAATTCATGCGGAATGTTTCAAAATCACACCTTTACGTGTGTGATTGATTAGATCAGATATTTTTTTACAAGCTCATAAGTCAATTTTTGTTGTTGTGTGTGAGACTGAAAAAAAAAATCTAACAATAATATGTTTAGCTAAAACAAAATGCTGAAAAATGTGGCTTGCGTGTTTGAAATGTTCACTAAAGAGGAAAGGCATGAAAAATACGCAAAATGCTTCAAATGTGATGAATGAATTTTGAAATGGAATGACAGAAACCCATTTGTATTTCTAACAAAATAGTTGGAATAGTATTGTAATACATTAAAAAGCGAAACGAAAACATGTTTTAACAATTTTCAATTACATATTGATTGACAACATACAAAAATCGTGAAATAGAGAAGAAAATTTGTTAAAATTTTATTATTTTAAACTTGAAATAAAGTTTATAAAAGTCTAACACTGTTTTTAATTCATTTTAATTTAAATAGCAGTGATTTAAGATAAGTTTAGAAAAGTTCGCTTAATATAAACAATCCACAAGCTTTACTTTACAATCTTCTTTAGTTACGCTTTTAACTGTACACTTGACTGCGCATTCCGAAAGGTTTTAGGTAAAGTTCCCTCCAGCTTTATTGCTGAATAGGTGTGTCTCTATACGAGTACTAACTAGATTTTAACACACAAAATGAGTGCATAAAATTTAAGAGACGATACTTTGACAAAAACAAACTCCTCTCTTCTTTTCGCATGTGACTTTAACTTTAATTAATGTATTGTTGAAAATCACGCGATAAAATTGCTAACGGTAAACGACTTAACGTGCAGTGTGCAGAGTTCATTCAGCTTATATGGGACAACATTCCACTTTGTCGTCTTCACTTAACAAGACATGCAACGTTTGTTAAATTTATGTTGAAAATAATTTTTTCTTTAAAATTTCTTGAATTTTATGCATTCAAAAACAAATATATTTAAAATAAAATTAAATGACCTTGAAAAAAATTCTAAACATCTTTTTCATTGTTGAATTATAGATAAATCACGCTGACAGTCAATCCAGTTGTTCAGAATCACCATTAGATTCACCAGCAGGAAGTGCAACAACGCCGAGTGTACAACAGGTGAGCTTATATCCACGTCAATTAACAATATTATATACAGCAATGCCTCACAACTCAATCATTTATTTAATTTCTCACATCAACAACCAAAACTTAAAACCGGTTAATTTATTTTACTTAACTCGAAAACAAAATGAATTATTATAATGTAAATGCTAAAATTCTTCACAATAATAATTCAACAAGTTGCACATGTCACATTGTTTCACACGCGCATCAACTGCAGCACCCCAAGTGAAAGCTCGTGGGTACATATTATGCGTGAATCACATTTAATAATTATCATATTCACAATATTTACACGCTGCAAATAAATGGCAATAAAACAATGAAATACGCATGGATTTTTCAGCGTGACAGTTGTGAGTCCTTGAATGAAATCGAGCATGTTGCACTCACATTTTCGGCAATCATACAACAACATAAATGCACGCGCATATGCCAATTAATCGAAATTATATCACGGGCGGCAAATCACTGCACTTATATGGAAGTTTGCAACAATCCCAATGTGGTCACATCGCGCGCATTAACCACTTTAAACTTGCACAGCGTGCCAAAGACGAGACTTATAACTGAACTTAAATAAAAGCGCCGCGCATAAAAGCTGTATTATTTTAATGCGGTTGAATTTGCGCGATTTATAAAATGTGTCTCGCATAAAAGTGCGGGCAGCACATGAACTAAGGAGCGCTGCACTGCGAGTGAGGTGTGGAGGGCGAGAAAATGAGTGGGCAAAATATCGAAATGGTTTGACCTAAATCATATGATTAAAAGCTTTTATTTTTTTTAGAGTGTTTTCAGTTCCAAAATAATTCTGCCGTTGGGTTTTTTTTTTTTGTTCATTTTCGATTGTGTCTAATTTTTAGATCGTTTTGAACTTTACCAGATTGTGAGTGTTTTTGTGTTTTTTTGGCCAGCTGGAAGATGACACACGACAAACAGACAATTTTTTATATTTCTAATTTCTATCGCGTATTTTTGGGAAAAGGCGGATCGGAAAAGGACATTAAAATGAGTAGATTTAATTTGCTACCATAAAAGAGAGGCATTAAAAACAACAGTGTGACTGGTAAATCAATAATAAGATTACAAATCTTGATCTGATTGATTTGAAATGGTTTCTGACTTTGAGGTTTTTGTTTTGGTGTCTTGTACGCTTCACATCTGATCGAACTACTACAGGCAAATAATATTAAATTAGACAATTGAATAGTAGGTTTTCTATTGCCCATTTTGAACTGTATTCTTGGCAATAATTTTATTAAAGCATTAAATTGAGTTAGTTGATTCAATTGAAAATGTTCATTCTGTAGATGTACTGGATATCAAATAATTGATTTATATGTAGTTTTGGGTCTGAAGAGGTATTGTTCATTAATGGATCTCTTTTTTGATTTTATTTAAAATGGGAGTTACGATTATTTTCCAAGTCATTTGTGATTATTGCAGTGAGATTATCGACACATTAAAAAATGCACTATCCGCGAAAAAAATGGTAGTTCGTGAAGAAATTTGCTGATTCAAAAACACAATTTTTGGAATCGAACTCAAGTAAAATTGTGTAAAAATCACCCAAATTAAAGTCCTTGAACAAATCCACTTTTTTTGCCAGTTTGTTTAATAAAATTTAGAGTTTCTTGTCGTTTAAAACAACAAATTCTAGGACTTTAAAATGAGCCCCGAACGTTGTAAGATATCTACTCCTTCTACAAAATTTGCATATCTCAAATGGATATGCTTCAAAATCCCAAAGACGAAATTCCAAACTTAAAACAAGTTTTACATCTTTGCAAATTTCCTTTACGTCCATTCTTTCGAATGTAACTAACACTATATGCCATACAGTCTTTTTGTGTTCTAAAACAAGCAAAAACCCGAAGAAGAAGAAACACCCAAAATAAAGCACAACGGAAACACGCAAAATGTATATGTGGGCGCAAATATATTTCGGCCAAAAGACCTCTGCAAGAATAAAAAATTAATGCTGACTATATAGAAAGGGATAGAGATCATGAGCATTCCCCAAACCTCTTCGCATATGCATATTAAACCAAATTCACATTTGCAAGCCCTTTTCCATTTGCCAAATTCAAACTGAATGCTCCACACAAAGTTATGGTAATGGCATGCCACAAAGCCAAAACTTAATTCCAAAATCGGAAGAATTTATGGTCAACTCGGCGAACCGCGTTCTGGCGTTTAAAATAATTCCACAAAAAGAGGGAACAACAAAAAGACAACTCAACCGATTATAAAAATAATGATAATAAATAAATTCCACCAAGCTTCAGAGGCACACAAATATGTGACTTCTTGAACTTATCACGTTTTCTTAGCTGTACGTATATGTGCTTGTAGCCGATGCGCGCTGTTGTCTCGTTTGTCTTGCCTATATGTTTAATCAATTCATTCAATTTACTCATTCTGATCACACATTGCTGAAAATTGTTTTTGTATTCAAATTTAGTGTCCGAAGACAGTACATCGTCTCACAATTCAAGACACGCATTCATTCTGAAATTCCAGTAACAATTAATAAGAATGTTTTCTTTTTTTTTATCTTTAAAGACGCGCACGCAACTGATTAAAGCCAGCCTGCGGTTATCTCTGGAGAGCAAACGGAAGCTGAGCAGTGGTGACTCAAGTGGCACTGAGCTGTGTGGCGGTAGTAGCGCCAAAATGGCAAAACACGAGAATGGCGATTCCAGTGACGATGATTGCGATTCAAAGTCGCCGCAAACTGGGGTAGGCTTTACCACTACACTTAAATTAAAATACTGATTTTAATTATTATTTTTTAATTACAATTTTCAGCTTACACCCGAAGATGAGGATCGCCGTCGTCGTCGACGTGAGCGCAACAAAATCGCCGCCACCAAGTGTCGCATGAAGAAGCGCGAACGCACCAGCAATCTTGTGTATGAAGCTGGACACCTTGAAAATCAAAATGTCGATTTGAAGTCTCAGGTGCGTTCATTGAAAGCGGAGGTGCAGAAGATCATGGAGATGATGGATGCGCATATGTCCACGTGTGTCCATCCCAATGGTTTCCAGCCACTGGCTGCACCCCCCGCTAATAGTCTAACCAGTAACATAAATGTCACCAAATATTTGTCGCAATTGGGCGGTGACCATCATCCTCAAACGCATCCCATACCGCCGGTCAACACCATCAAATACTGCCTCAAGGCCAAACAGCCCGACATTGGCTACGCCAAACCGAATTTGCCCAATGGCAGTGTCATTGACAACAATCACATTCATGCCTGTCTGAATGACAGCAACGGTTACTGCAAGACATCGCCAACGGAAGTGCCCGACTTTGCGTTGAGTCCAGACTCTGGATTCATGCATAAATCGTCGTCCGATCTTCACATTAAAACCGATTACATTCCAAACGGTGACAACAGCAGCAACGGTGACAACGGCATTGGGATTGAGTTGTTCCTTAAAAGTGAGCACATCGATGCGCACAGTCCATACACAACGATGCACAGTGCGGATCGCTTTCTATTCGATGGCACAGACAGCTTCGAGGAAACGCTACACAATAACAATCACAAGAATCACAACAACAATGTGCTGGACTTTTGTCACAATTACAGCGACAACAATCTCATTCATACAGCTTCCGAGATATTATTGGCGACAATCGCCGACGCCACTGCCAATGTGCTGCACACTGAGTTCACGGACTTGGACAGTGGTGTCACCTCCTACACAAACGCCATCATTTCGACGCCACCTCATTCAACGAGTCACACAAATGGAGGTTGTTTGGCATGATGCTATTCCATATTATGTACCCCATGAAAAACGGCTTTGTATTGTTGTCTTCCCAATGCGTTAATTATCCCATTCCCATGTGTGTGTTTTATATAAATGCGTCCCCAAATCCACTCTCTATCTCTCTATCTATATATAACTAATATGCGTATATGTGAGCAAAATATAGATTTGAAATAATGACTGCTAAATTAAATATTAGTAATTTGATCGGAAATTGAGCAATTCCATTTTATTTTTAAATTTTCATACGACTTACGAGTATGCAACTTATTTAGAAGCCATGATTTGGAGCAAGTTCCAATTACTCCTACTGCATATCGTTTAATTCTCTTATACATTTACATACATCACTTCTTTGCTTTGATCTTCATAAAATTCTTCTTCATTTTCACGATGTTTTACAATTCAGTTCATTACGTTTAAGTTTGCAATATAATGTTAGAAGTTTACACCTCCGCCATATTCAAGAGTGCAGGCGCTGCTGTTAAGCTTTCAAGTATAACAATTTGTTTCGAAAGCAACTAAAACAACATGACCATTTGAAAAACTAAAGTCGCACATCCCTATATCGGGCAGCGTATCCAATTCTTGTTTTCAAGTTCCACGCAGTTATCACATTTTCCTTTAACTGTTATTAATTTTCGTTGAGATGACATCTATGGTAGATTGTTCCCAACCGCGCGCCACTGGACAAAGTGGGTGTTAATAACAGCTTGCGCATGATTTAGAAATAATGTGCAAGCTTTTCACTCTTCCATCTTCCCTATATGAGTGCGAGCGCGCTCATTGCACTTTAAAGTTTTAACATAAAATTGACTTTTGATCGCGTTTTCTTATAGTTTTTTTGTCGTCATATAAATACAATTAATGTTTGCAACGAAATGGCAACGGACAAATTGATTCAAGCGCGTGGTTCCACAGCTGACCGTAAATGGATATTGATTACTTTTGCCGTTAAAATAATGTTATTTCGTGTGTTTAACTGCGCTTAATACGTGAAGTTCATTTGATTCACTTAAGTGCCTTTATAGCGCGAGGGTGTGCCTTCAATTGAGTAATTTTCCCTCCCTAGTCCCGTCTTGCGTTTTCTTAATAAGTATAATTTTTTGTCTCTCATTCGCATTTTGCTCCGGTAGTTGAATGCAGAGAATTGCCTATATTTCGCTTTGCAATATATTTCGAGTCTTTCTAGCAGGCTTTTGTCATATTTTAAATGCTAAAGTGGTATTAATGGGTTTTTTGAAAAATTGTGTTAGAAAAATGTATACAAAATTTAAATACACTGAAATCTAGGGTTGCCACAACTTAATATAAAACCGGTAACTGCGTTTAAACTTCACACCAAACAATTAACAGTTTGTATAGCGAAATGTTAAACATTTTTGAACACAAAAATAATGTTATTAAAAATAGGTGTCTTAAAAATTGCCTTAAATGTTGTGTATACGTAAAAAATTAAAAGAATGATATATAAAGAAAATGCATTCCTGAAAAGTATGTACGAGTAGCTGACAAAATTAGTCCGTAAAGCTCCAAATTGTTGTTGCTTAAAGAATTTAATTGTTATTATTAATAACTTTATATGTCATTTAAAAAAATTAACATCTCAAGTACGCTTTTTGCACTTACAGTTACATATACAATTTCTACTTATTTCCATCAAACTTTTTTATTGTTTTCAGTACCAGTTTTTGTTTTTTTTTGTAACTTTACCATCATCAAAAATATAACTGTAACGCTTTTTTATTATTATTATATTTTATAATTATTATTACTATAAGAGAATGAATGTTGCATATACTTTTAAGTAATGTTTACTAATAACATCGTGTCCTTATAATTTTTATATCAAAACATATGTCATTCTCTTATATTTCCGTGTATTTTTTATAAAAACGAGAAATTAGAATTATTTAAAATTTTACTATAATATGATTTAAATTACAATCAAAAGTTGAATAATGTGAAGAATAATGTAGCGACAAAATCACAGCAGTATACCAATATTGTGATCGTATTAGTGTTTGGTAAAAACTATGTAAAAAGAAATGTTCATAAAATGAGCTTAATGGTTGAGAAAGAAACAATATGTGAATGAACTGGCTGAAGAAAACACAGTTCTCGAACACGGTTACCATTGTATAATATGTACAATAAAACAAAATTAAAACTTTTCAAACGAAAGGATTCAGTGCTGAACATTAAATGACAAAACTGCAAAAAAAATACAAAATGTACTACCACAAAAAAAGCAAATCACAAAATGCCCTCCTATTTTAATTAATAGGCTAGATAGCATGTTACCATAAAAATGCAAAACATTAAAAAAAGAGTTTGCATATTTTTAATAAATCAACATTAAAGTACGCCGATTGAATCGGTTCTATACCCTGAATCCTTACTGCAATAATAATTGTCAAGCATACAAACATTTTATTGATATTTTCGTAAATTTGAATATAAAATTAAATATCTTAAACCAGGAATTTAAATGATTACCATAGACATTTAAAAAATTGTTAATAATTAATGAATTAACGCACGTATCCACTGTTATTTAATTATTATATTTTTCATTTTATTGATGTTCATTGTGTTCTTTTTTATTTTAGTTTGTTTATTTTTGACGAGAGCAAAAACTAACAAACTCTTTTTCTTTTAAAATTGCACAATTTTAATTTTCCTCTTTTAAATATTGATTAAATGGAGAATCACTTCATCAAAGGTTTTAAAAATGGATTCTTTGACAACAACAAAAATTAGTTTCAAGGTCTACACGTGTACCTGTTTCTAAAATATAAAATGCAGATACAAATTGTTTTTTATTTTTTGGTCAATGCAAATGCCTTAAATTGTATCTAATATTTTTTATTTTTTAAACATCAGTTTATTGGCAAAAATGTGTAATTCGATTGTTTATTAAGCACGAAATAAATTTAAAATCCAAAATAAATATGTTTGTAAAAATTGAACTTAATATCATTTCTCCTTTTCAGTTTTGAAATCAATTTATTACAGCTGACTACAGAGGCTCTGGCTTGAACATGCAAATATATTTTATTCGACTGAAAATGTTTACCCAATGATAACTTCGGTACATACTTTAGGACTTACCAAGAACTACGTAATACATTGAAGGTCGTTTCATATTTTTTAGTCAACTTCTTTATCTATTGACTAATAAGAAATTGACTTAATTGTTTTAAATTGTACATATTCTGCTTAAGGAAGGAATTTTTTAGACAATTACATAAAAAAACATAGGGTTTTCGTTTTTACATTAATGCACTTACAAATAAATTAATACACCATGTAAGATAAAAAAAACAACATGTAGACATATATATATTAGTTTAAAAACTGTTATACAACAATATTCGAATATATATATATACAATATTATACATTTTACAAATTTCAATTATATTCAGTTTTTGTTGTCTATATTTTCATTGTTTCATACTTCAGTCATTCACGGATCACCTGTAGAGTTAAGTATCTTTGTACGCTCACGGATTTAAAAACAATCGTGCCATTTGTATGAATATACCACAAGATAACGTTATCTGAACTGCTTGAAAGTACCACCTCCACAGAATAATTATTGTGAAAACTGAGCCCGTTACATTTCCATTGTTCAGATTTATGTGAAATATTTGCAAATAGTGTACACGATCCAAAACTCGTCAAGCAAGATTTAAGCAAACTATTCGAATCCTCAACAATGAATTCTGCTACAGAGGTGAAGGAAGTCGCAGTGGTTTTCCCAGTTCGAGTTGAGTGGCTGAGTCATGGTGTTACTTCTCAATGGTTCACATTTTATTACCCCTTAACCTACAGCTACGAATCGATTAAGAGTGAAATAGCAGAAGTCAAGCCTTTAGCATACTCCGAGGTTGAGAACATTATTTGGTTTTGTGAGTTGCGAAAAATTACTGATGCGTAAAATTTAAAAAAAAATTATAATGTACGGCCATTTTTAATTTCAGACCAAAAAGCGGGCGCCACTGTACCAATTTTTAATTTGTCAGGTTTCACCACGTTTCTGGCTGATTACAAAAAGGACCATAGTCTAATTATCGATGTGAAAATGAACGTTATAGCGGATGTTCAAGAAAAGGAGTTGAACTCAGTACCCAACATACAGCAACAAGTCAAGGAGATTGACACGAAACTTGAATGTGACCATTGCAAGACGGTTTTGGAAGATTTCGGTTATTTGTGCATGCCATGCAAGTACTATCAACTGTGTAAAAAGTGTGGTGGTGAAGGTGTGCATGGGGATCACCTGATGTTGCGCGTATCAATGGTTCGTTAAAACATAATTCCCTAAAACAAATCTAATATTAATATCTTCATATTTAATTTGACTATAGACAAATTTTCAAGACATCTCCCACGTTATCAGAGTGCGTCGTGACAAGGCCAATCATTTAACAGCTAAAATGGAGTCCATGAGTGCCGAGGACCCAATGCAATTTGAGTCATCATTTGCTGCTTCAATTGCAGATGATTTTAAATGTAATTTGCCACGTAACATAATGGAAATGACGGCAGACGATCAATGCGTGGATAACTTAAGTCCAATTTGGTTGGGATTTGCGTATGATATGCGTTTATTTGCCAAGAAAATGGACTCATTTTCAAAGGAGCTACAAAAGGTTACACTTGATTGTAGCAAGAGTTGTGAAAAAATTGCCAATCGTAACGGTGACACGAAAGTGTGCCACCTTTCAGATGACGAGGAAGACTCCTTGACAGCGACACTTGATAGGAACTGCTTAGGGTCGACTGAAACTGCATACGTTAATGATGGTAACATTTCTGATGATTCTGACAACAACGGTAATGGGGCCAAGGGTGGGGATGCACAAATAGGCATTTCAGATGAAATGAAAGCGTACATTAAACGATTTGGTTTGGATGAAGGATGGACCCTATGCCGTGAAACAGGTGCGTCACCCTTTCATACTGGTATGGTTGTTTTGTTATTTTATCTTAAAAAAAAAATTTCGTTAATTTTTCAGCTGAAATTGTTTAAATTTCCAGACCCCAAAATAAATAGCGCTATTGAGACCATGATGGAAATGGGTTTTACGAATGAGGGAGGATGGTTAGGTTTCCTCCTCGCGAATTGCAAAGGAAATATTTCCAAGGCATTAGAAATTGTGCAGCCTACAAAATAAATGATTACATGAAACCCTCCGTTATTATAAAATATTTTTAGGAATTCATGCTGGGATTCAAAGATTCATATTTTTTTTATAATCATTAGTCTTTAACCGTATACTTCGGTCATTACATTTGTTTAAATTTATGTTTTCGTTTTTTTTATAATTTTTATTAACCAGCAATGACTTAACATTAAAACATTATGTTTAATTTTTTGTTTAACATTTATTTTGAAGGTTAGTAAAATACGAATCCTTGGCATACTAAACAATGTATCATTAATCACCTATTAATAATTATAATAAAAATTGAATTTAAATTTGTTACATTAATAATAAAAGAGTATTAACTATTTTGCGTTTAGCACAGAGTGAGTTTTATGAATATGTTTTGTACCAATAAATATTGTTTTATGAAATCAAGACTATTTTAATAATCCTAGACCTCAGTGGGCCAAAACCATGGTTATGGGAATCTCATAATATGCTAAGAACGTGAAAGACAAATAGAATCGGAAAGTTTTTTAAAGGCACAAGCAGGGTTTGGATAGAAGTGAGAAACAGAGTCGGCAGAACAATCCATAAAAATTGAAACTAAATCAGCATACTTAAAGTTCCTATTGAAAAGATGAATTCTTTAGTTCCAGCAGTAAAATAGTAAACGAGTTTTATTTAATGCAATAAATTACAATGATTGTGCTTCACAAAACAATAATATAAGTAAGTTTACAAATATTAGCGAATCAACCAGTTTTGGTTGGCATGTGTCCGCCACCTTTAGCTGCCCTCTTCGCACGGGATACCTGCAAATTCACTTTTATGAGTTATTAATCATTACATTGGCAAGCGTAATTCATTAAAAGAAAATTCATTGATTTTCACCTCTTCAAATGGAGGCTGATCCGGCACGTCGTCTTTGGACTGCCTCACAACACGCTTCAATGTTGGTGACCCCTCAAATGGAGGCTGATCGGGAACATCTTCCGCATGTCGGGCCACACGATTTAACATTCCGGGAATTGGTGGTGGTTCAGGCATTGGTGGCATTGGCATTTGAGGACTGCGGCGCATCTAAATACAACACAATTCAATTACAATTTGAATCTCTCGTTGAATTAAATTTCAAACAAACCCTGTGAAGAGGTTCCAAGCGACTGGGTGGTGGCGGTGCATCGTTCTATTGCAAGAATCAGAAAAAATGCAATTATAAATGCTAAATCAAGTACAAGAGGATGAACTTACCTCATCATGGGGACGTGCTAATGTGATTGTCACAAAAGCGGCGACTATTAAAAGCCCTGCTGTTAATTTCATTTCAAAATTGATTTGATTTATTTAAGTTATTATTCACAACTGGTGGTAGAACACCGGCTTCAAACTGACTGCCGGATTGTTGGTCATTACTTACCATTTATACGGACATTTGCATGTTGATCTCGTACCAGATTAAAGACTGTGGCTCGCAATTAAGTGCAGCGCAGTACGTACATCAATCATAATATTAAAATGTTTGTGGGAGATCATTTTGGGAGATATATTTTAACACATATTTTAGCAGCGTTAAATGCATTTAAGTTACAAGATGCACTCACAACCTTACATCGTTCCAGTCATGTGTTAAGTTTTAATTGCATGCGGCTTATCGATTGGAGATGCATGCACGATGATGTGGTACAGTGCTTCCATAAAATATGCTACGTATCAGGTGCGTTGTTATCAATGGCGTGAGATGAAACAATTTGACGATGCAGGTGACATTTTTAAGAGTGGCGTGGAATTTTGTGCCATAACTTAAAAGCAGGCCATTTTTTCAAGGTCAACAAATTTCAATCAACAAAATCAATTTTTGAGTTTTTATTGTAAACTGTTGTTATTCTGATGAGCAAGGTTTTTATGTTGTTTCATGCATTATTACAAACTTATTTTCTAGGTCACATCCTGAAATCCTCAAAATCAATAAAATTGACTAATTAAATCAAGTATAAGTGGCTAAAACTTCTAAGTTGAATGAAAATCTTATCAAAGCAGCAAGCCATTTTAAACACTTGAAAACCAAATGGGATTCCCCGTCAAATATGGTTAAAACCACGCTTATCTTGGTGTCATTGTTTTTTGTCACAGTCCACCCATATAACTGGCGGATGTTTTCCGATGAACATATGAACCTTTGCAACGACCAAACATGTAATGGGCGTCCCCACAGTGCATGTCTACCAGTACACTCTTCATAATTCCGGATAAAGTTCCTCATCTTGTAATTCCTCTAACATTCCAGCTTGAACCAGACAATTCCTGCAAAAATTTCGAGATGATTGAAATTAACCCTCATGTAAAACGTCTACTGCTCAACGGTCACAATGGTATCCGAAATCGTATAGCCAAGAATCGGAAAAACCCCGCTTCCAATATGCAGTATCTGGTGACACAGTTTTATTTATTTTTGATCATATTCATGAACATTGTGTTCCCGCAGCACTGGGATAATGACTTGCAGCGCATGGCTGAGGGTTGGATTGTTCAATGTAAACTGAAAGTGGACGATTGCCAGTTTTTATGTAACATTTTTTTTCAAATTCAAAATTTTGTAAAAAAAAGTTGGTTAAAGGAAATGTTTTAGATAACGCTTCATATCCAGTTGGGCAGAACATCGATTTTGTATCGGGCTTATTAAAGAGTCCTTGGCCAATTGAAATTATTCGAAATTGGTTTCTGGAATCCAATAGTCAGGAATTGCAGGCAGCTAACGAAATTGTACTGTAAGTATCCTGTCCGTTTCAGTTTTCGTTATTAATACATTTTTTACAGCCAAAAGGAATCAAACTTTACGCAACTGGTTTGGGCCGATACCGAATTCGTTGGATGTGCAGCTGCAAAGTAATTTATTTCGTTATTATTAGTTCTTTTAAACTGTTAATTTGCAACAACACAACAGGGTATTCGCCGGTCACTTTATGGTATGTAATTATTATCCGAAAGGAAACATCATCTCTATGCCGGTGTTTTTGCCCGGAAAACCGTGCTCAAATTGTCCTTCGGAACGGGTTTCATGTTCCCGTATTTTTCACGGACTTTGTGGACTCGGTAAATCCTATCTACTAAAACATATTTTCTAATTTACAAAAGTGCTAAATTATATTGGTTTAATATTTTAGATGATCCGTCTGGAGCATTCAAGTTACATAGATTTAATATAATGATTACGATTGGATCAGTGACATTACAAATGCTGTGGTATCTTTAATTTTTAATAATGTGAATTTAAATTTAAAAAAAACTATTTTACGGGTAAAACTTGTTTTATTTTCTAAAGTTAGTACCGTTTTTAAATATAAAAAACCCAGGGTGTGAGGTTTGCTTCAACAGTCCATCCGTTTTATTCCTAAATACTTCTTACATAGTAAAATTGTGTTAATTATCCTTTGGCCAATCAGCAACCACGCTAATTCGGAGCACATCCCTAAACTCCTTAGCCAGTTCATTGACAACTTTTTTGTTTGATACAATAACCAAATGCTCGTAATTTCTTACAAATGCCTGGAACAATACAAATAATAAGGATTAAAGACATTGTAATTATAAACAATACTAACCGCTCTGGTCCAATTCAATGATCCCGTCATGGCGACACCCAACTCCGTTTCCGCATCAATGACACACACTTTGTGATGCATAATTTTGGCCAGTGCCGGATCGGGCCAATACACAGCAATACCATTGCGCTTCAAATGTTGCAGTTGGCATCCCGAAATTGATTTCATGTCCTCGCTGGCAATTATGTTTACATCGACGCCACGATTGCGTGCGCTAATCAATGCTGCAGCCATCTCGTCCAGTGTGAACGCATACATCATGATGTTAATACTGTTTTTGGCTCCATTGATAAATTTTATTATCTTTTGAAATATCTGTTTTGGACAACGGGAGTCGGAACAGTCTAGGAAGTTAAAGTTATCCACGTTTTTGCAACATTTAAAAGTATGTGGTCGAATTATTATTGTTTCAAGAACTCTGTTGTTTCTGGCTTTCCTTTTTAAATGGTTCCAGTAATAAAGAAGACTTGATATGCCGGTTAATGCGATTCCCGTGGTTATTATTATTTTTGAATTTATCGACATGTCGGATCTTTGATGTGGAGCAAATATTTATAACAAATAATAGTTGTATAACTAGCGTTATTTAATTTCTTACTAATTTTAAATGAAATTATTTAAATTATTATAGGTTATGTTTTTATTATTGTTATTATTTTTATTGTTCCTATATTATAGTGCACGTGCACTTAAAAATATATTTCGCACCCTCCCGTCTTTTTTTAATTTGACATCTTTTTGACATTTTAAGGCGCAAGTGCACCTCCTGTCAAAAAAAAAACATAACCAAAAAAAATAGAAAAAAGTAATTTTATTTTTGCTTTTTAACAAATGAAATAAATAAAGATTTTAACCAAAATAAATTAAAACAATGTCGCTATGGCCAACAACAGAAAAGGCATTAAAAATGCTACGAACTCTTCCAAGAGTCTCTCTTGGAAACATTCGAGATAACCCGAATTCAAAGAAGATTGTACGTATTTAGGTTATGGTAACTCCTAAGAATTCATACAACATTTGATTTTATTTTCAGTTCAAAAGAGGACGCGCCCAGCATGGAGGTGATAAACATGGTGCCGGCAACAAAGGTTCGGGGCAGCGTCAAAATTATATGCGCCTAGGATATGAGACGGGCAACACTCCGTTTTACCTGCGATTTTCATATGAGCCGTACTACAAAGGACATCAGTGAGTTTGGCTTAAAATAATATTATAAAACAAATTAATAAATCATCTTTTAAAACTAGCCTCCGTCGGGAATATGTTCCAATGACATTGACACAACTTCAAAAGCTGGTTGACACAGATCGCCTGCAACGCGACATTCCCGTCGACATGGCAGCCATCTGCAAAACGGGTATTTTTACTGTGCGACCAGATAACCAGCATTTTGGATTTCAATTATTGGAAGATGGTGCCGACACCTTTAAGGCACAACTCAACATTGAGGTACAGCACACTAGTGAGGCTGTCATTGCTGCGGTTGAGCGTAATGGTGGTGTCATCCGAACGGCGTACTACGATCCATATAGCATTTGGGCTTTAATGAATCCTGGGAAATGGTTTAAAAAGGGTGTTCCTATTCCAAAAAGGTTGCTACCACCACAAGATGCAGTGGCGTATTACACGAGTGCTAAGAATCGTGGATACTTGGCTGATCCAGCTGAGGTGTCACGTGAGCGATTGGTGCTGGCACAGAAATACGGTTATGATTTGCCGAATTTAGAGAAGGATGCACGATTTGAGTATCTCACGGAGGTGAAAGATCCAAGGCAAATTTTCACTGGTTTGGCACCGGGGTGGGTTATCAGTGTGGCGGATCAGGCTATTATTAAACCAGTTGAAGAATGATTTTTGTAATTTAGTTAAATAGACGATAGATTCATTAAGAGTTCAGTTTTTATTTTAACTTTAACAATTCACCTTAAAAATAATCAATAAAAAATGGTTTCAATTTGGAAAAACTTCAATCATCATAAATTCTAATAAGATCCTCGATTGAGGCTGGATATTGTGTCACTGGACAACAGCTGTACTTTTGCAAATGATTTGCAATACAACCGTAGCAAAAAACGTATCCAGAAATGGATAAGGCGGTTGGTATGTTCCATGTTTGCAGGCATATGGGGCAAATGCCTTGGTACTTGTCAGCGTTATCTTCCAATTTGGGTGGTAATTTGGGTATTTTCATATTAACAACGTCCACTCCCGGTTTTTCAGTTTGCCACCACTGAAGAAATTGCAAGAAAAACATTGACAGCTCCAAGCTGCGAAAGACAAAGCCACTGAAGATTGATGCCAGCCTATTCGCAAACAATTGTGTTAATAACGGCAATTAAGCTAATTATGTTATATTTTTACTTAATTTTCCCTCCCAGTAAGTCTTTTAAAGTCCAATCTAATCCATCAATGGGTGGCATGTGATTCATTCTAATACCAAATAACCACAACAATGGCGTATGGGATTGACTATCGCTGGACAAATACATCAAATACTGCCATACAGTAAAGCAATCATATGTAGCCATTAATGCGGAATAGGAAAACATTAATCGTTCATCGTTCTTTTTTATTTGGTCCGGTTCCAGATCTTGTTGCAGTTTCAGTTTAGCAATGTGCTCCTTTAGTTTGATGTGCATGTACGGCAAGATGCTGACCAGAAACAGTGACAACCATTTGTACTTTCTTGTGAGGCGCCCCACAGATGGGGAATTGCGTGTTATTCCGTAAAATACTTCGGAGATTGAGCCACCTGTCATTAAAATGCAAGTTTTTGTATTTTATACAAATGAAATGTTTTTAACAATCAACTATCGTACCGTAATTAAACAGGTAATGGTGGTTTATAGCCAAATCAATTATTGTAAACATTTCTTCCGAGTAGCGCCCCATAAATTTGAAGCGCACCGGATTTGATTTTACAATAAACTGAAATATAAAAAAATGGTTAGTTATTTTTCAAAATTTCTTGACCATAATTTTACTTGAATCAGTCGTTTCCATGCTGGTCGAAATGTGGCTTGCAGGGATTCAGATGCGACCACTTCAAAAATAGATGGCTTGGAGTGGAAGTTGGTTAAGAAGTTAACTGACCTGTCCAACATTGTGGATGTCTTATTGAACGATAAAAACTAAAGGTCAAAGTATAAACAAAAATGGACTCAGCCCACAAGTCACAGCTGATAGATGCGGCGAATTTTTACTTTGAGTTTATGTGAAAAAAGGTTTGAAGGGTAACAAAAGAAAATAAAGGGAATAACGCGATTATGTTTTATTAATTACGTTAATTTTGAATTAAAAATATTTAACAAATAATTTCAATTAGCACGTCCGTGCCTGATCTGTCATCGATTACAATTTAAAAAATCAGGTTATTTTTGTTGCACCTATTTGTTTTAATATTAATATATTTTTTTATGAAATAATAAATTATCCTGTTCCATAAATTAGTTGGGACTTGGGACATGGAAGTCTAAATTTCTTAATTCCATAAAATTACCTTAAAATAAAAATTGTGTTTTCATCAAAAAAAAAACAATATGCGATAAAAATGGATAATTCCAATGTTTTGGTGTTATTTATATGGAGTTTCAGTTGTTTGAACCTATTTGTTTACAAGAAAGCCGCACATGCGAAACTGTACTACAGTCTACAACGTACCACTGAAGAATCATCCAAAACACAAATGAAAGGCAGGCAACGCTGCTTTTATACAACAAAGAAATTGACATTTGGCTGCGTAATTAATTTATGCAAAGAAAACTGCTCCAAAGTGGCTTCAAAAGTTAAGTTTCCCGTGAATTAGGATAATTTAAAAATAACACTGTGTCCATTAATATTTTTTGTTTTAAATTGGCACAAAACAATTGGTTCAAACTTCGAACACTTTGAATCTCAAGACAAACCAACTAATAGCGGGATTCCACAATGTATCTGAACCAGATAGACCCATCGACGGTATGTCGCATTTGCCTGGAGGAGTCCACAGAATTGCGCGAAATTTTTCGCAAAGAAGTTGTCACTGGAACACTAATGCCAATGGCCGAACTCTTAAAGGAGACCATATTACATATTGTAAGTAAAAATAAAAATTATGAACAATTTGTTTTGTTTAATAACAATCTGCTATTAAGGTTGAACCAAATGCAAAACTCCCCTCAAAAATGTGCAGGGCGTGCAAACAACGCGTGTGCGAATTGTATGCATTCAAGGTCAATGCACTAAAATGCAACAATTTGATGTTGGAACTATTTTCGGACAATGACAAGACAATGCAATGTCGTCCACAAATTACAACTGCTGATGGTTTTACTCAGACGGGCGATCAGAAAAATGATCCACCGAAATGTAAAGAATTATCGATATTGTGTGAGATGGGAATGCAGACTGAGGTCCAATCAGAATCAGATGATGAATTAAAGAAAAAGTTTGTAGATCAAACTGTACAAACTGATGCAATATTGCTGGTGGAAGAAGTTCCAGATAATGGTGGAGAATCTGTCAATGATATTGAGGATCCACCGCTAGAAGAGGGTAATGAAGAATATCAGTACTCGTATGTAGAAGTTGACGAATCGGAACCCTATCCTGTTAATATATACGCAACAAAAGACGAAGTTCTTTACCAAATTGATGAGGATGTTGAGATAACGGAAGCTGTTGAGGTTGACGAGGATGTTGAGATAACAAGGGCTGTCGATGCTGAAAAGGGTGTTGGTATAACAGGGGTTGAAGAGGGTAGTGAAGCGGAGTACACTTTATTGGAAACACTTGATGAGAATGAAGATGAAATTGTTGCTGTTTCTGATGATGATGAGCACGTTCTGTCGGATGACGAAGCTATTGCCGTTGTGCAGAAACGTATATCACGTCGTAAAGCTGCAGTGGCACCTATAAATTTCATCGACAAAGACTCGCAGAAAACGGTGAAAACTACGTGTACTCTGTGCAAAGTGACCATCTACGACACCAAAATGGATGCATATCATAGTACCTTCCACACGGAGTATCTGCCGGAAGTAGCCAAATCAATTCAGTTCTATCGCTGCATGGATTGTTGTACAATATTTTTAACGGCCAATCGACTACGCGATCATTTTAATACATGTGACGGCGCAGAGACTGGCCACGGAGAGGTCACTGACGCAACTGCGGAAGCGTCCGTTTGGTTGAACAGCACTGTGTATACATGCGCACGCTTAAACCATGGTAAAACATTTTCCTGCGATGATTGTGGCCAAGGGACTACTGACTATAGCCAACTGTTGCAACACTTTGATGCCGCCCACAAAGGTCGAAATGCACGCCATAACCAAATGTCAATGCATCGTTGTAGCTGTAGCAGCGCTATTTTCGATAATTTACTCAATTGCTTAGCACATTGTGCTAGTCATTTGTTTAATTTGTCTTGCCCAAAGCCCGCATGTAAGGAATCCAAGGTGGAGCCATTTAGCGTTTCTGAGCTATTCAAGCATGTTCAAGAAGACCATTTTTTGCAACATATTTGCAATTTTTGCAACGAGGGATTTCCCTATCACATTTGGTCCAAACACGTGGTGATTTGTGGAGATAAACATAAATACACATGCCCTATTTGTAGTAAGTGGCATTTGTTCTTTAAATAATTGTTAACGTTGTTTTACTAAAATCTTTTTATTTCTAACAGAGGAAAGCTTTAGGACATCTTATCTGTACAATAAACATCGTGTAAAGTCGCACAACTTGAAGTCCTTCAATTGTAGTGAGTGCGATAAAGATTTCTCATCTAAGCATGACTTGCATGTGCACCAACGCATCCACACCAATGAGCGTCCCTTCAAGTGCTCAAAATGTGGGAAAACCTTCAAGACCATGGGTCAACACACGGATCACCAGATGACTCACATAACAGTAAAAACTGTTCAGGTAATTGTGTTTAATGCATTGTTCAAGTTAAATTCAAAGTTAAATTGTTTTTTTTTTTTTTGATTTTTAGTGTAAAGTTTGTCACGAGAAATTTAAATCAGCGCGCACCCTTAGGGGTCACATGAACCAGCATATTCCAGAGAAAAATCACACGTGCAGGGTTTGTGGCAAATTGTTTAAGCGTGCCACACATGTGAAATCACACATGCGAGTTCATGACAAGCCGAAGGAGGAATTGTTAAGTGATTAATTATTATTTCGCAGTGATTTGTATTTGTAATCGCGCATTGGGGCTTGCATGATTAAAGGATTTATGATAAGGTAAATTCTTAATTTTTTTTAGAGTACATACACGATTTGTAAAGGTTAAAACATCTTAATTTTTTTATTTTAAAATGAAAATATTTTCAGTATTGCGCAGACTTTTAGGGTTTTTTTCTTTCATTTTTTACAAAATCATTTTTGTTCAAATTTGATCTATTATATAATTCCTTCGGGGTCAAGCTCGATGATGATATAACTCGAAAATCACTGGGACGATATTCATGATTCTTTTTTTGTTTGGTTCGTATTGCAGTAAAGAATGTATATGGACAAAGAATTCTGGAAAATCTATTTCTGTTGTATTAGTTTTTCTTTTATTGTATGTGTTTTTTTAAATTAGTGCAACAAAGTAATTTGAATAATAAATCTGTGGCGATACGAAGTTCGCCGGGTCAGCTAGTATTTCATAATAATATATCTAAATAAAAGTTATGAATGTCGAGAAGTGTTGAAAACAATATTTTTAGCCACAATTAGAAACAATTATAAGAAATTGATCCTTTTTGTAGCTTTTTTTTTATTTTTTTTGTAACAGCATTTCAAAACGTAAATTACAAATGATTGTGTGTTAGTGAAAACTCCTTTATGTAATAAGTTAAAAATACGGTCATTATCGTGTTTATGAGAATAAATGTAAGTGTTAGTATATTATTATTAATTTTAGAATTAAATTTTAAAAGATAATTTTTTTTTAAATTTTTGACGATAAATTACATTTAAGGTTTATATAACCGATTGTGTTTTATTCTATTTATCAATTATATAATTTTAAAAATAAAATGTTATTAGCAGTTTACAATAATTTTTTTAAAAGAAGCATTTGTTTTTTAAATGAATAAATTTAACGCGTAGTTCCTATTTTTTCTTGCATGTTTGTTTAAAACACGGATCCTGTTCTTGCGCAAAATTTTATTATATAAAATGCATTTAAGTTTTGACAAATATTCTGATCTGTCTAAAATAAAACACTATTTTATGAATATTGCGCAGAATCTTAGTTTTTTCCCTTTGAACTTTATTATAATATTTTAAATAAACTTTTGATATTATTTACAAATAATATCACCAAAATATAACTCTCTATAATAATATAAATTTGATGTGTTGATGTGGTCAATTCATAAAAACAATCACGAACATTAAAATTTAAAACATTTTTAAAGATAATTTGCATTAGTTATCTAGGTAACTATTTATAATTATCTACATGTCACTTGTCTATATCAATGAATTGGTGTTATGTGTGTACGTTTATATAAAGTCAAAATGGTGTGTTTAAAAATATGCACGTTTAAATTTAAAAAATATGTAGTTTAATGTCCTTCGATTGAAGTTGAAAAATGTTTGCTCAAATTTTTTTTTGGCAAATTCTTAGCTTGGATTTTTCGCTGCTACATAAAAGTATGTTTAACGGCATTTCAAAAAATAATACATTGTTACTTACTTAACACGTACTTAAGTGTTTATAAATTATAATTGATTATGTGAGTTAGAACAAAATGGAAAATCTCTTAAATGAAATAACAGTCATTACCGTATAATAAATAATTATATTATATTAATAAAATGTTTAAACATTATAGCAATAAATTTTAAAAGATAAATATATTTTTTTCAATACATAAATTGCATTGTAAGTAATTACCACTTATGTTTTATTTAATTTATCGATAGTATAAATAATAAAATATTTCTCTGCAGTTTAAAATAGTCTTTATAAAAGAACTATCATTTTTAAAACAATGAACGTCCGTTTTGTATTAACTTTCGTTTAGAACAAAAATTGTCATGTCCTTGCGCAAACATTTATAAAATTTATTTAAAATTTGACACACTTTTTAATTAATCTAAAATTAAAATAATTTTGTTACTATTGCGCAAAGATTCTCAGTTTTTGAATAAATAATAGTCTCTATGTACGAATTTATGTAATATGTACTTAAACATTTACAAATTACAATATATTGATTGAATGTGAGTTAAAACAAAATTTAAAATCTCTTGAGTAAAATATGTCAAAAAACGTTCATTACCGTATAATTAATATAACATTTAATAATTAAATATAAGTCTTATTCGGTTCAAGCTAAAAAATTATAGAATTAAGTTTTAAAATATAAATATATTATTATATATACATTGTAATTAATTAGGATTAAGCTGTCTATTGAATTTTGAAAATTTGAAAAAATTAATGTGTAAATTACATAGTAGTTTGCATTTATTAACTTGTTATTAAGTTACAACAATTATTATAGTCTGAAAAAATTAGTGCAAGAAAACTATTTTAGATAAAAATGATTGACTCAAAGAGGACAGAAGGTATTTTTTTTAGGAGAGAACTCTATTATTTTTGGACAAACAATATTTTATCACTGTTTCAAAATATATATGTACCTATTGAATGTACTGTACGTGTTTGTTTTTCGTCTTAATAAATAATTGGAGTTAATATTTGGTATGTTTTATAAGCTTCAGTTAAGCTGATATTTAATATTGGGCCTAAATCTTAAATACTCCAAAAACTCATGAATACTTTAACAGTTCTAACAGTCGTATTATTTTCCGTTTCAAATATCTGTTGTACTCTAAAATATCCTTTCTTGGGACTCTCGCATTGTTAAGATGTCTTTCATTTTCGTATTATAAAAAATTCTGATACATTCATTTTTTTTATATTTTGGAATACGACTTTTTGAATTTACTGGTAACATAAGAAATATTTAAACTTATTTTGAGAAACTTATGATGTTGATTGTAGAGCATAATTGTAGATTTTTGAGTAGGACTTATGATTTAAATCTTTTCAAGGCCAAACAAACCGTTCAAGGTCAAATTCATTATTTTTTAAATCAATTTGCAAGCAAAACAAAATTTAAACGTGTTTTAACTATGGTAAAGAAAATATATTTATTTTTTCAAAGTCATTTTGGTTTTCCCTGCTAGTTTTTTCTTGTTACTATTATTTCTTAAATCTTTTTGACTTCTAAAGATTAACTTAAATTTCAGTAATTTCCCATGCCGTTTGCACTGCGGCGTATATGAATATATTCTTCTTTGTTTCAATTATGTTGTAGCTAGCATAATTTAAAAATTTAACATAACAAATCCTTATACGGAACAAACATAAAATATTTTATTTTACTCATCATCTACAAAACTCAGACGCCTATTAAGCCGCGTGCTCTTTAAAGTTTCCGCCCCAATACAAAAATGCATGTAATGTTGCGTCAAAACCTACACAAGAAAATACAATTCTAAAGAAAAGAAATCTTCCAGCAAACAAACGTTAATTGTGGATCAACATTGAACTTGACCAAAACTGCATTCAATGATTATGTGTGGAATGTGCCAAAATTCAAAGCAGAAACAACATTGAAAAGCGAAAAAAGCGCGTCAACATCTTTCGATAAACAATCAATCCTTTTTGGCTCACAGAACAAACTTTCACTACATGGCTTGTTCATTCCTTTTTGTTATCCCCCATCGCATTTCGCATCCACAGCAGCACAATTGTCTGTCTGTCTGTCTGTCTGTCTGTCTGTATGCAATTTTGGTTGCGTTGTCGTCTACTCGATATTCCCTATAATTTTGTCTTATATTGGCTGTCGTCGCGCCGCCCGTCCACATAGTCGTCGATTTGTTTTAACTTTTCAAATTGGCGAGGTTACTGGCTACTGCTTGCTGATATGTACAAGCACAAGTTCCCGCGCACGTCATTCTCCCGCTGGTTTGGCAGTTTTCTTTGAATACCGTCCGAGACAATAGAAATAGTCGAATAAATTGGCCACAGCATCGTTAATTTGGACAGAACCATATTTGGATGAGTTTGTCGCGTCCGCTGTCGTCGCTTCTGCAACATTTTTTTTGTGTGTTGTCTTTTATTTTCCTCCCTTTTCCGCAGTGCGTTTTCAGATCTCAACACACGAGCGAGCGCCTCTGGTTTTTGCGTCATTTATGCATTTATGGCGAAGTTTTTGTTTTCATTGAATAGATTTTCCTATTGTTTTTATTGCTTATGAGAATCCCCCTACTGCTGCTTGTTTAGTTGAAGTGACTTGAAGTTGCGCGTGCACACACATATGATGCGACAATGTCTTGAGATGCGAAAATTCACCCCAAGTCTTATCGGTTGTAACGCCACCCTATGTATAAATAAGTTGTTTGTCTCCTATGAATTGATTGAATGAATTTTGTTTGCCGCATAGCTGCTGTGTAGGGAAACCCTGTGACTCATCGACGAAATGCCCGCTGGCTGGCTTTCACAGTTGTCCGCTTTCGTTTGTTTTTCTATTTTCCCTTTGTTTTTTGGCTGATGCACAATAAGTTTTTATCCTGTTGCATTGAGTCCGTGATGGGACTGTGGACACAATGTGATGGGTCGAGCTTGTGTACGTACAGATTGTTGACGCCCAGTGATTGATCTGTGTGAATTTCGACAACTGATACTTGGAGTTCAACGGATTTGTATCCAATAGATTAGGAGTTTGGCAATGCCATGAGAATTGAGATTGATTTTTTGAATCAATCATGACACTGATATAGGATTTACTGGTACAGTTTTGGTTTTATGGGTGGTTTTTGGATTACGGTCAAGACTTTTTAAATCGGATTGCATGTCCCAGATCTACTGTTAGATGGTAGTATAACTAACCAGATTACCGAGTCTGTCTGCTTAAATTTTGTCCGTTAAAATAATTTTTTTTCTATGAAGATTTAAAATCAGAATTCCTGGTTTTTACTTTCTATGCGAGGATTCGTTACAATTTGCATAAATATATTATTTTGTAATCATTTAATCCGGATTCTGGACCACGAAGAATTCTAGTTTCATTAACAAGACCTTGAATGTGATCTTAAAGAAGATGTTGTTTATGGTTTAATTATTATGGATGCCTGAGACAAATTTCAAGAAAAGATATTTCAGTGTATGGTAAATTTTGTACAAAATTAAAACAATGTAAAAAGCTTTCCTTCAAATCCAACAAACTATTAAGCATCCCCACCACATCTATCCAAGTTCCAACTCCAACCAAACAGCGCATGTGCACCTCAAAAGCTCTCTCACATCTCCCCACCCCTTCAAATGAACAAAAATTTCAAACACACACTGGCATTATAAGTTATAACACTCAACAACCATATGGCATGAGGGGTTAAGTACAATACATTGGGGAGCCGCACATGGCCGATTCGCAACGCAACAACCGAATAAACGAATATCAACGCTCAATGCATGCAGCTTTGGAGTGAATGTGTTCTGTACTTTAGGCAGTAATCACTAATCGCGCGAGTACATAGCGTGGAAAATATCATCACCCTTATCGCGCCCCCTCCTTGTGTAAGCTCGCCGACCAGACCAAAATAAACAACGCCGAACGCATAGTAAGCCCGCCGACATGTACACAGTAAACACAGCCGTACGGCAAGACGCGTACACCATTGCAATGTCGGCAAAGCACGTTCCATAGACCATCCATATTATGCTGGATTTTTAACTGGGGGACGACGACAATTCAACTCACAACAGCAAGCAGTCAGTCGATGTTCAGCTTTTGAAACACTCTCGTCGTTGTTTGTCGTCGTCGTCGCGTTGTAGTGCTTTTTTGTTGAGACATTCGTCGAGTGTTATTAATCGAGTATACATTGTACGTTTAATATTTTTATTGTTGTTTTCGCTCATATGGTTTAAACGTTTCACACAAGTTCAAGTTTTGTTTGATTACTAAACGCTATTTTTATAAGCTTCAAAAAGTGCATATTAACTGGATTGATCGGTGTTTTGCAAAAGCTATACGTTTTACTGTATGTGATATCGTGTGCAAGGTTAATCATTACCAGTTTTCATATAGTTCAGAGTGCAAATAGTGCTAAAGCACCTGCATACTTTTACAGTTTTTTATTTCGTAAGTTTTTTTTGCAATACATACAGTGTGTAAAAGAGTGCGTTTTTGTTACAGTTGTTGCAATTACTGCTATAAAGGAAAAAGTGCATAACTGCAACAGTGCAATTCTTTGTGTGCATGTGGTAAAAAGTTATAAGTAGTTTTTGGTTTTGTGCAGACTGCAGTTTTTCTTTCCTCAACCACTAAAGCACTTTGTTGGATAGAGACCTTGCATACAGCGCAGATTAACCGTCCCACGACGACTTTATATATAGTCTATAACTGTATGTTTATCATCACAACAACATCCTGGCTGCTGTAGACTCCACCATTCAGTGCTCCTCCACACAATTGTCACATGTAAGTACTTGATTGTGCACAACGCGATTCATTTTGTTATGTCTGCAGTGCTCAACTGCGTAAGACTAAGGCATAACATCTGCGAATTCCGCACATCTGTAGCTTGTTTGTGGATATTCTTAAGGATTAAGTGTATGCACGAGTGTGTGCATACATTTTGTGTCGCGAAAACTGTGTGTATTTAAGTATGGAAAATGTTTAACCATCCACGGAGTTTTATCGCTTCATTTTCCACATGAGTACTTTGTTTGTTTGCAAACTTCACACACACACACACACACATGACGCCAATGGTTGTGTAAAGCCGAAAAAAAACCGAAACGAATGCCTGTCAAAACATAAAGAAATGAGGATCATGTGTATATGTTGGGGAAACAAGGATGTATCCGTTTAAAAGCCATAAAACACCATTCGCGTCAAGAAAAGCTTCATTCTTTTTCTCAAGATGAGGTTAGTTGTTCATCCTTGTGTTGCCTTCTTCGTCATTTTACCACTTAATATCCCAAATGTTGGGGGGAGGGGGACTAAAGTGTTATGAGAACAAGAAAAACAAATAGGCAAGGACGCGACATATTCAAAGTATAATATGCAGATAGAAATCACACTTATCTCGAATAGAACTTGGAAAAAACTCATTTCGTGATGAAAATATTCAAATATAATCCAACATCTTTATGAGGACTCCTGTACAACGCACACCGCACTTTAAAGCTGTGTTTAAGAATCGTTCCACATTTATATAATCATACAGTTATATTGATTAAAATCAACTCAAACCAAAGATGAGGTTTTATTTGTCAAACTGTTCAATATGCGTGATGTGCGACCACCGCACTAAATTCAGTCTTGTCCCATTATTAATTATCGTCAATTGTCTAGATGTGAGTTGTGCCATCAATTCCATCATCACCCAGCAGCAGCGACCCGCAATTCCATTCAAATACAAATATTTCCAAACCGAATTGGCGCATACGAACTTTAACAATAAGCACACTGCGTGCGGTTCACGATAAAAGTAATTTATTTTTGAGTGCGGAATTTAGCGAAGCCCAGCTGTTTTCAATGTGGGTTTGTGAGTTAAAGCAATATTAAAAAAAGCTATGCGGTTTTTTTTGTAACTATATAGAATATACAGCACGAGCTTCTTGACCCTTTTAATTGATATTGCTGGGCGTGCTTAAAAGTTTGCAATACGATTCGGAATTTTTCGTACAATAAGCATATATAGATATAAGAGTTCTCGTACATGTTGTGGTGGCAGCAGATTAATATCCCTGGAATTAATTAAAAAGCCCTTCAACTTTCAAGAAATTCGTAAGAGGCACTTCTTGGTAATTGTGCTTAGATGAACTAGATAAGATGTACGACTTGAGAGAGAATGCGGTTCAGTTGTAATTGGTTTGTGTGAATATTAAGACGTTAAGTTTAATTTGAGAGATTTTATAAGTATAATCGATTATAGGGTAACTTAATTAAACAAAATCTTATTACGTTATAGCTTTTGTCATAACAATCATTAAGGATTAAGGGAATTATATTTTGCAGTTTTTATAAATTTAATTGAATAAAAATTTTAATGTTTTAAAATTATCTAGAAAAATGAGTACACCTAATTAATTTTAAATATCCCCAAATTTAAAAGCTTAACTTAAAGGACGTGTCACCCCACTTGTTATTTATTGCATTAAATAACTAAACAATTTGTTGAACATAATACGATTCCCCGCATTTGCCAAATACAAGTCCTTATGCTATAAAACCCACATTGGATTGAAAAATAAAATGTAGTTGACATAAATATTTTTATAGCCAATACAACACCATAAAATTATCCGCAAATGACTTTTCCAGCACCCCTTTTAAACATTCATTGCTTTATATACAAAATGCTATACCAGTTGAAATGATCAATCAAAATATTTAGGGATTATAAGGACAACCCACAACATAAATCCTCCATTTAATGGAGCCATCAAAAAGTGCGGCATTGCCAAAGGTTATAAATACGACAACATGGTCAACTCACCAGTTAAGTTGGCAAATAAATGGGCTCACCCTTAAAAATGGTAATTTAATTCTCATATATTCAAATAAAATCAATACCTCCATAATGCTCACCCTTAATCTCAATATTACAAATTCAAAGATCGAAAAAGCTATAAAAAATGTGATGTACCAAGAAAAATAAGAAGAAAAAAATGGGAAGAAGTCCTTAATCCCACCCTTAATTCAAAGAAACGCACCGAAATACTGATTTTTACACGTCGTACAGAGCACGTTTTTTTCAAGTCAAAAAAAAAGTTGTTTCCAACCACTTATCGAAGCTTTTTCGCATTGTCATTTTCACAGTACACGGTGGCGGTGGTGGCACATCGTTAAAACCGATAAAATGTAGGCCACGTCAACCACCATGCCATAAGGAAGCTGCGAAGCGAAATAAGCCTAACAGCGAAATGGCATGCATATATGCGGAGGTGAAGAGTGCAAAGTGGCACCTACTTAACTCAACAAACATTTAATATTACGGTTATTATAATATGTTTTTTTATGTTTTTCATGTTGTGTATATGAGGTAGTTTAATACGCCTTCTACATATTATACTCCAGATGATTTCAAAGATGCGACTTTATATATGGGAGGTGTGATAATGTCGATTTGTTATCGTGCTTCCCATTTTGTTAGGTTAATGTGGCACCTTTTCATCAGCCCTCATTGCATTCGAAATTGATAGGGAGTATGCGTTAGGCCCCAGAGGGCATGTTTTGTTGTAAACTTGTATCAATAAGGATAAGCAAGATGTTATTTTGTTAATTAAAGAAAAAAAATGGAGATTAAAAGGAGTTAAATTGTTATAAGATTAATAATTGCATTTTGTTTAAAACTCACCCCTTTTCTCAGCTATTATTAGCCTTGTTCTATTGAGATTACGCATTAATTTATTTAAAAATTTTATATTGAATGCAACAATAAAATAAACAGTTTGCTCTTTACGACCGTTTACTCATTAGGTAATTTTATTATTCTATTGACCGCAAGATGCCGCTGATAATTAATTATTATTATTATTTAATCAAGAAATTCTCCATAATTAGGACAACTATTTAAGGTTGGTACTATTGGAACGTAATTTTTACTTTGCCTATTTAACTAGGCGTAATTGAATTAAGCGGTTTACTTTATTAACTATTTATGATTTTAACTAAATCGAATGTATTTTAATTAGGTTGCCAAGAAGTGATGCAATTTTCTGCATGTATTCCTTAAAAAGAGCGCCACCTCTTGTCGACTAAAGATATTATCTCTTTTAAAATAGAAACCAAATATCGTTTTACTGAAATAAACTGAATGAGATTTCAATAGACGGAACTATTGTGAGATAACAGATTTGCAACAAACTCTCT
The DNA here is from genome assembly GCA_963854165.1 of Sylvicola cinctus. NCBI lineage: Eukaryota > Metazoa > Arthropoda > Insecta > Diptera > Anisopodidae > Sylvicola > Sylvicola cinctus. The sequence goes on along the minus strand of OY974083.1, from coordinate 31,881,679 downwards.
CTATAATTATTGATGCTTTAATTATTAGTTAGGTGACGATTGATAATTGGGCTCGTTTAAATGTTAAATATACAATTATTACAATCAGCTCTGATTATAAACAGCACAATTGCGAATTATATAAATTTCTATGAGTTATGACTTATGACCATTATTTCCATTGAAACATATTGAATGCGGCTTTGTGTGCCCCAAACTAAACATTTCCTGTCAATTTAATCAATGTATGAAACCACGTACTGAAACACATAGATAAATGCATTTCATATTATCAAATACAAAAGAGCCACTCATCGAGGGCTTATGTTATTATACACAATGAAAGGGTATTCAAATTTCCTATTGCTACTAATCATCCCTTTCAATGACATCGACCCCTAATACTGATTGGATATCCTCCGCGTATTGTAATAAATTATGTCAACATGACTTCCTTCTTATACGCTTATGTATAGGGATTTGGGTTGCAATATTTATGGATTTGGCATCTGAATTTTGGCTGTATGTCTAGATAACATAAGTGTTTGTCCTTGCAATTCCTTATAAGAATTGTTGTTCTTAAAAAAAGGCAAATATTTTTGGTTAATCTTTAAGATTCTATATAATAGGCTTCCGTTCAGTTCCATCAGAGATAATTAGCCCTATCTGAGTCATGTACACGCTTGCCAATGTTACCCTGTTCAGTTTCATCCTCTTTCCTCATCCTGAATCCACACGGTGGACAACATTATGCTTTATGGAAACTGTGTATAAGGAAATGGTATATACATTGGCAATATCGATTAGTTTGTAAATGTATAAGTATATAGAACGTCGCGCTGTAGGGGGTGGTGATTCCACAGGCGTATTTTCTATATATTGAATGAAACAATACTCGTACATTAGCATTGTTTATTGCATTACCGCGTAGCTAATTTTATTCAAACGTCTTGCGCCGCATATAGAAATCAAATTTATCGCTGTGGGAATAAAGGGCGTATAATGTTTTCTTGAATTTGGCGAGAATTTATTGCACCTGAATTTGGGTCAACTTTTAATTGATGTGATGCATATAAGGATTCCGTGTGGAATTGGTGTTTTTAAATACTTCTTTTAACATAAAATATATTAATCACTTGTCGAGTAAACCCATGCGTTGCTCGAAATGATGCATTTTTTTTCGCGCATTTTTAAAATTAGTCAATTAATTTTTTCATGAACCGCAATTTTTTTCGCGCTTTTTGCAGTTCATTTCTACGCTTTAAATATGCATATTATGTTACATTCGGAATGTTCATAAATACGTGACTAAAATCTCGTAGCGATCCCATTTACAGTTTAAGCGTGATTAAATCCTATAGAAGTACAATCTGACTGTTCAAAACTTTAATTGTTCACTTCCTTTACCCACAAATGTTCTTTCCAAATTTTTTTTTTTTTTGCAGCTTCCTACAATCAAGCCATCCCTATAATTAGGGACCCAAAGCATTTACGAAAATTCCTCCTCACATTTTTGATTCACACCATCCGAAATTCCGATTTGTGAACCCAAAAATCTTTAAAGCTTTAAATCATACACACCATTCTAATGAGTCATGAAAACATTTAAATTTTACCTACAATGCAAAAAAAGGTTCATTGATAATCTCCATACCCGCACAAGACCGTTAAATCGACCATGTTCGAACCCCTGCACATCATTTGCCAAAACGCTAAAAGTCTCTCGCGAGTAAAATCCGCAATTTTACATCAAACAAAAATGTTCCAGCCAAGGGCAAACTCCTGCATCAAATCGGGCACGAAATTTGCTTATGTAGTTAAACCTTACCAAAAATAACGCCCCAGTTACGTATATCTAAAACATATCTGACATGCATCAAAACCCATTACATCCCTTCAGGGTGAATTGTCTCGTTTCAATGTTCGTATAACAACATTTGGGAAATAATCCCGAACGTGCATTCAGTTTAGTTACAAGCAAAATAACGTTTTCAGTTCTCACCTATGTTTGTTATGTGTGCATGTACCTTTAAAGTCAAATCCAATAATATTTATCGCTGATGTGCGCGCTTTAAATCCAAAAATCTCACACTCTTCGGATGTATTTAGTATATGAACGCGTATATTACACAAAAACATAAATACTCGTTCACTCGTGGTATTACGGATGTAGGTTTTTAAGATGAAATTGCGTGGGCGAAATTTTCGATTCATAAATAGCCGCGTGTATTTTTGTTCACATGGAGGCGATGCAGTTCCCTGCTCCATCCACACGCAACGCATTCGCATATTATGTGTAATGGCATCCGCGAAGGGTATTCGAAGATATTTACGGGTTTTAGTAGAAATGTGAATGTTTCTCGTATATTTCTATGTTTATATTGATTTGGAATAATATAAAGTGGTTATTTGTGTGGGCGCATATTTTGTGTGCTCCTCCGGAATTTCCGTTTTTCTGTACTGCTCCTACTTCTTGGGCTATACAAGTATGTTTAGTCCATGATATGAAGCTGGTTTACTTGTCCTAGTATTTTTTTACAGGGGTTTTAAAAATAAAAAATAAATTACAACAGATATAAATTTAAGAAGTGCAGTTACTCTCTTTGTTAGCAATAAATCCTGTAAAAACTACGAAAAAAATCGAAAAAATTTGATTCCATTTTTAACTTCATATTAGGTGTCTTTTGGGGCATTTTGATAAATTTAAACTACAATAATTCATGTTAATTTAATCCGCTGAAGCTTTGAAGTGACAAGTGTTAGAAACAGAAACAGATTTCAATACATTCGCAACAGAAAAAAAATCAACAACAGAATCTACCAACAGAACAGAAACAACTCGAGCCGACAGAAACAGAATTTACTACATAAAAAAAATGTTTTCTGTTCTGCTTCTGCTCCGTTTCTGTTTCTTGTCACTTCAGTGCTTGAGAATCACCCTGTAAAAAGTAATGAAAATCGACGTTCTGTGAATGGATGCACTGCAAGCATAATATTCTGGAACTTCTTGTTTACAGATTGCCACAGTGCATTGAATTCAGATTGATGATGCAACGCATGCAAGTAGATGTTTGTATAGTTTGAACATTTACCCTGAGGTGGTGCAAACTGCAATGTGTAAATTCATATCACAACTATGTTGTATTGACTTGAACAAACTTACGCGGTTCGAAATAGTTCAAGCTGAATGAGTGTAGTTCGCTTCTAAACACTGAAAATAGGTACGTTTAATATTTACATTCACATGTCTTAATAAGATGCTGGCAAGTAAGTGCGAGGCTTCATCTTAAAGTGTGTATATTATATCAATGTTTTAATGAGAACTTAAATAAACATCATTGTGGATCAGGGAATATATATGAACTGAAAATAAATGAGACAAGAACGGGTTCGATGGAACGGAGAAAGGCCACAACCGATGCTGATGTTTGTGGGCAAAGACTCGACGCGCGGGTTTTCTTCATTCATACAATATTTACACAAAGAAAATAGAAATATGTGCGTCGCGTCAGCGCGGATCGTACGCACACATCCAGATGCTGCCTATAGTCTATTTATTACTACATTAATGCAAAGATCCAAAGTGAAGATCAAATGGTTGAAAAAAAAAAGACGAATAAGATCATAGCACGATGGAATTAATATAAAAATGAAGATCATCTTGCCATCTTGGCGTACATTAAATAATCCCACCACTTACTTAAAGTATAGGAAATGAATACTCGTACGCTTCATCTGAAAGTGGCTGTTATGTTGTTTAGAATTGCTGCAAAAGAACATTCACATTCAAACCGGAAATAAATGAAATTCATTATGAAGACGATCTACGAGTTCGCATCGAAGCCCAACAAACGCACACTTTTTTTCTTAAAATGATTACCACACACAAAGTGCACAAAATCACATATTTTTCCATAAGACTTCCCATATTGTGCGTAATGTTGCTGCAAAACTCCATACCGGACTTAATGCGAATCTATTTACGGTAAATGTTGTGACAGAATAACATCCCCCTCCATCCCTCGCATCCACGCAACGCAACAAACAGCACACTTCCATTCGTTGCATGCATGACACACGCAGGAGGAACCAATAGCTAATCCCCCGCACATAAATGTCGACCATTGCACGCTTATGTTTTCAATTGCAAATCAAGCTGCAAATACCCGCAGTACACCGAACAATGTGGGTTTATAACATGGCACCCAAACCACCAGTCGTACACATAATCGTGCATCAATGTTCTGGGAAGAAGAATGGAGGCAGTAGGGGCATTTGTGGAATGACTGGTGCCGTGTTGTAAGTGTGTAAGTCCAATTTGCGGTGGTCGAATGGATCAAATTACCTTGGCCGCCATCGTGCAGTGCCTTGTACGTGAATGTTAAGGGCGGCATGTACCCTTGGTTCGTTAGTAGTTAAGTCGCAACACAAATGTTGAAGAAAATTTATCGACATTCAGGGTGGCATTTTTTTTTTTTGGATCGATGAACGTGTTTTTGGGTGGCAATGCGGAGTTGGGTTGGGTGTCTTGTTTTATGTATAAAGGATGAAGCGTTTTGAACGGTATATGGTTCATGTGGTGAATTTACATGACCTGCGATGAAGGACTTTGTGTGTGTGTTTTTGTTTTCCTTGCACAAATCTGATTAAGTTGATGAAGCCGATTTGTATGTTATGCTCGATTTGATTAATGCGACGATGTGCGACGATCTTGTGTTAATCAGTGATTTGTCAGTAGGTTTTCTATATTTACTTTATTACGACCCGTTCATTCGGACGTTTAAACTTTCAAATGTCCAAAAGATTTTTCAAAGACTACTGGACGGATTTGCATAAAATTCCTAATTTATTGTTTTCTATTTCAAGGTCACATCTTTTAAGGTCAAAATAAGGCCAATAACCGATTTTTCGCTAAAACAATTAAATGTACGTTTAAAAACGGCGTTAACAATTTTTAACATTTTACAAAATTGAATGTTTCTAATAAATTCACACCGCATTCTGCTATGTTGTTTTAAAATTGTCCCAGTATTTTTGGAACGATAAATTCTTATTGACACAGTCCATCTATCGAGTTTTTCATTGAATGATCAGAAGGACTAATGTTTGACAAAGAAATTGAAAGGCTGCCTTAATGGCGTTTAAGTTTTGACCCACTTGGCACTCGTTGAAGTCATCCTCATAGCTAAATGGAAAATCATTTCACATCGATTCACCGCAACCTTTTAAATGCATTTTAATTTCCATTTCACTTGAGATGTGACACGTTAATTACTGAATCACAAACCTATCGAAATGCAGCTCAATTATGACACAACATAACTATTTACACCCAAGAAAAATATGCAAAGCGACAAATTGCATTTGCTCCACTTATTTTTCTCCCTCGCAACATCTTCTCAACGGAAATTGCACGTCCGTTTGTTCTCAATAAGCCAAATTTGCGTACAGACACGTGCCCATCAAGTGCTTGCCACTGCCGATGCTGCAGTGGCTGCGAATTTGATTCTGCCGTAGCCCGTATGCCATCTAGCGCGAATTGAGATGATGACTCGTTGAAACAACGTTTGCATTTCGCAGGGATGCTTATGTTTACATTAACATATTTCGCATACCCCGCTCACTGCAAACAAATCATCAGCATGGAATTTATTCATATATACATATAAAAGCAAATTTATTACATTTCCGTTTTAGTATTATAAATATATTATATTCTTGTTGTGAGCTGTTGAAGACATGCCAACTTCCATAAGTCGACGCTGTTTAAATATATACACGTAAACCTATGAAGAATGTGTGTCTGCTGTATGCACTGTGCAGTGCACCATAAGCACTGCATGGCAATAATTAATTAGGTCTGGTTGTATAGTCGTCAACATGACAAAGTACAATTTGACAGTGTCAAGAAAACATGTTTTCTCGCTCACCAGACGGTTGGATAAATAAAATTAAAACACACAAAAATGAAAAAAATAAAAAAATGCAAGCAAAATGCAAGGCGACTGCTGTTGCGTCTTGGAAATTCCACACAAATGTCACCCCGAGAAAATGATAAATATAATTATTGATTGTGTTTTGAATTCTATTTTCCCAAATGACATTTCAAACAGCGCAGCGCGTCTCGCATTTATGTTCATGCGGAAATGTCACTACGCTAGAAAAATATAATGTTATTTAGACAATATGCGGATTTCATTTCCTAACTTAAATTATTGCATTGGGGAAATGTGCCACATTGCATGCAGCTGAGTTTTAATATCCGTTTTGCAAATAACGCTTCTCCTTATAGAACATAGTACGCTCTTAGCCGTTGGCTTTTTGTTTTTAGCATAAGTAGCAGCCACTTAAAAATAGGGCGATTTTTCCATTATAAAAAAGAAAATGTCACGGCATACAGGGGCTGTTTGCCTGCAGGAAGAAAGCGACAGCATTCAAATATATGTAATTACAATGTAAATTAAGAAGTGAATCCAGCCATTTTTGCTCTTTCCTTATGCCACAATGGGCGTCAATGTTTGTAACTAAGACATATCCTGCTGTAATGGAGGGCACAGTGCGATAAAGAAACTCCAAACGAGAGGGTGTGGGGCTAATAACTGAGATAATTTTATTCAGACACTGTGTTGCGCGTTTTAAGCTAATTGTAACGGCACGTACCCATACATAAATGAATTAAAAATTCAGGGACACATTTTTTGGCGTACAATGTTGAGCTAAATAATTGGCGAGCTTTTAATTACATTGTAGAATGTAGTTACTCGCATACATAAATGTTTTATTTCTTCATAAATTATTTATTAAGGATTTTTCAATGAGTTAAAGTTTTCCTGTTTATACAATTTTCGAATGTGCAAGGATTTTTTCAATTAACTGTATGTGCAAAATGGAGCCAATGTTTGCTTTTCTTCTATCCGTTTTATTACAATTTCCTAGGGATTTTCTTGGGCAAATACAAGATGACTGCAGTTGTTTTAATTTCAATGCAGTAAAATGTTTAATTTCTCGTTTTCTTTCCAGTTTTAATACAAAACTCAATTTGTTTAAAGCTCATATTCCTTTTCAATTATAATACTAGTTTCCAATTCGTGCTGTTGTTATTTTTTAATTATTAGTTGTAATTTTAAAAGAAAATGTACTTTTTTTTATGGTTTGATTTTTATAATCATGTTTTTGATCCTTAAATCGAGGACAGACTTTTTCTCAAAGTACTGTTTCAAAATCAATTTATTCTATAAGAAATTTTACTTTCAACAGACTAGTTACATTTAAAGATTCTAGATCCAAGGTCAAAATTTTATTAATTTCTTCGAAACACATTACTCAAGATTCCAGGTCAACATTTTATTTATTTATTTAACATTACTTATTTATAAATTATAATGAAAATAATAAAATCATTAAAACCATCTTTTCAAAATATAATTTTCAGTACATCAACAACAAATAATTAAGTGCTTTGTTTAAGTCACGTTTTGAAGTCTAAAGTTTTAATTAAAATAAGCAAAACTATTTGTAAACATCTCAAGTTCAAGGTCAAATACGTAGCTAATTTTTTATGAAATGATTTTAAAATTATTCATGGACGTCGTTTAATATTTAATCGTAAGTAAATAAAACACATAATGACATCATTACTAAAGGCTAGATTGCTATCAACATATGACACGCTTCGTTTTATTGATAATTGATTGCAAGAACGTAAATTAATTATATTTCTTAGAACAGACAAAAATTTAACTGCTTGCTGATAATAAAACTGTCAATGTTATCGCAAGAATGTTTGTCACATATTTAATTTGTAATTTACGTAAATGAGTGTGTTTAGTTAATATAAAAGGTTTCATATCTGTATATTGAATAGAATTTTAAACATAAAAATATTCACCTAACTAAATTTATAAAAAAAAAGAAGAAATTATGATATAACGTAATTAAAAATAAAAGATAAAAAATAAAAATTATAAATCGTTTAAGTAAGCAAAAACAGATTTTTTTAATGCAATTTTAAATTCGTTTTTTTAAATCCTCAATAATCATACATATTCTCGATTTATATTTCATTACGTCTCTTGTTTCATCATTTAACAATGAATGATTAATGACATGATACAATAAATTATTTTCAATACACCTTAAACCATATCGAGTATTTGAAATAAAAGGGCTGACTTTTACGTTATTGATGATTAGACATTTGAGCGCGTTTCTAAATCAACATTGAATATTATGCAACAACTCAATTGAATGCACTTTTCATCACGTTTTCATAACTCGATGTTCGAGTAAAGGCATTTGACTTTGTTTTGCTTTCTAGTTAAAAAACATAAACAGAAACGGTGTGTATTTAAGTCAATCGTTACAACTTACAAAGTTATGAAAACATTTATCCACATACATTTAGATAATTATCTTGTATGCATTAAGATTAAAAACACAGTCAACATAAGAGATTTAATTGCAATAGGCCAATAAAGACTGGCACAATTCGTGAACGGTGTCTGCCACCATATTATATTGCTTCTAAATATGGTCGCGGATTACGCGTGTGTTCATGTCTCACACGAGGAGGCAAGTCATTTAAGCGCCACCAAGCCATTAACTATACTATACACTCAGTTTTGTTGCTAATAAATTTGTCTGACAGAAAAACGGTCGCCTCTAAGATATTTACAAGAAAAAATTGTATTTTTTTGCAATTTCAGTCACATAGTATAAAACAGCAACGGACAGCTCATGTACTCCATCGTATACAATAATTTCTGCTACTTTGTGCAATTTTAACACGTTAGCAATACTCATGCTTGGGATTTTCTTGACTTGTTCTTTTGCAGTGTAAAATTGTGTGTTCGTTACAAACACAATTTTTTTCCATCCACATACAAGTCTTTTTTTGTCTTTTTATTGCATCGCGCGTCTTATCTTATAAAAATTTATTGCTTTGATGGGTAGTAGTGATACAAAATGAAGTTTGCGCGGGGTGGCAAGGCAGCGCGAGCACCCGCTGCTACTCTTCAGTCTTCATCCTCCTCGCACAGCTCATTCGCGCTTCGTGGTGGCATGCATGTCGGTACAAGTGTAACGTTACTTGCTGATTTGTTTCGCAAAGTATCGATTTCATCCTGATGTGCTATGGTGCTCTGCGACGCAACGATTTGCAATGTCTTGGAGTAAAAACTTTTCATTACATAAATGACGTTGTTATTTTTGATGTTTCAAATATCCATTTTATGTTTTTGTTTCGAAATGTATTTGTGCGGTTATGCGAGTTGATTAATCAGAATATGACTCGATCGTTTGCAAACAAACCGCAAAATAATAAAAAAAAACATTTCTTTAATTAAAGCATGTGGTTGAATGAAATTGCTGGCGCACTGACCAATTTGTTGCGTTGGATCTGTTCACGACATGTTCACGAATGTGTATTCATACGAACATAAATAATATGTCGCCTCAAAATAATGCGGACAACTGAATTGAAGTGGCAGAACAAAAGTATTAAAATGTCGCGGTTAAGGTCGTAAATGTGTTGATGGATTAGAATTTTGTACCGCTACAGTTTAAATGCTTTATGTAACATTAATTATGTATTAGAAGATCGCCTGTGGCGATGTGTTGCATCGCCAATAATTAGTAATGCATAAAAACATGTAACTTTTAATGGACAGTGTTAAACTGCAGTTTTAAAATGTTTCAAACTTATTTAATTGCCCATTTCCTTTAAGTTTTTACATAAACTCCTACAGAATTTGAATTAACGCGCCCGCAATGTAAATTAGCAATTATAACACGCGTACACCAACATGGGGGTGGCATGGAGGTTGTTCCATTTTTTATGTCTTTTTTTAAATTATTCATATTCTACACAGACAATAAACATGACCACTGGAGAGATGAACTTTTTTTGGTGTACGCTCTTTTTATGTTTTAATTGCCCATATTGAGTACCCCAGTAGGTTAGGCGACGTTGATGGAGGTTCTTTCTTTAAAGATTTACCACATGCAATATTAGGAAGCGCGTATACAAATTTGGGGCTTGTTATATTCTTTGTGACGGCTGTTCAAGAAATTAACTTCTCATGGGATAACAACTTCTTAATGAATTTGATTTCATAAATTATTTATGAGATCTCTGTCATGAGCTTTTAATAACGATTTCTCTTTGGTGTTTTTGGGATCCGAAATTCTCTATATTTTTAACATGTTTTGAAATAGACCATTTACTTCATTTTATTTTTTAAAACTTCACTGTAAAGCTCACGTATTTTTAAAATGTAATGTGAAAAACAAGCAATGGGAATAAAGAAATTTTTAAATTTTGATTTTCGGAAAAATAGTTCGTGATGCACAATCTCGTTTTGAATACCCCCTGGTTCCAAAAAAAAACCGTTGCCATCGCCATATCTCAGAAATTGCTCTACAGATTTCTGAATTTGAATGTCAAAAATTAAAAATTCATTTATTTCTACATAATAGTCGCTTTTAACAAAATAAAAAACTTTTTTTTTAATATTTCAAGGTCACATTTTTTATTGGATAATTTTGAATTTTTTTTTTCATATTAATATAGCTTTTAGGATAAGGAAACTTGCTGAACATTTAGAGGTCAAAAACCTAAAATTCAAGGTCATATTTACATAACGGAAATATGTAATTAAAAACTCTTTCTTCGATCATGATCAACATTATTACTAATCTCAATAAAAAAAAAAATTTTGGACAAAATTTCAAGGTCAATATTCAAAAACTTCAAGGTGGCATTTTATATGTCTCAGGAAAAAATTATTAAATTGTAGTTAATTTGCAGTCATATAAAAATTCACTTCTCCTTGCGATAAAGTTTTAAAATATTGTATCCCGAACATTCAAAATATTGTGAATTCATTTTAATATTTTAAATCACTTCAAATATCAGTTCAAGAAAAGCTGTTATTATTTTTGTTAGACTATACTCTAAGAATGAGAAAAAATACAGAATTCGATTTGTCGAAACTATGTAAATTTATTGTTATTATTATGATTTCATAAGACTGACTCAATAAAAATGAAAAAAAAAATCATAGAATGAGATGGCAATTTTTTTCATCGTATGAACAAATTCTCATCTTGTTAAAATCCATTTGAATGCCTTCATTTCCAGATATGTATGCTTTTATATGATCATCCATATAGACTTTGAATATAAATATTTATATATGAAGCACATTACGTAAGATGAGAAAGCATTTGTACTTCATCCGCTCAAGTATTTTTCCATTTCCATATGGAACGACCTTGACAACGTCTTTGACATGTTCTCTATTACCATTGCTTGCTCCTTCGTCTTGCATATTATTGTACATTAACTATACAGCTACGTAGTGCTTTTTCCCATTAAATATTCTCTTATTTTAGTAATGCTGCATAGTTGCCTGTGTACGCGATGGCTTTTGTTAAAAGGAAAACTGCAAAGACGACAGAAATTCTATTTATTTAAAAAAGACAAGAATAATGCAAAGAATTCGTGCATATAAAGACGTGAATATATTAAGGAATCAAATCGCACGTCAGGGCATCAGACATGAACATGCACAACTCATTAAAATGGTTGCATTGCTTTTTTTATGCATTACGCGTTTTTGTTAATTGCTTATCCTCTTTTGTTAACCATAAATGAGTTGCTTTGCTTTTTGTATAATAGTGTTTTCATTTTGTTATACAATTTTTGCCCCACCTACATAATATAACTGCCAACTAGTATATGTAGTATGTGGAAATAATTGAATGCATCAATTGCAGGTCAACAGCGCGAACATTATGCGAAATATTTCATTAAATCGCAGCCGTAAAGTTTTTTTTTTTCAATCACGTTTTAATTTCAAATTTCAAAAACGTACGCAATTGATTTAGTTTTTTTTTGTACAATACAATTTAATTGTGTGTGTAGGCATGAGTTAATTAACCGGAAATTGAATCGATTTTGATGCGTGATTATGAGGCGACGTTCAATGCATTTATAAAATGTGCACATGCGATATTAAATATTATTTGCGAAATATGTTTTGTATTGTTGCGGAAAAAGTATACAAAGTATTCATATGTGCAGTGTAAGCAATAACTGTAAGCGCATTATATACTTGTCGTGTGTCGAGGGACATGGGGGATTTGGGGACGTGCAATTGCATTTATTATAATGGTGGAAAATTATACTAATATGACATCAGAGCGACGCGCGTGAATTGCATGCTGAGCCAAAGTTCAGACTGTCATATTAGAGTTATTGGGTGGCATGGATGGCGTGTCGGATCACAACTTAATTAATATTATATTATAATATTGAAAACGCATTATGCAAATAAATGAAAACTCTGCGATAGCATAATATTGATATTGATCCGGTGATGATTAGAAAATTAATGCAATTGATACGCCGACTGCCATTTTATTATTTTCAATGCACACATTTAGATTATTCGAGCGAAAAATGAATATTATTACTACATATTGTTGAATGAATTTGTTTATGAAGCGTTAAATTAAAGACAGCTTTCATGATGCATTATTATGAATTTATTTATGCACTGAGAGAAATCGAGCCCACATTTATCAATTTAATTAAATATCACTTTAATGTGAAAATATCAATATGGAGTATTATGTGGAATTATACAATATGTTCCAACGATATTCAACCACCGAATTTGATTGCACTTTCATATTTTTAACACTTAAAATTATTTTAAACTATGTACTAACTTTATTTATTTACATACAACATCTTCAGTGTACACTGCGATTAAAATTTGTAAAAATACATTCTTTATAAGATTAATAATTAGCACAATAAAAAATAAGATTTTTTAACGATATAAAAAAAAAATTTGTTTAAGAAAACACCAAAATATACTTTCTCATAAAAAAAATATTTAAGTTTTTCTTTATATGGAAATAACCTATTTTTTTTAGGTGTTTTCTTCAATTTACAAATATATTAATTTATATAAAAATTAAAGTCAAAATAACCACTTGAATATAAATGCTTCTTGTAAATTTAAAAAGTGGATTTTACGTGGATCCGTTCTTTCAGTGTAGTAAAAGTTTAATTGTTTTCTTTAAAATATTTTGTTCAACAAATATTTCAAATTTTTTATGCTCTGATACATGTGTAGCGATTAAATACTTCCAAACATTCTTCATTATACCTATACATGTTTTTTAAAAGACCTTCAAAAAGAGAAGATATGAATTATGATTCTTCTTATCACCGAAAGTTTAACATACACGAAAAATATTTATTAATCCGAAATTCCGCAAGCATATCACATTGCCATTGTCATTTTATCAGTCAAAACCGCTCAAAACTCATAAAATGAACTTCCACCAGACATAAATGATAAGACTGAAAAGCTATTAATCACAAATACAACCACATTTTAATTTACTTACCAAACCATCCTCGTTTCCGCTTTCACCCCACAACATCACCGCATTGGATACGCCCCTATAAAACACATTTCATACAGACACCGGGTGGTCTTCTAAAATGCAGAACAAACACTTTGTAGAGTAAATTAACTCCACACCACCCATATCTACAATATGTTGAGAAGAGTATGTGACTGAAAACACAAAGTGCAATTAAGAATATTCGCTGAATCTACAACACATCATCTATAAGGATGTCGAAGGTATAATATCGCGTACCCAAGACGGACGCGTACAGCTTAAAGCACACACACCGTCTCCCATACAAAGTGTTTGCCGTATCAATATGACGTGATATGGGGGAAAAATTGCGCTGAAGTATGTGATTACACGGTTTGATTGTTTTGTCGCATGTTCTGTTTACATTGTGTCAACGAAAATGCTCGTAAATTTCTTAATGTTGCCTTGTTGCTCCTTTCTTTTCATATAATATATATCGCTGTGAAGACGGGTGTACTATCAAGGGTATACATACGAAGACGAGACATACAGTGAAATGCTTTTTGCAAATGTTTAAGAAAGAAAGACCATTTCTTTCGACAGCAATCAGTAAATTTTCGTTATCACAGTTTATTTTGTAAATATGTATATATATATAACGGCACTTTATAACAGTGAAATAAATAAATCTCGCTGGAACATGAACTCCTTAAGATACGGAAATCAGCAACATTCCTATAACCCCCTGCAGTATTATATACTACGTTTACATTTTTGTGCATTTTGCATGTAACTGTGTAACTGTATAATGTACAGATGAATGTAAACTAAGAGGGGATGAAAAGCATTACAAAACTTTGCCTCTTTCAGTATAATTGCCAAAGTTTTCACCCACTCCCCTCTCTCCGAAAGTGCTGTACGTAACATTTTATGTACTGCAGAAACTGGCAACGTTCTTATACAAACACGTATACAAGAATACAAGGGATGCACAAACAATAGAATCGAATAAATGTACTATACACCAAAATTGGTTGGCGAAAAAGAAAACGAAAAAAAATTGTGGCAGTTGAAATAGAAATCGCACCCCAACTCACCCCAATTTTTGAAGCACGCATACAAGAGAAAGTATCTCGCCGGCTGCAGGTTGGGGAAGATCACATAAATAACTATCGATTCAATGAATTTTGTCAACAAACTCAACTGCTATAAAAGAAACACAAACATAAGTGACTCATTCGGTGCGAATATGTACGAGGAGTATAACTAAAAGTATGCTCAGTCATATGGGGGTGGCCATAGTTTTTGTACGTTTATTTTCTGTGTTGTTGTTTTTTTTTTAGAAGCTCGCACAGGAAGATGCTTTTGCAACACAATACTGTTTGAATGACTAACAAAAATGCAAATCTCCGTGGGTGCAAAGAGGCAAGGCAACGCTGCCAGACTTTATGGTGCAAAATAAAGTGGAGACGGTTGAATTAACTTTTTTGTTGCATTTGCATTTGTAGAAATTAAATTTTGGCAAGTCAATGGAGTAACAAAGTTTTATGAAGTGATTCAATGATGAAGCTGACTGCAGAGAGGTAAATACAATTATTATGGTGGGAGTTTTGTCATTTGATGTTCTTTATTTATGGAGATTTATCTAAGTTTTTGCTTCAATGTTTTTAATTGAAATTGTTTAAAGGAAAAAATAGTGTTCTGTTTTTTAAATGATTTATTTTTGAGTAATGAATATTCTGAATATTTAGCTATACGAATAAAGTTGCTACAATAGTTTGTTTAGTACGTTTTTAATTTATTACGACAAAGTATGGTGTAGAGCTGAATCTTTAATCTGCTGTTTTGTAGCAGGGTGTAATAAATTCTCAACTCGCTCTCCCTGCGATGAAGCTTTTTTTTGGCTTATGTCTTCTCATCATTTTCTTTTTTAACACCTTAGACCATAAAATCCATCACACTCACAACTATACTACAGAGAAAAATGCTTTTAAATCCAATTGTTAACTAAATACTAAAGATGCAAGACAAAAGACCAAAGGGCAACTTTTAATCCCATAAATTTTTAAACACCACCGAACAATTAAAAGCATAAATTAAAATTGAATGATGCAACTCCAGCCTAATTTCCATAACACTTTAAAATTTAGTGACACCAAAAGTTTTTGTATATCCGCAATAATTCATCAAATTCCATCTATGCAACATCCTGCAAGCTGTCGGAACTGTAACATAACTGCTTCACGCCAGCTCAAGCCACTTCTTCGCATAAACACAATTTGTTCGGTTGTCAACAAATTAGCCCCGCACACAAAAAACCCATTCACCATCAAGAGTTTCATTTTTGACACCATCCAAGAAAATGCTCGTCGCATAATATGCACGAAGTGCAGGCTTTTGTATTATAAATCCACAAATAGTCACACTGCACTCAGACTCACTGGCCAATTGATGTCTGAGGCGTGATTTTAAATTCACCATGGTTAGTTATCAAAATTGGATCACCTCATAAAATATATGCGTGCGGCGAAAACATGTTGTTAATGTACTTATGAGCTTATGGCAGTGCGAGTCCATTATGTTGTTAAGATAATATAGTGCCGGTATATATGGTTGTTTTGTAAAAGCGCGCGCGGTGCGAAAATAAATCGTACGTCGAATTGAGCAGGTTTTTCGCGGAAAAGTACAAGCGTCAAGTCGCCGGCGCGCCATTTACATTTTACACCAAACGGTACATTTTTGCATAAATAAACTTTGAATTGTTTTGCACTTTTGTTCTTTAATGGCAGTACACGACAAGCGGTGCAGTATGTGGTGGAAACGTGCGATAAATACAACAGCACTGAAGATATTATATGCAACATTCAAGTTTGAAGCGTATTCATAAAAAGATTGCGAACTGCAAGAATATTTAAAGAGCACAACACCGAAAAAAAAGCGTTTTTTTCTTTCAGCATAATATACATTTCAATAAAGCTTCATATTGTGGCAATATGCATCGCTGCAGTGTTATGTTAATTGTCGGTTGCAACGCGGCACAACAGCTATATGCATTAAACACTGATCAGGCAGGATCAATGCGATAAAGTGTTTGTTATGGCTAAAGGAAATGTATGTTTAACAATAAACCAGAAGCTAAGCAGAGGCCCCCATATCGTTTGTACAAGCATAAACTTTTAGTGCGCTGCTTAGAAAACAAAGAGCTGAATGCACTTGTGCTGTATTGAGAGTGCAGAAAACTGCACTATACGTGCATATATTGTCTATGGTTTGCAACAGCGATCGATTTTTGCCAATTAACTATTCAGGAATTGTGAGCTGGAAACAAACTCCAATAATAATTACTGTATGGACTGTGGAGTGTATGTATTGTACAAAGCAAATGGCGGCGTTAGTGCAGTTTGTTTTTGCATACAGCGTATGTGCAAATTCCAATCTATATTATAGGTGTGCATGTTAAATTTATATAGTCGACCAGGTTGAAATGAATAGGTACGCGTTTTTCTTGTTGTTTACGAATTTATTCGTCTGCAAAATGCAAACACAAAACGGTGCAGTAGGAAAAATTACCAAGTCCATAAACAATGTGTTAGTCAAGAAATAATGCTAATTTAAAAGGAGTTTTGTAAAGGGTGACCCAATAAGTGCTTCCTGATGTTTTTTTGTGAAATAAAACATATAATAATCAATGTATTGAAATTTCTACAGAAATTGATCCTATTTTGTAAGATCAGAACAGGACAATTAACAGGACTTTTTTCTTGAGATTATGTTTTAATCGAACGTTTTTGTCAATATAGCGATTGCTTCAACAAAAATTTATTGATCATTGTCCTGTAGCAAGCTTTTAAACAATTTCTAACTGAGCCCTGGTTTTGGAAAGATAGGTTTCTACAATTAGTAATCGTTGTTCAGGCGTAAGTCTATTAATGATGAAATAGCAATGAATACTAAACACATACTTTATATAGGCCACATATTTAAATGTTACCTGTAATTGGATAACCCTTTATTTTAAATAGAAAACCTTTCCCCGTCTTTTAGCGTCTTAGAGAACTCGTCTTGAGTTAATTGCCAGTAGGATTTCTACGCTTAATATTAGTTTCGATGAGTGCTAATTATTATGATTGTTTCATTGACACCGACTGATTGTATTTCTATGTTTTGCTGTGAAATTTCCACCACACTTTATTATTTTCATTAAATTGCAGCGCATTTAATCCTTAATTGCTTTTTTTTCATTACCATGTGATTGCCTTTTTATGTTGTTATTTTTTTCAGCACTTCTTGCATGCTAATGCGCACATAATGAGTTTTAATGTTTTTATTTTATAACAAAAAGCCGCCACATTACCAACTTATACTTGTTTATCCGATCTATTGGGCCTGATCGCGGGGATGCATTGTGGCCTGATGGGTGTTGCTTGGCACGTTATACAGCTACCGCACTGATGTGTAATGCTGTGAACTATCAGTCGACACAATCTGGCTCTTGTTAACGAACTACTGGTAACTGTTTGTTAATGTGTCGTTATTGGATTGTATCTCAATACAAACTTTGATCGCAACACTGCAGCATTAAGTGTTTGGCTGTGTGTTTAAGTATTTCAGTTGTCTGTAATGTGTAACCCATAGGCTTTATATTATTATATAGCAGTAAAGAGAATTGTTATCAAGTAAATATAAGGAAGTGTATCATTGGATAATGCGTTTTACTAATGTGATATTTATCTTAATACAGTTGGTTGTAAGTTAATTGAATTTTCTTCTTGGAAATAAGATGTTGAGTTCAAGACCGTTACTTTTTGTGTTGTTTTTTTTTGCAGCAAAAATAAAATTTTCTTACTCATTTGATTTTAAATTAAATTAAATTTATTGTGTAAATGATTTGATGATAATTTTTGTGCAGGAATTTAAAAAATGATTGAAAAATGCTTTCATTGCACTGTAATTCAATATCAATTATATAATTAAATTAATATACAAAGTGTCTCATAATTGATGGTCAATTTCGACAAAAGCTTTTCCCTCACAAAAAAAAAGCGTCAGCCCCACAATTTGTTGCTTCATTAATAAACACCATTCAAACAAACAACCCCTACACGAATATCAACAAAGAAAAAAGAAACACATGCACTAAATGTCAGTCATTAATGAAAGAAACATGAAACCTTATAGTACGTGTATAATTAATGTTGGTGTCACCTTTAATTCTCCTTGACACCTCCTCCCTTTGCTTCTCTTTTATTTTGTATTTTCATTCCCATATCACACGTTGTGATGTGTCTGACGAGCGGCTGCAATGCATTGACAGCCATCGGGAAAACAACATTAAGTGGCCCTTTAAAATTCAACACTCTTCTACTTCGAGTTTGTATATTGTTGTTTGCATCGCTGGATCAGACGACAAAAACATCCGCACCAACTTGAAGTGAACATCACGCTTTATATTTATGTTGTGAGATAAAAATGGACTTGCAAACTTGTAACCCTTTCAATTTGTACACGAATGTAAAAAGGATGAAAATGCATCGATTGTGTGGATATGAGTGTTGCATGCAATCAGATTGAAAATGTGCGTAAAATTTGTGAAAGATTAATGGTGTTTACCCGCAAGTCTTGCGAGCACATAACCAGCGTACTACAAAGACCCTTTCGGCGTTTATTGTCTGCAAAGGTGTTGATTGCAGGGGTTTTATATAAATCAATCCTTCAAGTTGATGCACACAAAATATTGTGCAGCCAGTGCATTGTTTATATGAGATTTACAATTTAAAAGAAATTTGAATACTCATTGAGTGAGAGGGTGACGGAATGATGCAGAATTTTTTAAAGATTGGTTGCAGGATGTGTTGCAGTTGGCTGCATTAAATTGCGTAAAATGTCTGCGTATTTATTTATGGGCGTAATGGAATAACATTAAATTGCAGTGTGTAGATTTTTTGAGAGAAACAACATCATTAGGAATTCATTTGCGTGTTTAAACACTTATGATGGGGACTCCTTCGTTGTGCACGTCCTCATGGAGTGATGTGTGTTGAAATTGCACAATACATTGTACATACATTAAAATAAAGCTCGCATGCAGACGTTTGCTTTTTCTGCTAAAGTAATTTACGGGGAAATATTTGTTTATTCGAATGAATATAACAAATAGCAAAACAATGCTTTGTTGACTTCAGACAAACACTATATGCGTAAGGAACTTAGAAGTTGGTAGGTAAAGGTACTAAGTACGTTTTACGTGTACATGGAACTGTGTTAAAGCTGTTGTTTGTGGTGCATATTAATGATGTGTGCTTAAGGTACATTTTGTTATGGTGTTGAACTTATTTAATTTCAACAATGTATGTTCTAAAGGTGGAAGCTTTGCAGTGGATTGGAACTTGAGATGTTCAGACTTAAGACCTGTATAATGCAGTTCCAAACATTATATTTCTTCTGTTAATTATATCAATTTCATTTATCTTTTGTAAAACCGCGAAAAAAGGCGCGGTTCGTGAAAAAATTACTAATTTCATAAAAGATTGCGATAAACATTTTATCAGTATTTTAAATTGTAATAAAACATCCAGTAAAAATTAGTATTATTATTATTAATTAAAACTGTGAAATAAATCGCGGTTCGGAAATTGTTCACAAAGCGAAGGAAGAAAACGGAATTATTTAATTTTAAGATTTTTTTATGTTTCATCTTATGAAATTGAAGAATATTTCGTAATAAAATCAAAAAATTGTTACAGATTACAAACAAATATGAATAATATGCAACAAATTGTTTCATTGGATTTTTGAGATATGTGATTTTATTTAACAATTTAATTACGCCTTTAAAAAACATCATGACCTCCTTTGATACGTGATAAAAATAAAAATAAAATTTAAATTTTTATTAAAAATTGGCATGACTATAAGAATCAAGCTTCCATCCACTTTGTGTGGGACTCCAATTGAAAAACCAATCCACCAACGCACATACAATTAGCTGCATTTGTCACATCCGATCGTACACTCGTATGCACCCAAAAACCATTATCTCGGTGCCATACTGCAAGTTAAAAATAACACACAAGCTGCTAACAATAACTCCATGTAACACACAATCGGGATACTTAATCATGCCTACAGCGCACGACTGCCCTTGATATTCTTGGCAACAAAGTGCATGGCAAATAACACTGCACAAATGCTAAAAAATTGGCTTCCACCGCTTGCGATTTACTTTTGTTTTCATGTGCACGCGGGAGCCGCGCTATACACCGCTGCTGCTGATTTTGCTGTGTGCAACTTGCAGCCGTCCAATCTCTCTCCTAAATCAGTAAAGCTTTTCCAAAAAACAAATTTTACAAGCGAATTGTGTTGAAGCGCCACATTGCCCATTTGCCACCAATATACCCACATCCATAGTTAATACACCGACGATGTATGGGACAGCAGTACAGCAGCAGCGCCAAATAAGAATACACATATTCGAGTACAACAAAGGCGTCCAGACCGTGATGACAAGTCAGCCAAGGCACGACCATTCCAAAATACAATTTAAACGTACTACTACAACAATGTGAAAAGGAGAAACGAGAGAACGAAACGGGCGCGGGCAAAGAAGATGTCTAGCCCGAGTCTCCAGAATGGGAACAAAGAACAATGTAATAAATAATCGTTGGTGAAGCACGACAATTTAATATATAATTATTATTATTGTCTTTCGCATTGCCCCCATGCTGAGCACGAGGGCTTCTTACTGTTCTTCCTGACTACACGGTTCATTATATTTGCTTTGCTTATTAAATTTTAAAGGAATTATATTCCCTAAATTGTTGCAATTTATTTAATGCTTTTTTTTCTGCTTCCTTTTTTTTTTTGTAAAACAACGACACAGACAATTAATATCACGAGCTGAGTTTTATGTAGTGAAAAAGAATTCTGTATTGAAAATGTACAGTTAATTGCAACCACATTGTTGAAAATTGCAGCATTTCCAAAAATGTCTTATAGCAATTGAAGAGCGTAAAAGAAAATTGGGAGTTTTGTTGAAAGAAAATACGACTTCATATTTATTTTTGTATGTTGAACTTGTTTTCAAAATTGCATGAGTGTTAAGGGCAATTAATTGGGAGGGTGCAATTTGTTTTTGCCACCATCAGGGGTTTGAAATTGGGCGTGAAAAATCTGTTACTATGTAATTAGTCTAGGAAATTGAGGGAAAATAGCGCCCTTTTAATTAATTCAAAGTGAAAATGGGAAGCAAATTAGGAGGGTGTGCGACATTTGGATGACGTTATTTTAAGTAATAATTATGTACTTAAAATTTCAGTATTTTTAGGTTTGACTTTAAATCCTGTTTTTATTTGACACAATAAACTGAAAAGTCTTAAAAAATAAGCTTTTTAGGAATTCTTGTACTTCGATGTTGTAAAAAAAAAATCATCCCTTATATTGTAAAGAGTACTATACACCATTAAAACATAATTAATTTAAAGATTTCCTAATTTGTGAAAAGCATCCCTATTTGACAGAATTCTCAATTGCATAATTATCCAAATGGTTATATGAACCCACAGAAAATTTCACATCAATTATTCACGCATGTGTCTGAATTGCTTGGAACCGCACCGCCCCATTCATTGCAGGATACTCTTAGGTACACACTGTACGGTAAAATAAAAGAGGTTAAGCATCATTGAAACAATTATTAATGTACAACAAGTGTGTCGGAAATTATTACGCGAAATTACCAACATATTTCGCGTGTTAGCATTGCCGCTCGTAACTATGCACACACTGGTGGTTGCTGCACAATATACTACACGTAGAATTATTTGCGTTTGTCTCTGCAGCATGCACGTTTAATTTAGGCAAGTGTACCTTGCACACATGTGCCGCACATATCAATTGCAATTTGTACATCGCAACCACAGTGCACCACAACCCCACAATTTTACACAATCCACCTTGTTATATACTACTCTCTCTCATGGCGTTGCAAATGCTTTGGCTTTTGTAACATTATGCTGGGTACTTGGTGTATTTGTGCGTATGAGTTTGCGGTTTTACCACATATCATGACTGCAAACTAAAGCCAATGTGTGTGTGTGTGTGTGTGTGTATTCAATTAAATTAAGGATATTGATAGGTATGAGTGCAATTAATTTTCCTCTATGCTGTGATTCATCCCTCTAAGAATTACATTCTATTCTTGTAATGGAATAAATTTCAAATAGCTTCAAAATTGCAAAATAACGAGTTAATATCCATACATCAAACCAACCACCCTCTCTTCATTCAGGAAGCCAAGCCGAGGGCGGAATGTAACTATAAGTACATACACTGCAGTTGGGAATGTATAAGGAAAATCATTATTCTGAAGAAAAACAAAACTATTATACTTCTTTGTGGGTCGTTAATATTTTATGATGCACTCAAAAGCAATTGAGAATTATTAACGGTTGTGTTTCCCCTCTGGTTGGTTGTGTTTGAAATTCATCCCCCGCCTTGACGCTTTCTTGTAGCGCTTGAAGACGGTTCACTATATCGCACTGCTTGAATTCCCGGATAGTATTGCGGTTTCAATTGCTACAGGGAATGAATTGCATTTCGTGGAAATGCTTTACAATTGCTGAGAGAGACAAATGCCTTCAATTGATACAAATGAACCATTTTAGATGATTTATTTGATTCAAGAAATTTAGTTTTCTTACTTTGTGAAATTGTTTTATTGCAAATCAATTATTTGAATTTCCCTTGAGAAATATTCATTTTACTTTTGGTTTACAACGATACATTGTATCATTATTTTCAAGATTATTATTTCGTTTGAATTGTTTATAAGTTTTATTGAGTTTTTATGAAATAAATTGGATTTTTGATTGCAATGCAATTCACGACGATGTTGTAAAAGATTTAAATTTTTTTTTTATATCAATTTTCCAGTTTTTATCAATGTTTCATTTTTGTTTTTTGATTTTTAAATATTGTTGGACTGCTCAATAATTAGCTTTTAACAAATATTTTATTTAATGCTTAAAAATCATAAAACAAAACTGAAACATTGATAAAAACTGAAAAACAAACAAGAACAGTCATTTCAAATTAATCGCGGCACAGAAATTTTGTAGCTTAAATAAAACGAAATCACTTTTTTAAAAGATTAATATAGAAAAACACTAAAAAGGGGAAATTTTTCTACGAAAATTCAATCTCTAGTAATAATTTAATTCCCATTATATTTAATTCATTTAATAGTCAAGAAGAAAAAGCATTTTTACATGAGCAGAAAAGTCAAGTTTCAAAATATGCAGGGTAACATAAAACCTAATAGGATATAATGTTGCAATTGAAATTTAACCTGCACATTGTTAGGTGAAAGGTGAAATGCGCAGTGTCACTTATCCGCCTGGCTGAAGTTAGACGGCCCATGAACACACATTATCTTTGCATTTTTGCATCTGGAAGAAGTGCATAAAGCTTTGTATTTTATTTGCAACAGTTTTGCATGACAGTTTTAATGGACCTTTCTCCTGCAGTTTCATATTTTATATGTGTGCCGCAGAACATGATAACTGAAAGCCGCATACTCGCTTGCACAATGTGTAACTTGAACATGCCTGTTGTCTGGTTTATATTATTTTTAAAAGCGCCATGCTCCTTTGAAAGTTCTTTTCATTCTGGTGCGTGCTTCTTGGAAGAAGTCGAGTTATGCACTCGTATGTTATATAAATTGGAAATACGTGAAAAAATTGAGGCGACTCAAAGACAATGGATGGAACATCGAGTTCTATTTGTCACACCAGAATTTTCGTGTAGTTTTATTTTTATAGTGATGGCAATAAATTACGTGTCTGTATAGTGTACGTGTCTTAAAACTTATAAAACTGAAGACATTTTTCTGGATATTATGGCGCATATTAAAAGGTCTTGCGAACCATTTGAGTTTTTGATTTTTTTCTTGTTTTTTTTGTTCTTATGATTTTGGATATTGCTATTTTTAACATTTTTTTAAGGCGATGAAATATTGACTTCAAACATGCTGGCTTGAGCGTGATACTAAATTTAATTGAAAGGATAATCCTAATTAAAATTTGCTTCAATTAATTTTGAAAACCCATCAATAGTTTTAATTGCAACAAAAATGCAAAAGCTTTAAATTTTGATTTAATTATTAAAACTGTTGCAACTTAAATATCTTTAAAAAGCTTTTTTTTTAAGTTTTTAAAGTTTGGAAATACTTGCCAGAGAGCATTCAATATTAAATCCTTACAAAAAATACAAATAAATTGATCGAAAAGGATTTAAATTTTAAACAGATTCATCGATATGTCAAAATCCGTCTGCCTCAAATCCTGAATTTAAATTTTGAACATATTAAATTGCTTACAAGCGTATGATTTTTCCCGCATGCAAAATAACCGCATCCCTTTTGTATACATTTCAATTCAGTTTACATATTTCCGCGTTTTCCAAACTGGATTCCACCAACCCCTGCAATACTTATTCATCTTGACATATGCACAGAAGAGATTTTAAATATATTTTTTCCCGCAAGAAGAATGGCTAAAAGATAAGAATAAAATACAATTTAATCTTTTCAATGACATCCCCAACATTTAACACACGACCCCCAAGTTATGTGTAAAACAATCCTATTCCCCCTGAAAAATGCGTTCATATTTCATGCGAAGCAATAACATTTTTGGAATAAATCAAATCGCTCAAAGAAGTATGTATTTTGCATTTGGCTTTGCAGTGCAGCTTGTAACCATTCTACCCACATCAAAGGCATCATTCATTCTCTTTTCTGACATCTACTGTAAGCTTCGCTGTGGTAGAGAGGAACCCTAGCATGAGTCATGCACGCACCCATCTGCATTATACAAAGGGGATGATTTCAAGCGTTAACACATCCATGAGAATTCAATGTATGATGTTGCATTAACAATAAAATTTCAATCAGTGTGGTTGATGGAAAGACACACGCATAAGAACAAGTATGTGGGTGATGCATTGAAGAAGTTTAAGTTAAAACTGCTTGTACAGCATGATTACCTCAAACGTATAAATTTACGAAAGACTTGGAACAGTGCAAAAATTTGATTTAAAAATTAATTTTAAGAAATTTTGTGACTTAATTTCGAGCACAATAGTGCTGGAAAATTTTGCAATATTTTTTTTATATTGACTTAGGAATAATAATA
This sequence comes from Sylvicola cinctus, assembly GCA_963854165.1. Lineage (NCBI taxonomy): Eukaryota > Metazoa > Arthropoda > Insecta > Diptera > Anisopodidae > Sylvicola > Sylvicola cinctus. The sequence goes on along the minus strand of OY974083.1, from coordinate 31,856,105 downwards.
TCTTCACTTTAAATTAGTTCTGGTGTTTTTGTTTTTCATCTAGAAAAACTTTATAGGGTTTTGTAAAATCAGGATTTCCATTTTTTTTAAGGATCACTTTTAGGAGTGTCAACCAGGCTCTCTACAACATTTTTTCCCACAAAATCGTAACACGTCTCTGGTGACTTTATTTTAGACGCCTCACAACACACTGTATTGTATCACAAATGCAATGCTGCACCACAATTGCAGCATTCAAAAATATGCATCCATTCAACTTGTTTGACAAGTTGGAAGCGCGATCTGAATTGCTCAAACTATAATACACTCGTGAGCACACAAATGTTCACACTTACTTGCATCTCCGTGTTAAAATGAATGCAAGTAAATTGATAATGCATATAACTACGATATTATTCATATTTTACTGGAGCTGCATAACATACATAAATACTTTTCTGCTTTAACGAAGACTCATTTCGCTCATTATTATTTATTTCATGTGCGTTATGCAATAACTATATAATGCCTGTCGTCGGTGTTGTCGTTGACGCCGCGCCGCATTGCACCAGAATAATGTGTGGCGGTGGCACATCTGAAACAATGAAATATTCTCGACATGCATATATTCAGTTACACACAATCGAGTAAAAAGGGTTGGCAATTTTTCCTTATAATTGCAAGTGCAATGTGCATATTTAACGTGTTTGCTGACATATTGTGTTTAAGCCTACCTTCGTTAAGTATACATTGAACGGTTTAATGTGTGACTTAACGCACAAAACAATGCAAATTATATTTTCATGCAATGAATCCAAACCGTTGATTGCCAATTATAATTTGAAGCTTTTTCATTTAACTTCATTCGTCTCACTTTAGCACACTTAATTGCATCACTTACGTATCGTTTCGTTACAATTAAAATTATTGTGATGTTTTTGTGTCCATTTTATGTGTGCAATTAAATCATTTAAATGACCTTGTTGTGATATTTAACTTTGTATAGTGGAATTGCAGATTGTTTTGTTTTTACATTTGAGTTGTAATCAATTTAGTGATTATTTTATGTTTAAGTATTTTTCATGCAAATTGAAATTGTGGACGTTGCATAATTATAAAGTTGTTTATACAGTTGATTTGTGAGTAATGGAGAATTGATTAAGAGATTTCATATAATTATCTGTGTGCCTTGAACTGATAAGCAGCTTTAGTTAGTTAATTAAATATAAATTGGATTGTTGGCTTGAGTAATTTTGTGAGATTAATTGAATTTTGCTAATGCGTAAAACTGATAAAATCAAATCAAGTTGAAATGGACAAACATAATTAAATAATACCAAAGACAATAATACATTCAGTTTCTTATTTAATAAGCAGTAGGAACCAATACAAATATTAAGCTGTTATCCTAAAATACTGAAAAACTTGAGAGATAATGGGATTTTGTTTTCAAACTACATCAAAACAACAGGTTTTAAAACGGAAACAGTCACTAGTAAAGATTAAAGTGGGATCACTGAATAAATGATTAACTTTCTGTATTGATTGATGATCTTGTCATCGTGTGGTCAAATTTTAAGACTCATGGTAGAGTTCTTTTATTTCTCAGAGCGACAGAATCCTATTTTGTTACTGGTCAAGAATAAGTCGGAAACAATTATTACTTTTAAAAATTAACTTTAAGCCATAAAGTGGCAGTTTTCTAAACGGCTTAAGCCTTTTTAAATTACTGAGCCTTGTTATTTAATTTGAAATTCTAATGATTTATATTTACAAATATAAAAATACAAAAATACTAAAACTGCAATGAAAGAAACGACAATATGATCATCTAAAAGCTTCTAAATGGGGAAATTCCAATTGTGTTATTAAAATACTCGCAATAAAATTTCAACCCAACAAATACGAGTATGTATGGCGACACATTGTCTACTCCCATCCACCGTACACAAATTCCTAATTCTATTCTCGGAAACGATACCATATGTTGTTCAATTCACTCCACTTCACTCCACTCCACCACACGGGTATCCATAACATCCACAAGTCAATCCCCTTGAATAACGAATTCTATTATTCTTCCGCCACTTAAACATAATCACAGCTGAATTTCCAATGAAGTTTTCCTATGAATAGATAGTTTTGAAGCACACACACGGGGAGAAAACGTTGAAAATTTGCATGCATAATTAAGCTCTGTGCAATTATCACGTGTCATCAATAAATTGGGCTTAGTGTGAAAAATGAATGCAATGTTATGGTGACTACAGTGAGGTCCGTCGCATCGTCTGCATTGTGACCACTGCAATATATGTGCGCGGAAAAATGTAGAGAAAACCTAATCCTGGCATTTTAACATATTAAAGCTTATGCACTTCGTCGCATTTACTTACAGTGTTTGTTTGGATATCGTGTTTTAAAAGCTGTTGTGTCACATAAGCCAACGATAGCAATTAATTAACGACAATATGGCTAAAGAAAGCTTTTATTTTGTTATGTTTTGTGTTTTTTTTTCTTCAACATTTTCCAAATCCCGCAGTGCTTTTCTGCGGGTATGCGAAGACAAATTTAAGCTGCAGACACATGCTGTCCAAATGGCACGCGATATATTGACACTCCGCTTGGACGTTAACGTATTTGGATAATAAAAAATCTCGCTCACCATCAAACCACCCACTCATGCAAGCATTGGATGTGTTTTCAAAATTTATGAAAATGATTTTCTTGCGGGTTTTTACCATTTTTTATTTTTTTTTGCAATATAAATAAATTTATTCATCTCGCCCATTAAAATTTCATTTTCGACGCATGCAATCGATTTGTGAACGAGTGTGTGGGCAAACTGCGTGCCTCATTTGCATATTGTGTGGACAGGCGCATCAGTTTGGATGATCTAGTTAATTATATCGCCACATAATGAAGACGCCTTGCGCCAATTTATAAACATTCATGCTACTACTATTTAGAAGAAAAGCTCCACAAATGAATGCAAATGAAGATTTAAAATTAGCTACATATTTAAACATCAACATCAGGCATGCGGATTAACACATTTTAATCTGCGAGACGTGACGGTGAATTTTGTTTTAATTAAGACTACCGGTATATTACACAAAATCCTACACACATTAGAAACCCTCGCATTGTGCTTCGCTTTAACTTAAAGACATTATTTTCACCGCTAAAAGTAATTTATGAAGATTTATTGTTCATGCAGCGACTACATGGGAGGTGCTTTGTGCATTTTTACCTTTACGCTGTTATGGTACAAGGGATGAAATAGGAAACATGCGCAATTTTATATGACTGATAATTCATTGTACTGGTTGAAACATGTTAAAGATTTTAATGAAGCGAAGCCAGTTTAACATGACGTGCGTTTTTGATTAACTTTATATATAACGAACACATTGCCCCAAGATGAATACTGTATTCTCGCAGCAAAAGAGAGACATCCGAGCTTATTATATCCAAACGTCTAATCTTTCAAGACCATTAAACATACACAACTAGACGATAATGTGTAAGAACTCATAAACATGCAACGACGCGCCATGACGGCCAAGCGTTTTATTACAAAATAATTAAAATGTCAATTTGGAAAAACGGTCATAACTTCGTTCTGCACGATAATGGGTTACAAACGTTCATTCACAATTCATACAAGTCGACATAACATAAAATGTAACAGCTTAATGCACGACGAGGCGAATAAGGCTTCCTTTTAAACATTTATAATTTTGATGATGATTTCGGTGTGCGTTTTTTCTGCATTCATGTGATTTATGAACATGAGTTTTATGGCTTTTTGTTGAAAATTATTGTGAATTAAAAATGATTTTAATTTTGTTTATGATCTTCAGGAAGTTGGGCGTGGGTGCTCGGCAGTGCTGCTTCGTTGAATTTCTTTGTTAATAAAAAATTATGGGAATACATTGTGCTTTAAATCCAATGAATTATGATAGCTAATGAAATCACAAATTTAATAAATTGCCAAAAATTATTTAAACGCTTTTCTTATGGTACTGCTTTTAATGGGGGATCAAATTGCAATGATTAACCTTAATCTTTTTAACTATTTTATAAATATCACAATGTGACGTTTTTTATTAATATTGATGAAATGAATCTTTAAAATTTTTGAAGGATTTTGAAATAAAATGCAAAGGATAAATATATGAAATGATTTTTAATGTTTTAACCTTCGATTGACTGTTTGGAAGATCGTCATTGGTGCTTTTTGCTATAATCATAAATAAGGAAATGTCAGGAAAGTGATATAAGACTTTATACAATTTGAAGATGTTTTAAAATAAAATAAAAACATTAATTTCGTTGTCATCACATTACGCTGTTTTAGGAAAGTAATTTAGGAAACGTTTTACAATATTACAGCTTTCTGCAAGTCCTAAAGTTAAGTTAATGTAATGGGTTTTAGCTAAAACGGTTTTTAACTTTTTTGGTTTTGATGTTACAAAAAGGAGCCGCATTTAAAATGAACTTTTTAATTTAAATATAAAATAATAGTGCAGTGTTTGCAATTTATTTTTATTGCAAATTACTACCGGATGAACATATTTTAAAATGAGGATATTCACCTCAAGAATTATTACTTCTTTTACATTGACAGTCGTATCATTATTAATCCTATCTCGTCTACTACTTTACACCATTGTTTGCAAATGAGCACTGCTGCTAATTATCTCCATTAATTTAGTGGCGCTAACTATCTCCTGCATTTATAAAATTATTTATTGTTTCACGAAGAGAAGAAATGAAGCTTAAACTTATACAAAAATAAAATATAAAAATTTATTACCATTTAACAATTTCCTCTCTTTAATTGCACATTAATTTAACGACGCAATTTTGAACCACCTTAAAAACACCATCAAAATGGTTGACACCCGCTGATTGTCGTCTTCCTTCAATGCAAAAATAATAGCCCATTCAGATCACGATGTCACATACCAAACTTAGCGCAGCTTTTCATTATACCATTTCACGAATTCCAATTTGTGTATACCTACTCGGTGTTTGCATATAAGCACTGACACTTGATTAGCGCCTATTAATCTGTCTAAATCGCTTTGGCGACACCACTGCGGTAGATCGTTCAAAATTGATCTTCCCAATAAAGCATTCTTTTACCAAAGAATATACTCCCAAGGGGAACAGAATAAACGCTGTAAGATATAAATTCGAATCCAAAGTTTTTTTTGTTTTCCCAAGAAAGAAGAAAAGAAGTTTACCTAAAAGAATTGGAAGGCGTGTGTCTGCAACATTAATCTACAAAGTCAAAAATATTGTTCGTAATTCTTTCAGAGAGTGAGTGTGTCTCTTGTTGTTTGCATATGCAGTCCTAAAATCCAAAAATGTGTCCAAAAGCAAATGAAAAATAAATCAAGTCAGAATAAATGAGCCCAAAACAGCCTCGTCGTAAACAAACTTAACACCAACGCACATTTATGTTACGAGGCCGCTTGTGTCACTTCCCGGTCGCGTCTTGTTATATGTTTTGTTTACATTTTCCAAGCCGTTGTATGCGCCTATGTATGACTTATATCATGTTAGTTTATATAACGCAGTAGCCACCATCACCGAGATGGCATTTCCAGCTTTTTTATCACATCACACTTAAAGTGGGGAATCGGAACCCACAGCTTAAATGCACATACACTTAGTTACAGCGTGATATGACTGCGCCGTCTTGGACTCAATCGATATAGAGTCTCCTAATTGTAATACACCTATGTATAATTAATTTACTGATATAATAAAATCGGTGCACCATAAAAACATACTTTAGATTTATTATGTTGATCTGTTTTTGTGTGGGTTGAGAGACTTGAGATCCAACAAAACTGTTCATTCTACTTGCACACGTAGAAAGTTTTGTGAATGCATTTAAATGCACAATAAATGCATCTACATATCACATTTAATGTGCTTTTAAATGTGTCGAGAAGCATAATATGCACGTATACATAATTTATATTACAAATGGAAAATCGATACAATCGCACGGATATCTTGCGGCTATTTGACAAATTGGGAAGAAAAAGCCAATTACCGACATATTTTATGCACATATCTTGGGGGGGAAAAAATTAAAATCAATTGCACGCTTTATAGGTGGTGCAATCAAATGTTAACATATTGTCGAGTTTTAATCGGATCGAAAGACGACGCGACCGCGACGTTGCAGCGAGTGCATTGACTTTCGTAATAAGCGCCTTTATTATTGTAGTTATATCCAGGGAGTGTCATTTGTTGAATACCTACTTAACTTGCATTGGCTAGGCACTCGAACTATACAGCGCACGATAAAGTGTTTATTTTATATGAATTGTGAGGTGACTGTCTTTTTAGATAACTGCAAAAAAAAATAGACGAGCCGCTTCAGTGAATTAATGCTAAATTATGGAGCAAAATGTGTTACAAAAGTGATCTGAATATTGTTAACGCATTAAATTTGATCTATTTTTTAAGTGTTAGCAGATGGGAAGACGTATTAAGGCTTTCGAGAAGTGTTGTTCATTAAAATCAATAACAAAAAAGTGGGTTGCTTATTGTTTATAAATGTATTTAAATGAAAAAAATTACTTAAGCCCACGAGATCGATTTTTAGGCACATCAACCTTCGGTCCATTGTGCCACCTCCTCCTAAATGCATAATTTTTAAAACCACTTCCACTTTAAAATTGAATTTAGCAGCTATGGCAAGGTAAAGTGACTGGAGGTCCGTGCTATCCCACAAATAATCAGCAAGTGTTTGAAGTCTGATCTGAATAAGGGCAGGACTTTCACACTTTGCCTATTCTGTGGAGATCTTCGTTAAGTGTACATTTTAGTCCTAATACTTTAGTTAGTCTGCATCGCTCCATCTTCTTCTAATATTCTGAGTAATGATGAATTTGTTTTTTGTTTTTTTTTTCTACAGTCTCTCATAGGAGATCCCATTGCACGGTTCTGGTCCAAAGAAAGTGGTACTTGATACTTCTCTTGCGAGAACGTCCCTTAATGCCACTATGGTCCGGCACTCTGGAGACTTTTATCTTATTGCATTGTTATTATATAGTTTTCATTAATTATTGCATTGGTCCTTCTGGACATTCATAAGTCCCACATGTATTGTATTTGCGATTGCTAGTAAATGCATACATTTTCCACAACACACATTAATTTTCCACGCGATTCATACAAGCTTTTCACACACTGTAACAATTCATCCCGCGCCCAAAGAGCATTAGTAAGCTTTGAATAACAAAGGTACTTACGACCCCCGACTCATTCTCTTTCCCCCCACGTATATCACGATTTATCTATTTTGTTTCCCTATACTTTTCGCCTAAGTACATTTGTTTTACAAATGTTGACAATAAAGCTCTCACATGTGGAAGCTTCCCAAAAGCCCGCATAATTTTGCAAAACGGTTTATTCATGCAAATTTCCACCATCACGTACACATTGTAACACATGTACAAATTATGGGGGTAAGTGAGAGCAACCAACATTGAACTTTATACACAATGTACTGTGGCAATTTATTCCTTTGCATGGAAAGCACCATATGTGCAGCATCCCATCAATGAGAATTGGAAATAAACGCATAAACACGGGAACGTTTTATATTTAGTAAATATTGAATAAATAAAATTGTGTTATTCTCGATGCCCGTGATATTTTTCGTTTTTTTGGGGGTTTAAGAAATACAGTTGGGCTTTATATTTTATAGCTACATACAGTCAGTCCTAAAAATTAGCACACATTGGTAAACTATTGGGTGGCATTTTCCAAGAGAACTTTAATTGTTATGTTGCTTTATTTAGGGTTAAGGAAATAGTTTAGAGGAAGAACAAAGGATTTTGAAAGTGGGATGTTTGAGTGTGAATTAAATTAAATTTTTAATCCCGAAGTTGGAATGCGCGACAATTTTTTCTCCAATCTTTATTTCATTAGAGCAGAGAAAGGAGGAAAAATCTTTTTTTATGTCGACTTTAATATATTCATAATTAAAAAATTCGGGATACTCAATTTTGCTATGAGGACCAACAGCAGGCATTTAATCACGAAAAGAAATATGGAGTTAAGGTACGATTTGTATAAGTTATCCCAGATAGCAAAGGCATTGATGAAAACAGGATGGATAATTTGGGAGTACTTGAGGGATTTCGCTGTTACAAAGAGGGTCTTGCGCAAAATAGGAAGAAATATTCCCAATGCTTTATTGACAATCGAGACACGCAATTTTTAAAGTGTGGATTGAAGTTGAGTTTACAGTTAACCACTAATGCGTGATAGTCTCTCTCGCTATTTGAATATGGATTCCCCCCAGTTGTTATTATTGAAATTATGTCATAGGAGACTTCTTTAAAAATGAGGAAATTTCTTAAGTAATGACACGTCTTCTAATCTGGATGTTTAAATCTTCGTGCTCTTTTTGTTATTCAAACTATTAAACGCATCACAAGTTCAGGCGCATCTCTTGTAAAAATTGTGACTTATATTTATAACCGAAGCGGTTGATCTAACCTCTCTGCATTGAAATGCGACAGAGTAAAATGCTCCCAGCGGGGCCACATAACTACAACACAAGAAGCACGTGCCCTTCGTCCCAAAAGGTAAAATCTACACGCGCGACTTCTAATATGCGCTGTCTGTCACCATTCCACGCGTGCCACACTCTTGGCAGTGGTGCAGGCCTGCTGCGCGCATAGATTTTATCCACACAACAATTTAATATATCGGAATGCAATGTGTGTAGCTCTTCTGCCTTGTCTAATGTGATTATGTCTGTAATAATTATTTCAAACGATCCATAGTGGCATTCTCGTGTCATTCTCTTAACACATTAAATGCGGGATCGTTTTACGCATAGTGCAGCTCTGTGTGAGTTGTGGATTGAAATGCGTGGCGTTGTCACTCCCCACGGGAACCCCGTTTTCCCCACTGGGTAACGACATACCGTAGTTTTTTTTTTAATATGAAAAACATGAATGCAACGTGTAAAGTGCACGTAACAAGATGTGGTGCACTTTTTGTGATTAAGATTGAAGAAGAATCTTAATTGCTCATTCCAGATCATAAAATATGTGAAGCATTGCGCTTATTATCTCGAAGACGTGCGCTTGTAATACGCTTTGTACATGCAGTTTTAATGAACTTTTTATGTAAGTTATGTGCATGAGGATTAATCTGTTGCATGCGACAACGGTTATATATTTAGTCGACACATGCACACACACTTACTCATGTTAACTCAGTTATGCAATCGTTGAATTTGTGAGCCGTAAAATTTAACGAAATCTGCATAATCCGCGTGCAACGTGACATTCAACTTATAATTCAATTCTTTGTGTGTGTGGGGATTCGGTGTGCAATGCTGCATGCAGCCAGTCTCGCAAGTTGCATTAATTTATAACAATATGTGGGTATTGGTACTGGTTATACCACCTATAGCATGAGTATCTTAAATTGCAGTGGAATTAAAGATTAAATGTTTGTCATAAAAGTCGTATTAAATATTTAAGTTGGCGTATGCGGTTGCGGTTGTCAGATGCGGTGTAATGCGGCTTGATTGTGACAATTTTTTTATGTGTTTATTTTAGTTTTTGTCGGCTTATGGTTCATCGCATGTAATTTAATATTTTGAAAATGTCAGAGTAACAGTTTATCACTGTTTTGCATAAAATTTAATTCAGGAAATTGGTTTTTCTTACTTGGCATCACAGACCATAAGGTTCAAGGAGAGTACCATAGTAAAATGAATTGCTTCCTTTTTTAATTCGGAATGAATGAAGTTTCAGAAATATTTGGTATCCAGTTGATTCCTCTCGTGTTCCTATTCTACAATATTTTTTTTATCATTTTTAAATTCATTCTGTTATTCACGTGATCTTCCTTTATTCCAGGACACCATCCATTTGGGAGAACGTTTATAGAATGAATAGAAAATAAATAAATAAAAATTCTGATCGTTAACCACGCCAACTAAATTCAATGAATCATGAAATAAGGTGCCCCAAGGGGCACAAATACATCAAATGTATGACATAAACGAACTATATAGTACGTATACGTTTTTTATACCGAAATATCCAAAATGATTTTATTGGCATATCACATATACCGCAATGTGATAAGGATGTAATCAATGTCCAAATTAACTTAAACGCTGTATCCTCGGTTGAAAAGAAATATCACTTTTTGACGGAAAATAAATCCTAAAGATAAAAATATTTGGTAGGGAAAGGCACTTAAAAATTTATTGCAATTTAATTGAAATTTTGAAAATGTAATGGATTAGTTAAATTTTATTGGGAAATACATTTTTGACGTTAAGAAAATTTATGTTTTGATATATAAAAGTTTAGAAAAGTCTAATTTATTATATTTGACACTGCGAATAAATTCTATTTTAAAAATATGACATTTAGCTTAAAATGCTTTTAGATTAAAGTCGTTAAACTCGTTTTTTAGATCGCATTCAACTTTTTTCTCAAAATTTTTAAAAACAAATTTTTTTTCATTTTGTGCAAGGTGTCTGAGATATAAAATGTGGGGTTTGTCTGCTTCCAACCCGTTTTTTGACAGAAGGATCACATTTGGGGATATAGGTTTTGTTTAGACTACCTTTATGTTGTAAAAAGGAGCAAAGTCGCCGAACACTTTTTTGAGCCAGCGAAAAACTCTCTTGGAAATAACTTAAAGTGGAATCATCTGAATTAAAAAGAGCTTCTTATATTCTCTTTAATATTTTACACAAAAATTTCACAGAAATCAGTCGAGTTGTTTTTCCGATATGGCAATGAACGCAGTGTATTTTGTTAAACCGCTTTTTCGGAGTTAGAGGTTTCTGCATTATTAAAATTTATTCCACAAAAAATACTGCGATTGGTGAAAACTATTACTCAAGTTTGAAGAGTTGTAATAATTGGAAACGTCTAACGTATCTGTATAAAAATGCGGGAAAACTAAAAGCACATATCGACACATAGAGCATAAACGATTATATGAATCGTGTACCCGCTTAATCCCATTCGATACATGTAATATTTTCCCTGTGCAGCAGCAGAAAAAGCATAAAATGTATGATTTCCTCGTCAAGACGTCTGTATGCTGGTGCTGTCGCGAGCTGTTAACTTTTTATTAAGGTGGATGAGAAGAGGCGGACCCGTTTACCTACACAATCTGGTGCGCAATGTTGTACAAATTTCATGGGACTGCAACATAACTTCTAGACACGTCATATATACGATACGTGTAATACATATTGTGTAGTTTATATATTAATTCCCCCCTATGGAATATGTACATTGTACATGTTTCATGTAATATACAGGCTACATGGAATCTTCATCAAAACACCGCTATGTAGAATTCAGATATTCAGGAATGCCCAGTATTGAGATTGTTGTGTAGATACATAATCTGAATAACTTTCAATATACCCATGTTAGGACATGAACATTTTGGATTGCCAAATGTGTGACATTTTACACTTAAATACACTACTATTTCTTCCTGCTTCCAGTGGTTGCCCAGGATGTATAGGTACATCGGAAAGCAGTATAACAACTCGTATTCCCACTCCCTGCTGATGGGGGTAATGCATTTTGTACAGTTTCTCATGGGCCAACTGTCAACAGTAGCACTTTGAATATGATCTGAGATTAATGGAATACATCGAAATCGACACGTTTATGGTAACACACGAGTCATTCCCAAAAACGAACATCAGCAACGCTTATACCATATAGTTGTGTATATTGTATAAGAGAGGGAATTTCCATTTAAAATAAACAAACGGAATTGTACGAGAATAATTTGAAAGGGAATTTTAACATTTTAACAAGACCAAGGGAATAACTACAATGTATGTTGTGTAAAATATAAAGGGTGGTCCAATAAAAGTTTTCTGGTGTTTAAAAAAAAACAAACAATCAATGTATTGAGGAAAATCGTTATTTAACTAAAATAGTTTGAATGATGATAGTTTTAAAGATATTTTCCTTCAGATGTTGCCCACGACTAACTCTTAAATAGTCCATTTTGTAGACCTAATTGTTGACCACTCTTTGAAGCCAAGCATATCGGAAAGTATTTCGCGAATAGCACGGGTTATGTTTACTTCCATAGCTTCCAACTAAGCACTGGTTTCGGAATTACGTCTCCACAAATAAAAAACGTTATTCAGGCGTAAGTGTATTTAAGATAAAATGGCAATAAATGCTCAACACAAACATCATATAGGTAAAACACAAAAGAACTGTCAAAATAACCATTTTGAAAATTACCTCTAACTGGATCACCCTTTCTTTTCAAATTTTTAGTACTTTTTAGAGCCCATTGCTTGCGTTCCATATTTGTTGCATAGCTGCATCTACATGAACTTAACTGACACACGTATTTTTACAAATAGCGTGCACCCAAACAGAAATACATATTACATACATCTTAATGCATGTTTTTTGTCCGGATTTAATGTATTTGCGCCCAACAAATCTGACATGTCGACTATAATCAATCTTCCCATTTTGCTGTCCCATACGAAAAAGGCCTTCTCAGTTCTGTCTGTGCATTCATACGCATTCAATTCATTTATTTATCACAAATTCACACACAAGCCGCGGAGTTTATGAATATTTCCCATTGCAGGCGCAATGACCACACACCGCAATGCAAGTTTCGCCGCACAATATTCACAATTGATTGTCGTGCAGTCTTATATGGGCAGGATAGTCTCATGTTGGTGAGTTGCATAAATCAAGCGGTCGCAAATGTTTTCATAACTGCATGCGGAGTATTAAGTTTATAATGTTCACGTCTGGTAATCTAAGATGCGCCTACATGCATATACGCACACTGCTTCCATATATTTGCATATGATCCCGCAGTGGCTCGACGCAGACGAGGGATTATACTTGTCATTTAATGTGCGAATGTGCTTAATCGTAGTGCCTGTCATAAAAAGCTACAATTTCATTGCGCGCGAATCATTATAAAGGTTATGTTCCATTCGTGTAATACCCATGCATGTAAGTAATCTCTTTGATGCACAGCAGCAGCATAGACCGCATAAGACCGTGTAAGGAGATTTGCAACTTTCTTCAATCATTTAACGGCAACGCGTCAAATATATAATATGAGCTGGATTATGTTTTATGTAGTACTTTACTAGCATAGATGACATCATGTGATTATTTAAGTGGTTGAATGTGTCAATATTATGGAATTGTGCAAAGCTTTTAAGTTTTAAGTGTCTGCTCGTATTATATATTATGTGCTTTGAAGTGCAGAATAAGCGGAAAATGTTATTACTCTTGTCAGTAACAAGCTTGTGATATTTTCTGGGTAATTATATTAATGTTAAGCTGCGTTTCGTATTTATTGTCAACATCGGATAACTGTTGATGGACTAAGCTTTGCAAATTGGATTTGTTTTATACTTGTTTTATATCAAATTGAAGCAATAAAATCTAATCTATAATAATCTGGGATAAAAAAAAATTAATACTTAATTTTAATCAATATATTTAAAAGTGTTTTTTCTTTAGAGCAAAATATTTTAAATTACAAATTCATCCCATTTTAAAGAAATTGTGTTAAAATTAAATAATGTAAAAAATAAACGACAACAACATCAAACAAATTAATTGAGTTTACTGATAAATGTGCATGCACTTAACAATTACACGCTTTGTTAAATTCTGTTCCATTAACTCCTATAATTAATTAAATAATCACTTCTTTAATTTAACGTTATCTGACAAACTACAAACACTTTCCCGTATAATCAGTGAACTATGAAAAACATTTTAATTAATTTAAAATTAATCATTATTTTTCTTTTTAATTGCAGCACGTCGCATTTTCTTTAACCCAACACAGCGGACCAATCATTTTCATTTCGTCTCTTTGATGCAAGGATTATAAGGTAGGATCCAATAAAATTATCTCTGTTTCATGTTCGTGTGTAATATTCAAAAGTCATTTTACATTCGGACAGTTTTTAATTAAATCTAAAAGGCAAAGGGTTTTATATTTAATTATAAGAGTATGTTGTACGCGATAAACTGTCTTATCAAAGTGTCTGCAATTTTTATGTGTGACTATGAGACATCGCATTGCGTCGTAAATTAATACCAAGAACGTATAGAGAAATGGATTTTCTACGCTATTAATTGAAAATGCCATTTAATTAAAAGTTTTATCTTTATAGCTTCTATTTTGTCATTTCATTGATTAGGGTGAATGATGTTTGTATGTTTTAATTATTACGAAAGTTAAGTAATTTTCTTCTCCATAAAAAATCGTTTAATTGAAACATACATAATAAGAAAAAGTGCACCTTTCTTTATAAAAGATTAAGTGAATTGAAAATAATTCATCAGGAAACTTAAATTTTGTTTTCTTATTAAAAGCATTTCAAGTAAATAATAAATATGTTAACAGAATGACCCTTAGTTAGCGGCAAAATGGTTAAAGATCAAATTTTAAATACACAGTTCTATGCATTATGCCATTAATATCCATCGAAACTGCATTACTTTGCAACAATTCCATTCATAACGTGCCCATACAAAATTAATGAGCTTTTCTTGCTAATTCAAATTGACCATAACTTAACTTCTTAATATGTAGCTCATAAGAAAAGGCCAATCCACTTCAATGAACACAATCCATAAATCATTCGCCATAAGCAGCATTTGAGGCACCTACATGTGTATTGTGTACGTAATAAAGTTAAACACCGAGGAAGAGCTGTAAGCGGCCAAAAGTGGTGCGATAAACATGGAATTTCCGTGCATTACACAAACAATATGTACGTCGAACGTACACAAAACCAATGGCAGAATAAACATAATGCACAATTGCAATCGGATAGAATTTCCAGCAGTCAAACGGCAAATGAATTGTGCATACAAAAACTAAATGCAAGACGGGTATACACACACAAAAAATGCCTTTGGAGAGTGCCGAGCTTTAGCGATTGTACATTCGAACAGCATACTATGTACTTGTATACAAATCACACACAATGCCCAATCGGAGATAAATCGAAGCGATGGCCAAAGGTCAATGGTTTTCTTCCTTTCCGCATACATATGCGGCTTATGGCTTGCGGTGAGGATGCACGTAATGGGAGGAAATCTATTTTTCCGTATTTTATATAAAATTTATATCGCTGCAAGAACTGCAAACACGTTCAATTGTGGGATGGTAGGGAAATCCTTTTGAAACTTGTAAGCTTTCTAATTTAATTTTTGTAATTTTTGTAGTGCCCTAAATTTTTTTGTCCTTAAAATGCATTTTTAAAATTAACTTGTAGTCTCTTAAAAAATAAAGGACTTTATTTAATATTAATGGCGTTCTATTGAGATCTCATTTGGTTAATTTTAGTAGTCGTTTTTTATACAACAGGCAAACAAACATTGAATTTTACGACTCATTCGGTAAATTTATTACTCTTTGGGCCACAAGATGGAGCTACAAAATAATCTAATAATCATTTACTGACATATCTAATATTAAAATTGATCTGTTTTAATAAACTAATAGAGATCTTAATTAAACGAGAGTAATTGCATTGTAATTTTATGAAAAAACCTTGAAAATTTATTCACGCCGTTTACAAGCATAAATTTAACAATGCTATAATATCCTATTAATAATTTAAGGACACAGCAAAATATGTTTAAATTAGAATGTCGATTCCCAAACTACAACCTCTTTTGCCTTAAATTACCAAACACAAAACCACCACACAAATGCATTAAATCGAATAGTAAAGGCCAAAAAAATCAAGACCACGCTGCAAGAGACTGTAAATCGACTGTGAAATTGTTCGTGCAAAGTTTAATCAAAAGAAAAGCGGCAAACTAAACTTAACAATATATAGTTACAATAGTGAAAAACTATATAGGGCCACCCCTTCCACCACTTAATATATGCATATGAGAATATGCAAAGGAAGTGAACAGTTAATTTTGCAATAAACAAACGGAAATGATATTATGGCTGCAAGTTGATTTGGGAAATTTCCCCCACACACTTCCACACTTCGCAAATGAGTTGGGGCGCGATGCCCCCGCATCAATTCCGGATCAATGAAGTCGTTAAAACGAAAAATTGGTTAAAACACAAAGCTTCGCGAGCACCATCACAAAACAATTGATTTATCGGTATATGATCATTCGGTCTGTCACTGTTGTACAATGTATTTTCATACGCATTGCGAGAGAGTGTCGACATTTATAGTGAAATGGAAATTTGGCGCGTTCTACCAATTCATCATTATCGGAACATTCAACTTGAGCGCGCTTCCCATAAATTCATTGCGCATTAAAGCACATTCGGTTGTTGTACACCAAGTGGAA
Organism: Sylvicola cinctus; assembly: GCA_963854165.1. Classification (NCBI taxonomy): domain Eukaryota; kingdom Metazoa; phylum Arthropoda; class Insecta; order Diptera; family Anisopodidae; genus Sylvicola; species Sylvicola cinctus. Next base: position 31,839,744 of record OY974083.1, on the reverse strand, counting down.
TGGATGGGGAAATACACAAAGCCTTGCGTCATTATATCAACGACATAATATGCTTCAATAACAATAATTAATATGCTCCGTACACCGTATAGCATATTTTGCGGCTCAAACATGGTGTCGGTAATATTTTAGTTGGATGGGCAACATTGTGTTGTCATAACTAGATGAACAATAGAACATTTTCGGTACGGGCACGTTCTCTATATTATGTGTGTGTGTGTGTGTGTGATATTTATTCATCAGGCTTCGACACCCCCTTCCAAGCGTCAATTAAAATAAGCTCTATTCATCAAAACTTGTGAAGTATGTGCAGTACAACGTTCTTTAGGTTGATAAGAATTTATTTTCACACACACAATTTAAACATTTAAGTGTATTGTGTTCCCACACACAACAATCTAACTATAATAGCTTACTGATTATGCTTGTAGTACCTATAGTCAGAGGCATTAGGCATTGTGTTGTGATGGTAAACTTTATGTGCGTATAAAGGCGTCGCAACTAACGGAATTTAAAGCACCATTATTCGACGCGACCATAAACCACAAATTAATGTCTTTTGGCAAAATACGCGGACGTGTACACTGAGCAGAGCTTGTGGTATTAATTGAATTTCGGGAGTGAAATATATGCGTGCTTCATGTATGGAGAAATATTAACCCGAAAACTTGCTAATGGCTTTAATGGGATTTTGTGTTAATTTTTTTTTTGGGCAGAGTTATTCTGAATTTGTATTTATTAAATGGATTTTGCTCACGAGTTTTGGGTTTTGTTTGTTTAATTCTTGTAGTCGTATAGGCTGCATGCGATTTGTAATGGGTTTTTGATGGTCGCAGTATAAGTAATAAAGGCTATGAGGAATTTGAAATTGTCCAGAATTTTTGTGCGGTTTATTAGAATAGATATTTAACATAAAATAAAAATTCTTCAATCCTTATTTATAAGCTTTTAGGGTTCATAAATAAAATTAGTCTCATTCCCTTTTTGAACCCAAATCTTAAAAACTCCAGTATTTTATTAAAATTTCGAAGATAAAGTTTCTATGCAATCAATTCTTACTACTTCACAAACCCACAAATTCTAATTGCACCCTTAACAATCCTAATAACACCACAAGTCAATTGACTAACTTCTCTCTTCCCAAAGTGTCAAAACTCAATGCGAAATCATTATTCTTTTGTCCATAATGTTAACCACCTGGCCTAAAATTCGGGGGATGTGTCCCAATAAATTGATTAACGGTTACAACTTACAACCCTTAAGAAATCATCGGAATTACCAACAGTTCTGCCACACAATTAATTATTTTGGTAAACTTTATTTGGGATAGGGGTGGGAAAATAAAGTTGGCTGGCAAATTACGAGCTCCTTTACGAAAATCAATCCGAAGTGTTGATTTATATAATATTGGATGCAATTAATCATTGCGGTATATAAAATATTTTAGGACTAGTTTCATTCTATCAAGGAAGATTCCAGTCATAAAAGCGGGTACTGTCAGTTTGAATTAAAGCCTGTAAATGAATTGGACAATATAGAAAAAAACACATGAACATAAACTTTGTGTTGTCAGAAAAACTACTATTTTTTTTTTGTAACTATTTGCACTTTCTTCATTGAATTTGCCAATGGTGTAAGTTCGTTTATCCATTTGTGGCATTATATTCGTGTCGCGTCATCAGGACTTGCACAAATTTACGAGTACCATAGTATAGTGTAAGGGTTTTTATTTATTGAGGGTAACTGTGATATATTGTGTTCTATTCAATTATGAGAAGGATTGTTTTCACCCCTCATGAAACTGTTCCAATATTCAGTAAATACGCAGACAAACTTTTCACCACACATAAACATGATTTACGGTTCTCATACTCAACATAAACATTAAAAATATAAACTTCAGCACCGCACAAGAAAACAATATTTCTGTCCAAGTGAATCCGACCCACCAAAATACAGCTACAAAATGCTCACTTCTACGAATATCAAATTATTATAATGCGCAAATATAATTCACGGTACTTTTCACCGCAATCATCCCATCCCCCTTAAAATAAATACATAAGTAAGTGGCAAGAACCCTCAATGCAAAGTAAACACACAAACTTTATTATGTATTTCGTTTTACCATTTTTTTTTTGTTTTTTTTTTTTGACGAAAATTACCATTTCACGAAAAAGCCACATGAACCAACTTGCACCAAAGTACCTAAACGCAGCCACAATACCTGCATTAACTACACCGTACCGGTAATACCACAAAATTTAAGTTTTCAAAAATATGCTCGTGCACCCTTTGCGTGCATTTCGTCCCAACTTATACTGTTAAAAGGATAATCAACCTTATGACTATTCGCATAATTGCATGTTCATAAAATAGCTGTACTTTTAAACTTAAATAAAAGTTTATAACCACCTGCAAACTACAAGGAAAGTAAATAGTACATAATTACGATCGAATATGCAAAATGAAAACTTTAAAGTGAATAACATTTTAAATGAAAATTTATGCCGCCATTTTGCTAATGAAAAAAAGTTTCTGAACAGGAACACACAGTTAATGAAAGCTACATGTTATTAAATTGAGTCGCGGCATGAAATTCAATGCAATGCATTGCATGCAATCGGTTTATTTTAATAAAAATGCATCCTCGTGTCTTGTTGAACATAGTTGTGGTAAAATTCTTTGTGGCATATGTGCGCTTATTACAAACTTCTCTTAACTATTTGAGTTATGTCATTCATCTGTCATTCAATGCGTTTATGAATGTAATTCTGAAGCACATCATCAGCTTTTATATAAGTTTGCTTTCAAACTTCAAGGATGTAGAACAATTCGTTATGTTTTGCTGCCGTACTTATTTGAATTAAAATGTTATCAAGATCCGGAACTTTTATCGATGGATGTGTGTGTGGTGTGGCCTAGTTGAAGTGTTCTTTTAACAATTGTTAATTCAATTCAATTCTTCCCTTAAATTTTCTACTAAGCTTTAAGCCCATTTTGTTTCTAAATATTTTTATTTTCTCAATTAAGATATTACATTTATAATAAATAATTGAATTTTATTTAATAATTGAAGTGATTTTAAAGAAAATTACGTTTTGAAATGTAAATGATAATTTAAACATTTATATTGAAACAATATTCTAATAAAAGTAGTAACAAATAAAAAGTTTGCTAAAAGTAATTAAAGCAATTTCTTCTATCGAGTTTCTCTTAATCTTTCCAGTAAGCACTATATAAAATTTGTAAAAGCGCCCCAACAAATTTGCAAAGAATTACTTTACTTCGTTACAACAAAAGTCCTTGTCTGCAATTTCAAATTGCTATAATATAGTTAATTCAGTTTCCCAACAATACGCTTTTCACCAAACTTACAACAACGAAGCCCCAAATCATTTTGCATTGTCACTCAATTGTCTCCAATCCATCTAGTTTTATTAGGTTCTTGCTACATTGTTAGTGAAAGCACGCACTTTAAAACAATTACAAAGCTGTATTATAGTTACAACTTCATTCCGAATATAAACTTAAACCCATTTTATGACTAAGCAGAGTTGGTAACATCGAAGTTCACTTACCTCGGGCTGTCACACACAAGTCACAACACCATGCCATACAACAACCACCGAAGTCGGTCGCATAAGCACATAGTTTAAGTACAAAAGACGATTCCAAGCTGTATAAATACATGTAGTATATTCAGTTCTTTTTGTTTATTTGCTTCGTTTGAATTTAGATCAAAGACACAAGACGACGCAATAAAAAAAAAAAAAAAAAGCTGGAGCATGGAGTTGGCAAACGAAGAAACACACAGCAAAAGAATGTTTAAAAGCGACCAACCGACTCACAGTCCACAGATGACCCGCTGCGAGAATGTTAAGCGATTTTGTGCTCTTCTTTGCGTCGTTATCTTCCACCCATAATCTTTAACCTCCCTCCCACAATCTGCTTTTAGAATACTTATGCAAACGTCTGTGCAAGTTTTTCGTCTATTGCACTCGCATTACATGTTGTGAGTTGTGTCACTCCTCTCCTCATAATGATTTCATGCAATCGATTATCATTACTTATATTTAAATCTATAATTTTACATCTCACGAGCATTGGGCATCTAAATGCGTTTCATAGCCCTATTCGGCGCATCAATACAATCGTGATGAATTTATGAGGACCCATAATTAATATAGTTAATGTTATTGAAATTATTCCCTGAACAAATATTTTGAAAACAATGACATTATCAATATGTAAAACTGAATTTGTGTGCATAGCCGTTCAAAGTTCATGCGCCATTGTAAAAGTTGTTTAGGGTACGAGGCTTTTGTTGCCGTCGGCCATGTGTGTGTAAATAATTGAATTAAAATTTCATTACCAATTCATTTGATGGCGGCATCGGCTTGCATCTGAGGTTTTGTATGCATTAAGCTAACACTAACTAGTGTTTCTATTCCTATTCATATATTCATTATGCCTATACGTATATCGGTCATATACAATTGTATAATGCTACACATCTGCGAGTAACTATATGAGCTTGGATCTGGAAGCATGGGGTCTGTAATGTGGACTGTGCGCTCGCTGGCAGCGATAGTAATTTTATGCGCTTAGGTGTGCATTGCATTTGGTTTTACAATGTGTTCATTGCGGTGAGACGTGGGTGCAGTGTTTTACTTCTTAATGAGTTTATTTAGCAGGAAAGCCATTTGGTTTATGAATAAATGCAAATTGAATTGAATTGCGTTGATTATGTTGAATGCCAACGAAATTAAGTCAAAATTTAGTGTGCATTTAATTGAGTCGGTTGTGAGATGTTTTAATTAAATCAACGTTATAAATCTAATTTAATTTTAAATTCGAAATCGCAAAAAAATTATACTATCACTCGAATTTTGATATAAAAAAAAATTTGTATTAATTAGATTCTCTCTGATTTTTCTAAAGTATTCATTAAAAAAAAAAATACACTGCATGGAAATCGAGGTGTGAATTTTTATACGACTGAATGTAAACTACAATTTTATAAAAAAATTCTGATATATAGAAAATATGACCATTTTTGTAAAAAATTGGTCTTTTTATTGACCTTGAGTTTTCAAATTTCAGTCTTGAAATGTTCATCAAGTTTTCTTATATTATTATAATAATGCTAAAAAAATTCTAAAATATTTAAAGTTTCTGAGATATAAAAAGTAGTTGAAATGTTCAGCAAACATCTTTTATTTGCTGAAAAGCGACTATAAGGTGAAAGAAAATTTTCTAAAATGTAAGCGTTTGGATATATAAAACATTTGACCTTGCATTTTTCGATTTTGACCTTGATGATTATTTTCGTCAAAGACTTTCATAATTCGTCAGACCCGTTGAACCCTGAAGTATCTTGAACAAACAGAAAAGGGTTTCTTTTATTCTTTAATATCTTTTCTATAAATTTATGGAAATCGGTCAAGTAGTTTCTGCGATATTGCGATTGCAACGGCACATTTTTTCTCGACCACTTTTTTGGGGGTGTCTAAAAAAGTTATCAATATTTTTTCGAAAAATTTCGGAATTCAAAAATCGATTTATGCCCTTTAATAATAATAAATTTTAAAAGTAAAATTAAATAATTATTATGAAGTGTTGTGTTATTAAAATTACATGAAAATAAATAAAACTGAATGCCTGATTGTTGCACAATTTGGATCCCATCCAACACTTTAAATTATTCATAAATGATCATATTTGTACACTTGTGTAGGTTCATAGATAACAAATAAACTTGCACCAAAATTGCATTGAAGTTCTCTGCATTTAAATCAGCTTAAACCTGAAAAGCTAATTGCAAGTATCCATCACCTTACCCATATTGTGTTGTGCATATGCTTTGAGGCATCCTAGTGGGACTACAAACCATTGCACATAAACATCATGTATGTTGTTAAATAGCTTTGTGCAATATTGTGTTGAATAGATGCACTCGCTTTGTTAGATAAACAAATTGACTAAAGCTGTGGAGGAAACGAGCAAATTAACTTTATTGCACTTGTGTGTGGAAAGCGCATTAATTTTGCCTCAGTTATTTACGTACGTTATTTATGATATTGTGTGAAATTATGAGATGCACTTAAAGCTTCAGCGAAATTGGGAATTTGTGAAATGTAATTGTGGAACGGTGGTATGCATGTAGCGTTCGGTAAAAATTCTTATTTGGCTTTTAACTTCAATGATAGTAAAATTTGTGTTTTGCAATAAAGTTTTTCAATTTCAGGCTTCATCAACACATTTAAGTAATTTTTATTTTTAATTTAACGACCGATAAAGTGAGTAATAAATAAACAATTGGTTACATTTTTAAAATGCTTCAAGCTCACATGCTTTAAATGTATTATTAACAATGTTTAATAATATTGTAAGTTTACAATTTTTATTTGCATCACTTTATTGAACATCATGCATAAACAATAACAAACAATTTTAATATTTGTGAGCAAACGCTTTGATTTTTGCGAGACACACAACAAACACGTACGTCAAACATTGTGTTCAAACATTTTTCGCATGGTAAACGACGGTGTCGCCCTCAAAGGATAATATTATGCGCTCTCAACCGTGTGAAAAATCAACAAACCAATCATCTCACAAAGCTCTCTTTTACACGCTTACTTGTATATATTAGAACAATAAATCACCCTTCGTTTCAAAGTCGTGTGGTCAGGGTACTTATAGTTTTAATGGCAATGTGGAGACATGGAGCGTTAGACATCACACTGACACTTCATTCAGTCACACACTCCATCAATTTGCCAAACTAGAAACGGACAAACGAAGTGATAAAGCGAAAATTCATACTCACATTTTACATGTCAAAAGGGGATGTGAAATAAAAAATTACCAGAAGATATTATCCTTTTAGATGCGCTCTTTTATTCATTCTTTTTGACCACTACATGCCACTCCACGCTATCGCAAAAGGCTCTACAAGCTGACCAAATGCTTGGCACGTAATTGTACGATGTCTTGTCTAGTCGCACTCACTTATCTATTTCTATATGACAATTGTTTGGATTAAAAGTGGCATCTCTACGATTCTGCAGAATGCAGGGATAGGTCAAAACTATAGAAGCGCACATGACAAGATGCTTCTAGGACGCCACTTGCCTGTTTGTTTGAATTTCCATTATACACGAATGTGACGTGCAGTTAAATACACATGTGCACTTTTGCTCATCCCCCTCTTCCCTTTATTTTATAAGTATTGTGTACAGTTTTCGGCTTCACATAAAAGTGTGTTCCAAATTTAATAGAAATTGCATATCCATTATTCATTTGCAAATTCCCATTCTGCATACGGATAACACATTTGGCGAGGTTGTTGCGCAAGACAGCCAGACATTTGCAGCGAATTTAGTTTAGGTTCCTATGTACAGTCGTACTTTATTATCGGGTTTTTCCATATTATCGTGGAGTCGTCACAATACACAATGTTTCGCTGCTATTTTCGTATTCCGTTGGCATGAGCATTTAAATCTTTGAAAAGTGTCAGAAAATTATATTTTGCAATCATTTCTCCACGTACGAATATATGTGTAATATGTGTACGTTTTTTTCGTCGCTTTCTGCATGCGATTACAATGTTGATTTAGGAGCACAGTTTTCATTGTGAATTTTAAAGAGTGTTGTGATAGAACTACAATATTTCAAGCTAGAATTTAAATTTTTCTTTAAAATATTGATGACAAAATGTTTAAAGCTTCATTGTTTTTACATCCACCGTGAGATGGCGCAATTTTCAATATTCTTAAACATCGTCACAGTTCAAGAATATTGAAAGCTTACGGTGGAAATAAATACTGCAAAGACGCGTTTTAAAGCTCTGAGTTTAAGTTTTAATTTGTTTTCTGTGCAGGGGTGTTTTTTATTGGCCATATAATACAAATAGAATTATTTTACAGCTAACTTAATTCCACCATGATTATTTTTAATAATACATTATAATTACATATTTATTTACATGCAAAACTTATTTTTGTGCAAATAATTATTAAAGTGCATACTATACTTGCATATTATTCCATATTAAATATTATCATAAATCATTTCACTTTTTAACGCAGTAATTTTTAACAAAAAAAACTCATTGCGTCCCATAAATTCTCGAATTATATTCATCAATTTCCGCGTATTTCATAATCAAAATTCAATGCATTATTGTGTCGCTTTTATATGCATTGTGTATTACTCCACACCTTCTTTCACACACACTGACATCACCTACTATTGATTTTACATTTTACTGCGGAAAAACATATGTTTGCATAAATTTTCATCAATTTTTCAACTTCATTTTATATATTTTCACGTTTATTTCACTGTTTTAAACGAGGCAAAAACAAAAACGAAACACAAAAAAAAAACTACTCTGCAAATTCATTCGTCGGCGTTTGTTTATCGACGCGCGGCTACGAGCTCGTTTGTCTTCCATTTTCGCAAACTCAATTTTCAAAGTGGACACAATGACCATTGTTTGACAAAGATAAACGCGAAATATGATACACATTTTACATGTTTCACATCAAAAAACGATGAGGGATAATAAATGGCTGTACATTGTACAGCGACGCTTTGAGTGCGCTTTAATAGCATAATTTGTGTAATGTGTGGAAAACTGAAAAGTCCGGTACATTTTCTGTGGTATAAATATGTTTTATGTGTTGTTGAATTTTTATAAAAGCCGCATGGAATGCTGGTTTTTTGATTTATTAATATTCAATTCTATAAAGAAAGGATGAGTGTGGTGAAAAGTTGTTTATTTGTACTTAATTGGGTTTAAAGCATTAAATTCACATTTAAAATTCAATGGCACATATAATTACATTAACTATATTGTTATTGTACAATATAATTTTCATCGTTTCAATATATTGACAATATTTATAAATTATTGAGTTAAGTGTTGACTTCAATTTTTAATCGGGTCTCATATTATGGTTCAAAGTGGAATAAAAGCAACCCTTTTTCAGAATCCTCGTACAAGAGCGGCTTAAAGTCCAAAAAAAAATTGTCCTTAACTTCAAAATACACATCAGCACATTGACAATAAATTAGGGTTAAATTGAGGTTATTTGGTTTATTTGAATTTGAAAATACACTTGAATCAGTAAAGCTGGGTTCCATTTATTTACAGAATGATTATCCGTTCTTTTCTTGATATGGACACACATTTACACAAAATACTACTCCTCCACTTAAGTCAATCACATCCAGGGATACTTGGAAGGGGTATTACCAATAAAATCAAATAAACGAAGGAGTATTAGCTGTCCTGCATGACGCTCAATTTCTTGTGCTCATCTCGTGCACATTCTTCTTAACAGAAGGGGGAAAAAGGAATTTCAATTTAAATCCTTTTCCCTTGTGTGGCCGAGTGGCGAACATTCTCTTATATCATCGCTATTCCTTATACACAATTTGTGAATGTGTAGAACAATTTATAAGGAATAAGCTTTCAATGAAAAAAAGCAAACATAACAAAGTAACGTCATGTTACATCGTTTCATGTGTGCACGGTCGTATTATCCCTTGGACTCATATGTATCAAAGAAAAAGTCCCCACAGCACTTTATTAAATACTTTGTTTGAACAACTTTAAATTGATGCCAGTGGTGCCGACAGTTCAACGACCTCACAATTATCTGTTGCACTTTTAACTGTGTGCATTTCAATACCGTAAAAGTTGGTTGCACAATAAATGACACAGTTTTAACTGCATGCTCTTTTATTTGAACTTTTCAAAACCATCACACATGATTCATTGTATGAAGTGTTTGTCTCGAATGTATAAAAATGTGATTGCATTTCTCCCCTGAACAAGTTATGTAAGATGTTAAACAACATCTCCACCTGTATTTTACAACATTCATCCCCTTTTGTAAATACGGCAAATTTTTATACAGCAGGGTTTATTAAAATTCCACCACAGCATCGTTTGATGTGTCTGACGCCTGCCTAGCATCGTGATGGTGCTCCCCTCTTTTGTAAGCCGCACAATTACAATTCACTTACAAATTACAATAACTTCAAAAGCAATTCTAGAACATGAAGTCTCTGCCATGGCAGTTGAGTCGCACTAAAATTCCGGCACATTACTGGCGCATTGTTTGTGCAAGTGACGCGGCACACCACCGAGTTGTATTTTAAATATTAAAATCAATTTCCGCTATGGTGCATTAGGCGTATATTGTAAAGTAAAATCTTAATTTAAGATTGGTTAGCCTAAGGGCAGTTTTATTAAGTCGGTAGACTTTGTGTGTATTGTGGAGTGGTGGTGAGTTATGGGTACTTGGGATTGTTTTGGATAACAAATAGCAATTTTGGTCCGTGTGGGTTGACACACGTGGCCTCACAAATGCAGAACCCTTACAGGCAAATTGGTGTGGCATATTTCTTTGTTATGTGTATGCTTTTTTGTGCTTTATTGTTTTGGGGAGTGAATTGAAAAAGTATTGCAGTTCGTTGCAGGAACATATTTCCCTGACTGTAAAAATTGGTCCAGTAAAAAATTTAAATGAAGTGTTGTTTAATACAACATTTAAAGGTCAAAATCTGAAGGATCAAGGTTTCACTATAAAATTTTCAAGGTCAAAATATTAAGTTTGCAATTTTAAAAAAGGAAATGTTTTTAGAAATCATGATCCAAAAATCAAAGGTATGCTGGATAATTAAATTCAGGCTCCACTTTTTATGTTTTATTACGTCATTGATAAGAAACTCAAAGGGGTAACTATGTATATTAGTATTTCACTTCGTTTCCTCGATGACGTCACTGTATAAAACGAATGAACTTTTACTTTATGCACAAATTGATTATACTTTTCGTTATATATTATTTTAAAATTTTCAAATTCAGTTTACAGTAAAGAATTTAATGTAACGGTATATTTCAATAATTGAAACAATTAACAAAATATAAATTTTGATATTTTGAACGATCACAATTCCAAAGTATTTGTCCAAACATTTTCCCAATTGCAAAAATCTCCCTGCCGTTACCATAATAAATTGTCCCATCACAGTGGTTTGAGGCGTCTAACATTCCTTTTGACATTTGCAAATAATTCCCACAATATTAGCCATATTCTTCCACCTTCTTTTCATTTCAGCATAATGCTAACTTCATGTTTCCCTTTTCTCCCGCCCATATTCCTGGAATAAACATAAGTAATATTCTGGCCACAAGCAAAAGCGAGAAAGAAGAGAAAGCGCATTCATGTTTTACTTACATTGAAACCCCTTTTTTGCGTCGCACGTTGTCCTTTTGCCCAGCAGTGAGCACAAACACACACACACACAAATAAGTATCCCAACCCCAGTTTGGGATAAACTCGGCTATTTTATTTGTTTCCTATTGTTCCTTTAAGTGTCATATAAATTGCCATCTCCTTATGTATTGCCGCCGTATTAGTCTAAATGAATGGAAAATGAAGCTTTTAAAGCTGAATTTTTTGTATCGCATCTACGAGTCATGTCAAAATGGTGAACTTACGTATATAGGAACATATTGTACAATTTTCCAGCAAAGCGCAGCGTATTATTAAAGTATCTGTGATATTACTGGTGAAGCATTTTGTGCAAAAGGGAAGTGGAAAAATGAAAACATAAGAATTCTGAATACCCCTATTTTGCGTTTTGTGGCATCCCAATATTTGTAACCCTATTCTTCTTTATGAGTCGCGCTGTGATATCATTTTCTAATATCGTGACTCAATATATGATATGAGCAAATACATTTTCGTGAGCCAATTCAAATATTGCATGCTAGAATAGAATGTATGTACACGCAATGAATAAAAGACGACGCGACATGTACTACGAGTTTTTCTTGTATGAATACACTTTTCATTTATGTTGCCATATTTAAATCCGCGCGCCGTTGTAACTTGTTTAAGGGTTCGTGTGTGTGATTTAAGACGTCTTTTGTGCCGAAACAATGGACGCATATATTTACAGTGGCGTATGTTCTTGTGTGTTACGATGCAAAATCACGCATTTATGTTTATTTTTTTTCGAATTTAGAAGCTTATTTTGGTGCGATTATAGATTGATATACGTTTTTTGTGTCTGTAAGATGTTTGTGTAATTTCTTGAAATTTACATAGAAAATAATTACAATTCATTGCAACTGAGCCTTATACAAAGAAAGCTTGAAGTCTGTAAAAACACTGCGTAATCAATATTGCAAGATGCGCATTAAGATGCACATAATGTATTATTTGAATGTCTCATCCTTTCTGCATTTATAAACCCCGAACCCTAAGAACTATGCAATGTCCTACAATATCATGAATAAAATATTATAACGTCGTTTGACTTATACTCTTAATGCAATAGCAATCGCATTTGATATTTTATTTATTCCCAAGATGTGTTTCCTACGAATAATCTTTGACAAAATCTCAATTTTTCTTGTTTTGATCCCCTTTTCCCCCACTTCCCATACCACCACTGAAACGCGCTTACTCAATTTTGAATTCAATTAATTATTAACAGTATTAAGTGCATTGCAAGCACACGATATTATTAACATTTGACTTCGGAGTCAGCTGCAATATCACGATTTTAATTACTTTCCGGCACTTCAAACCGTCTTAAAGATCATGCGATATTGGTGTCATTTAATGTTTCGTTTTAGCCGCGCACGGTTTAAATTTACGTAGGTAACTATGTGAATAAATACGCCCTTTTTGTGGTTACCTAATATACAAGAAATCCAAAAAAAAGGTGAGACAGGGAAAGCCACGCGTGACTTAAATTAATTTACAAATTTTGAGTATTGGTCAAGAATTTAAAAAATCTATTTCGATCTTGGAATATTTTACACAATTTAATGTCATTATATCAGCATTTTTCTCCAGGAAATTGGGAAAATGGTTTCACGAAACTTAATATTAATTATGCGCCAAAAGGGTGGTTCGTTTGAAATGTGAAATCAAAAAACACGTTTTTCTTAACAAAAGTTGAGCCACGCAAGTTAAAAATAACTTCAACATAAAAACCAGCATTGTCTGCATACCTTCAAATTAAAGCTTCATTTTGCAATGCTTTTTCACCCTTAAAGTTTGACTGCATAAAAGGTGAAAAGGGGTTTTTGTAACTCTATGCTTTCTGTTAACTTTTATTACACTTTGAAGTTTACTCGTTTCTCATTTCTCCGCGTTTTTAGTTCCTTTTCTTAAAAATACCACACTGCTTTTCCCTTCATGATATATCGCTGATCTAAGTTACGATATAACGATGATAAAGTGTATAAGAAAGACGATCTTCTCAACAAAATTGTACAGTGTACACTTTGCAAGAAATTGATGCGGATTTAGCTTTTAGGAAGCACAATATCATATAGTTTGGCTTAATACTTGGTTGTCTCAAATTGCAGTTCCACTTCTTTTTTTTTTGATTTATGGATGTGTCATAATGTCGTGTGAGTCCGCACACACACGACTTTATAATCAATGTCGAGGTTTTTCAGCACATGCGAAATATTGCAGCTATTTAGACATCCTCTAATGTGACAACTTATATAAATTGTCTCAACTGTGTAGCACCAGCCCAGCCAACATGAATTATTGTTTCAGCAATATGATTTCGACGTACACACGGTTGCCCCATCAGCGCCAACAGCATGACTCCCACTCGTTGTGCTCACTATATGTGAAACACTAAACGCGGCCAAATGTGTTCATTTTATTTAGTGAGACTTTTAAAGAGTTTATGTTTACACTTTTGGCTTTTTTCATGCGGAAGACTTCTGTTGTCATGATTTATGGAATGCGCTCGCTTGTTCATTATTTAATAACCTTATGTTGAGCAATGTTATTGATTATCGATTATTAATCAAGTTTACTTTATTTATTCTTGTAATTTGGTCTGATGATTGTAAAGAATGGTTCTGTACGATTGTAATGAAATGTTATAAACTATTAAGCAAACAAAAAGTTTATTTTACTTAAAAACCTTAAAACAATTTTATAAAAATTTAAAAAAATGGAACAACAGTTTTGATTTTCTTAAAGATTGACTTGAAACTGCTTCTTCACCTAAGGATGTGATAGTGCTTATAGTAAGGTCTCAATTATCGTCAGAATTAAATCAAATTATCGAAAACAAAACATTTTCAAAACAGTTTTTTCATTTAAAAAGAAAATTTAATTTTCGTAGAAATCGTGAAAGAATTTTTTTACACAATTACAATCCAAAATAAATTTTATTTACTGAATAAACTTGCACTGTGACCAAATTCTCATGAAGACATATTCCAGTGTGCAACAAAAAAAGCTCAAACAACATAATTAAATCGCTTTGTTTGGAATTATTCTATCAAACCGATCGATCAAACTGTAACAACATTGAACAACAATTTCTTGGCACCATATTTGTGAAACGGAAATACCATCATTACCAAGCCACAAATGCAACTCATTCTAATAATAAAATTCTCTCAAGCCGAATTCAACTGGATGACTTTCAAAAAATAGAATCGCTTCGCACGAAAAAAACCGCCGTAAATACCGTCCCAAAGGTGTCAATTTGATTTGTTAGGGAAGTTGTAAATCTTTATGGTGTGTGTCTGATTAACTTCTAATCCGATTGAGAGCAATAATTGAATTGGACACCAAATGGCCATGCCTAATTCAGAGGACTGCAACTATGTTAATTGATGCCATAAAATGAGGCTGATCTGTAAAAGCTGAGAGCTTAAATCAATCGCATTGGCGTGCATCTGAAAATTCTTTGCCCAAATCGGTGCGAGCTTGTGTGTGTTGCAATGAAAGACGTGAAACAACGCACGACAGCTGACGAATGTGTGAACAGTTTAATTACCCAATAAGGTGGAAGTTATTTAAGTGCACATATTTCGTTAAGTCACTATAAATTTTCAGAGACATTTTACGGATATTTAATATTGAGCATTTCAGTTTATACTTTTTAAAGACCTTTAAAGTATTGATTTATACTTATTATTTTTGGAAGTACTGATCGTATATCCGCTGGAATAAGTTGGAGCGGAACTTAAATGATGCTTTAAATCTTTTTTTATTTTTATTTTATGACTGATTTTGTGAATATTTAAAATGCAATCTGTTTGCATTTTATCTGCTGCATTATATGCGATTATATTGCATGGGGGAAATTGGTTCACAATGGCGTGCTGTTTTATGTATATTATATATTTATGCAGTGAACTTAAAAGCTTTCGAATAATCGTAACTTGACATTAAAGAGTGCAGCGAGACGCAGCAATGCGCTTATCGAAATGGAAGTCAATGAGGTTATATGTATTCATGTGCCGCCGAGTATCTGCATGCAGTTATAAGCGGCATCCGAGACGGTGTGTGTGCGTGTGTTAAATGGTGATTTATGTGAAGTGAAACTGCAATAAATTTGTCCCTCGCGCTGCTGCAGTGGAAATTTGTCTGTTTGATTTTTGTGAGTTGCCCAATGGTGTGGAAGTGCTGAACTGCGGTATTTGTATAATTAACAAGACTGAATGAAGTGAATTTTATAAGCTTGAAGAATGCAATTTTGTGTGCAACAGATTGGGATGATAATTTGTTTTTTATGAGTAACGAGTATAAATATTTTTTTGGCGTATTTATGATGGCTGTTTAATTTGACCTATATTTGTTGTGGAATTTATTTTGTAAAACGTAGCCGTCATTAATTGAATGTGAAGTTGCATTTATGTTTAAAGAAACTCAATTTACAAATAAAAATTATTCTAAGCGTATAACAAGATGATTTTAAAATTAAATTAAACAATTTTATAAAGTTAAACATTTTCTTAGCACTAAAAGGCAGTCAATCTTTTGAAATTTTGATGAAATAAAAGAAGAAACATTTAAATATGAACTGCTCATGCTTTAAAAAAACACAAAACAGCAAATTATTTGATTTATTGCAACTTAAACTCAAAAATAATTGGAGTGGAACACAACAAGCTAAATAACCATTAACCAAATTCAATTAGGCTTAACCTTAAACACCCAATGATATTGCACGACGAAAACAGAACATCAAATTCACCCGCCTACAGGCTGCATTTAATGCAAATCACCTTTTGTAAATACTTAATTACCGGAATGGCACTAAGGCCCTCTGCATTCACGCAGTGAGACTTACAAAGCACAATATGACGAATGCTAATTCAAAGATCATGTCAACGTGCACAGCAAACTCAACCGAAAGTAATGCTTCAGCAGTTTCATTTGCTCACAACGCCGTGTTTAATTGTGTGTGAAAACACACAGAACCCTATACCGCCGCCGCAGGAAACACAATCGCAATCGATCGATCGGTTTTGCATGCATAATTAAAGTTGTCTGCTAAAATTATTAAAGCATTTTGAGCTTCATCAGTACCAACACGTAACAGTCAATATTCTGCACATATTTATGCTAGTTATATATAAAGTGAATATGTTTATGTGTTATTGCAAAGCCACACACATCATTTCCATATTATAAGACATGAGGGAATAACAATATGAATAATGGTTGCGTCTTATGCGGCTACACACACGTATAATTAAGAAGACGACATCTAAAGGGAAATGATTTAATAAATGACCGGGAGAGCAGGAAGCAAATGACACCCGGTTGCATGAGTTTGTTTATACGTCTTGGGTGGGTTAGGCAAAAACATTTATAAGTTATACAGAGTATTTTAAAGTGGCGAGAGTTGTTTTTGTGTAAGGGGGCAAAATTAAGATGTGCGGTATTTTATCGATGAAGTAAGACATTTGTAAAATTATTCCAATCTCCGAGTATTTTCTGCAGCGGAGCTTTTCCTTGTGATAAACATTTTTTTGTTAAAGATTAGGTGCTTTGTGCTTGTATGAAAACTTTTCCACAGTTTTTATGCACGAGTTGGTTGCAATCCTTATAGAATGCTGTTTCCTTGATTTACAAGAATCGAAAGATTGTGCATTCATGGGGATTGCAATAAAATAATATTTGTGAAGTTCTTTGTTCGGAAAAGCTTTTTAAAGTAGTGTACTATTGCAGTTGAAGCAGTTTGTAAAATAAATGTCGATTTACTTCCAGCTATAAATATTTTATTTTAAATTCAAAATGGGTCCTTAATAAAGTTCTTTTTTTAATAAATTCTAAAAAAAAACATATTTTAAATATAAATTGCTGAAAAATGACAATATTAAATATCCCTTGCACATTCCTAACCATTTGTTTCAATGTGTTCTATAAATTCCACCCTTAAAAATAACCAACATATTTTTGAATGTGTCGCATATTTCAGAAGATACGCATGTTAATTATTGTTGAACGTTGAGCACATTATTACTGCAGTAATTTAGATGTCATTTATACGATAGCGTTGTGATGCCGCATAATGTATTTACGCCTTTTCAAATTATGTATTCATATGAGATGAGGTAATTAAATTTATCATTTTTTGGTAATTTATTTCATTGCAAATTGCATTACAACAATTTATTGGGAACATTGATAATTGCCCTTATTTTTTTCATGAAATCTAATTATTATTATTATGTCATTGATGTTTACTGATTAGTTGATGACTAACTAAAAGAAACATCTCACAAATCCCCCAAAGAATTAACCGAAAAATTTAGAAAAACAATTCAATTTAAAAGCGCCTGCATTTATGCGCAACAAAAATATTGCATACATGCTGGCGAAATAAATTTAAAATTCCCCTCACTTTTCGTTTGTCTTTTAGTTTTATTTCTTCTCTGAAACTTTTTTATTGTTCCAATTTTTATATTTTCAACGCTTTATTACACATCCTTATTATTGTCCAACTGGTTCCTAAAGTATGTAACAAAAATCCTGTTGAAAATGCATTAAAATTTAATGTTGCAAACAAAATGATCAAATTGAAATTGTGCAATGCGCTTTACCCGAGACACAACAAATCTGCAACAATATTCTTTTCATTGTGCATTTTCTGTTTATCCGGCGTGTCACCCCCCAAAACTTTTACCACCTACCAATTTATTTCCAATTGCTGCACAAAAGTTGAAACAAATAATTTCGGCAAACTTTATTCATTCAAGTTTGCATGAGTTGTATAGGTGTGAAAGTTTTTATCAGCTTACAGTGCTTATAGAGCTTTTGTGTGTAACTTTTCGACTTGCCTAATAAGTCGGCGATTGAGATGTTTGGCTGTACTGGTGCTTGGAGATTTGGGTGGATGAGAGTTCATCACTTGGAAATGCAATTACAATGGAAACCGCATTTCAAATAGGTCGTACTGTAACAACCGAGACATGGGAATGCGATTAAACACAGTTGTTATGCAGTTTGCATCTTTGTGTTTGTTGTGTGTGTTGTGTGGAATGTCTTATGGCGTGAAGGAAATGTTTGTTTATTATTGATTGCGGAAATAACTTGGTTTTGAAGCTTAGAAGGCTTAAGGGGTTTGAAAATTCAACAAAATTTTGCAATTGCTTTGAATGTTTTTGAATAAATTGGTGGAGAGAGGAATTTATTCTGTTTCAATTACGTGTTTTGTTTTTTTATTTTAGAATCTTCTAAATTGATAAAAAAATAATGCAATTCAAACTACCACACTTTATGACCAGCAATGCAATAAACTGATGATTCTTTAACACAATATGCTAATGCATGCATGTAGTTACTCGTATCACATAAAGGATAACATCACAAATACAATGAACATACTAATAACAATAACCATAATTTATATAGGAAATAAAATTAAACAAAACAAGCAAAATATAGCGTCCCTTCCCCAGTTAGTATAAAACGAATAATAAAACTGCTCATATGCATGCGAGTTTTGAACGCAGAACTACGCATATTTGTGTGCGGGGGAACAATGCAGTGGAGTACTGCCGCATCATTCAATCCCATTCAATGTATCGCTTTCAAGCGCACAGTCATTTAGCAAATAAATTATATGAACGGATTGGATGACTACATAGATAATCGTTAAGCACACACAAATGAGTAACGGAACGGATAGGCGCCATCCTCGCCACGAGCCAACATTATTGTATCGTTAATCCGCCAACGCATATTTTTGCCTCATTCACAGATACACAATAAGGCGTCTATTGGAATAAAATATTTCTATGAATGCCATTAAACTGCATTTGCAAAGTGACCAAAAAAAATAAAAATAAAAAGAACAGCAACTAGAAAATTAAATGCAAAACACAAACACACGCCGCGGTAACTCAGCCCAAAGAGAAATCTTCGAGCATGGTTTCAGTTAAAGAAGCATGTTCAATTATTGTCTTTCAAAGTGCAACGTGCAACGTGCTATGTGTCTCGCCAATTAGCAACATTTATATTGATTTACTGTGTGTTGCTCATTTGCATTTTTCAATATTTATTATTGATATGGCACTTGCATTGATGTTTCTATTAAGCGAAAATATGCACTCGTTCAGACTTCCTTATTTAAGTGCATTAACTATACAATGTGTGGTGATTGGCGACCCAATGGAGTGTGTGCATTTACCAGTTGTATCTTTTGCCAGCATCGTGCCACAGTGTTAAGTGCGAAAATCAATAAATTTAAGGCTTAATGTAGTGTTCTTTGGTGCGAGCTTAATGCTCATATTATGGGCATGTGAAACAATATACTTAATAAACTGATCGTCGTGTGTTCATGTCATGCGATAAAACATGCCTCACTTGGTCGAACAATGCAACTATCAATTCTTCCACCATATGCAGTTTAATGTCACACCAATTTTTATAATGCACAATGCATATAGCGGTTTTGTTGGCGCACAATACACAAGAAGAGTGAATAACTGTGTGCTTCTCCACGCCATTTAATGGGTCGTTGTGGTATTTATGATTATCCGTGTTAAATAACAGATAAGTTGAGAGAAATTGATGATCATAATATTTTATTTGAATGGAAATATCAATTAAATAATATGACAAATAGGGGGATGTTTGAATAATTTGTTGAATCACGTTCAGCGGTGCGTTGTAATTGATATATGTTGATTTAAGTGCAGATTATTGTTTGTGTGCATTGTGTAATTAAACAAACACATTCGGGAAGCCGTTCATGTAGGATTGAAGGTGCTAAATTGATTTAGAGATATGCGATTAGTTGATGTCACTTTAGTGCTGTTTGATGTCTATTTTGCTTGAATAATTGTCTGTGCTAATTAACTTAATGATTTATGGCCCAATCACGGATTAAATGTAAATTGCAATTTATGAATAAATAATCTTGTTTTGAAATTCTTCCATTAGTTTAGTAAAAGTAAAAAATTTTGTTCATTTTTGAAAGGATTTGAATTTTTATTAGATGTTGTGGGGCACATTAATTCTAACTAAAAACTTAATTTGCGGGATTGAAATGTTGGGATTGCACTTGGCTCAGATCTTGAAAAAATGGGTGACACTTTTTATCATTTCTTTTTTGTCACATCTCGGGTTCTATCCACTTTATGCAAAAACTGTTTGGGCTTCAGTTCAGGCATACGAACAAAATCGATTCCTAAAAGTATACAATTTGTGCTTGTTTTCACGATTTTAACACTTTTCCGGTTGAATTTTCAGGGTTTTCTTGACTAACCATGAATGGTATGGTCGAAAAGAACACAACATAAAAAATCTCCAAGCAAATCGGACACTCCGTTACCAAGTTGTGGAATTACAAAAAATTTCGTGAATTTCAACCATATAACTGGTAAAATATATAGTTTTCAGTATTTTTTTTTAAATTATGGTTGGAGTGACCATACTTTGCAGACATTTTTTTAAATTGACGCCCGCTAGTATTTAATAACATTATGATAAGGGTTTTAAGTCATGGCTCGATGTGCTCCACAATATCCAATCAAAATTTCGAGTTCTTTGATCTTTCCAAAATCCTCAGTTAAGAAGCTCTTGAGGTTAATTTTATTGAACTAGCGAACAAAACAATGAATTAAACTTTCAATTCAGATGATTTTTTTTAAATTTTATGATTAGTTTCTTCCACTTTAACTACGTCTTTCATTTTTGTGAACTTCTAATTTTTAAAAATAAAATTTGGTAAATTTTCACGCTGCAGAAAACGCTAAAATAATGACATTTTATTAAATGAACCGTTGGACAGATGTCTTCTATTTATTTGATTTAATTAATTGATCGCACGAAACATATTTAAAATATTCTCATACACATAAGAAAATTAAAATTAATTTACTTTAATCCGATTTTTATGAAATAGTTTTTTTTTATGATATTCTTTAAAATGTTTTCTAATTTTTGTTGGAACAAATTAATCAAATGGCTGGTAATTTTACCAATTCATTTAACAAAGAACATGCCTTTCACCATACTGTTGGTAATCAAATTATTATTTTTACTCTTTTACTTCGTGATGTCAATTAAAAACAGAAATGGAACAAAAAACAATCAACATTCACATAATTATTTATGAAGTATATGACGCATTATACTTGTCACCATCAATTAAACTGTTTCTTTTATTTGTTTACAAGCTCAAACCTAAAACTACCCCTTTCATAAAAGTTAAAAAGCACAGTCACTGACCTAAAGCATTACAAAGCAAAAAGTCAACCAATATTATGCTGCATAAATGTCTAAGTGCAGACTGCAGACCTATGTAAGGCAAAAGCTTATAAAATATAAACGTAAGTGAATTTTAATGAGCTTTTCGTTGTTCTCCCGCACATACGATTACATTTGAATTGTAAACAATGTGAACTTTGCCACGAAGCAAGGGGTGAACGAATTTATTTTTTAATTAACACCGCACGTCTAAAATGGTCATGACTTTCTTCATAATTTGTGTGCACGTATAAATATAAAGTAATAATTTAGTGCGGTTGTGTGCAAAAACACAACCCTTTATTGCGTTTTATCTTGTAATGTTGATCGCTCACCTGTAAGACCTTATTCTATGCGGTGTCCTATGACTTTTAAGTATAAACGATCGACTGGCACGCACACAAGGCATTTCCGCATTGCTTAATATGAAAAGCGTGTGCCCTATTGGAATCTACCCTTTTAGTTAAATATATATATATAGACTTTGAAGGGCTGTACTCGTATACATTCCTTTGCTGAATGCGCCGAAATACGGAAAGGATCGTCGTTATTCAATTAATTGAATTATTTTTACTCGTTTTTAATTTATTGTTTGGTTTTCTTTGCAGGAATCATCAGCCATGTCGTCGTCATCGCTATTGGATGACCCCGACAAATTGCTCAGCGAATGGCTGGGGGAATTGGATAATCTAATTGGGGTGAGTAAAAGCTATTCAATTTGGTTCAATAGATAAAGCAATCTGTAGGTTTCTGGCTTTATAATCAACATCTGTAGGGATAATCATGATGGTATTTGGATAAGTTCAGTTTAATTTACTAATTTTGATGAAGCATTGGAAATAAATATATTTAAATACTTTGTCATGATAATTAGTTTAATTACAAAAAATGTCGTAAAAAACCGTTATTAAATTTCTTACCAATTCTGCTCCTGGATGAAAAGGATGAAAAGGATGAAAAATAATATCAGCAAGTTGGAAGGTCTTCAAAACCAGTAGTTTATTAGTAACAAAAAAATGTTTGTATTAAAATCAATAATCCCAAAATTAGTGGGCGTTCATCCAATCCCAATTTGACAGTACTCAATAAAGGCAATCTTTTTACTAAATAATTTGTGACAGCTAATTGCGTATACTTACTTTCAAAACACAATTTCGTTCTTCAAATCCCAGCCGTCTTATGGATTGAAGCAATTACGCTGCCTTGTCGACACAAAGAAACATTGATGCCAAACCTGTCACCGCCAGTCAATCAATTAACTACTAACTGGTGGCACATAACACGCTCACCGGACTGATAAAACAGCGTCAAGTCACTGCAGAGTTTTACCATATATGTGGCGAAAATCAATCACAGACACGCGACTCAAAGAAATTTTCCTTTTACAGCTGAAATGGTGGCGCTTTCTTTCATTCATTCATTCATTCAATGATTACATTGCATTTTTTTTTGCAAATCAATTGCGCGGACAAATAAGACAATTCAATAAAATATGTAATTGCATAACAGCACATTGAACAAAATGATCAAAGCATACATTGATCGCATAATAATATGTGAATGTGCAAAAGAAAAGTGACACACGTGAAGACTTAATTTTGTTGAAGCCGGAAAAACTTGTTTTTCTGCAGCGTGAGTATAAATATTTATTTACCGCGTAAATTAAAATATGTGTGCCAATATCCGTTATGTGATTATTTTTCGCAAACATTTTGAGAACAAAATAAGGCTTCATTTTGTTGGAGTTTTCTTCATCTTAAAACATGTTATTAGTACACCTAAGTGAAACACACATGCATGTAATTCGCAATCTGTTTCTTGTGTTTTATTTGAAAATTTCATTTCACTTCATTTGCAATTTTTTTTATTCTCGTCAGCATTCAACAAACCAACAACATTTTCTGTATGTAAAAGTTTGCGCCGCCCCCCAGTGAAAAGTATAATATGTACCATTCCCCTCATCTAACTACCCCATTTATTGTTAAATTGTATTCCATGAAATTGTATACAAAATGTGATTTTGTGCGAGATGCAAAGCCATTGAAAATTCAAATCGATGCGAATTATTTCGATGTAATGGGAATGTGTGCTTTGCTGGAAAATGTGTTTTTACATCCCCACACCCCCACCCCTATACGTCATTGAATTGCACCTGTGACACACAGCTCGAAGCTCAATGGTATGGAAATAAAAAGCTTTATACATCCTCAACATTTTAACACTCCCTTCTTCCCAAAAAAAAAAAAAAAATGCAAATGAAAAAAATACAACAGGAAAACGAGAAACATTTTGATTTCGTGACTGCGCGCTTACACATTAAACTTCTTATACGAGTTCACATTATATTTACAACCGCATACGAGGGAGATCTACCGACTACCAGGGTGGCGCTTGGTATTAAACTGTACCTGGTGTTGAAGTATTCCAAAGGAAGTGTATATACAAAAAAAAAAGTGCAAACACACACTCTCCCACTCAGAGTAAGCGCGATTTATAATTCCCATAAATTTCATATAACACTTAAAAGCTGGTGTGTATTTCTTTGTTTCGGTTAAATGAAATTCCAACCCCCACACGCCGACTGCTTTTAACAAAATTGTTACACTATATTGTGTATACTATTTTCTATTGCCATAAGCACACACTAACTACAGGGATGGGTAAGTTTCATTGCATTAACCGCAAGCTAATCCCCGTATTTATAATACTTACCTGCCACAGGACAAAGCGGATTTATCTTATCCGTTCAAGTCAAGAAACTAGCGAAAGCTTCTTTCCACCATAAAATTGCGTGCCACAAATTCATAATTATCACACTACAATGTGACACGCTGCCTCTATTTATGGCCAAACGGAAGCGAAAATAGTGAACGTACTGTTTGTAATGGAAATAACGGTAATATTCCTTATCACATATGTGCATCTGTGGGAGCCCGTAGATCCTAGGAACAACACAATCTACATAACATTACAGTACCTTTATGGGTGCGTGTTTGACTTCTAAATATAAAGTAACTAATCGCCAACCCTCTTACAGCTCTCTTATACACCATTTTCCATAAATGAGATCCCGTAATTTATGGTGGCATTTCATAAATTCCCGCAGCAACGTTTAAAAGCTCAACATTTCGTACCACTTTGTGAATTGCGATGAAGAAGCTTTTGTGTTTGTGTTTGCTTTCAGCAGTCTGCCACTGAAATGGCATGTACCACCCCAATTCGAGTTTGGGAAAGGTGGAATGTTGTGTGGAGCGGCATTGTGGGCTGTTTCAAGTGGGGGTGGTATCATAATAAATGGAAAATATTTGCCACTTAATTAAATCGTGCGACTGATGCGAAATTGTTCCGTAATTCAATTTTGGGCTGCGGGTATCGAACACTTCGTTTGGCGTTGCCTTCTGCAGCCACATCCCTGCGCGAGCTTTAATATGAATTACAAAATGTTCTATATATCTGCACAAAACTATACTTGTAAAGACTCACAGGATGATAGGGAAATTTGTAATATAATTTTAATGGAAATTCAATCAGCTGGTTGGTTTATGGTAATTGGGCGAGTATTTATAGTTGACGGAAATTTGCAATTTCGCCGCACATTTTCATTGTGTTGCATGGTTTGGAGGCTTGGAGCAAGAATGTGGGGGTTTTGGGGGTAAATTCAACGCGGTTTAGGGTTTCTTTTGAGTTGAGACTAATTTAATTTGTTGAGGCGAGTGATCCGTTTTGTTACAAAATTGATGTGGATATTAATTAAGTTTGATGATAACAGATTAATTGCGGCTTTATCTATACAAATATTTAAAATAATGTTTAAAATAAAATCAATATTCCATAATATAAGTTTAAGAAGGCTTATATCATAATTGAAAATAACTATGCAAAAAAATTTCTGCAAAAAAAATTGTGTCCTTATCATATTTATCCTGAAAATATTAATGTTAAAGTTTTTAATACATAATTCCCTAGACCCGAACCAGTTTTTCTACCAACTAACAGATGGCGCTTTCGTCATTATTTTGATTTAAACGTCCTTTTTCAATATGAAGAAGTCGAAATTTATTTCGTGATGTTCTTTTAAAGGCTCTTAACTCATAAGTCACAATTATCAGTGTTAAATATTAAAAAGTTATCCTGCGAAACCTAAACCCACGGATGCTAAATCTCAGTGCTTTTATGACAGGCTTATCAAGCGCTCCCTTTGACATTGACTAACCTAAATCATTAAGACTCAAATTAATGACAAGACTATTAAACTCAACAACATTAAATTGCGCATAGCGTAATTATACTTAATTTCCATCAACACCATAGCGTAATTATAATTACAATCATCAACAATCACATGAAAATAAAAACACCCCTTCTAATTGAATACAACAAAAAACACGCATAAAAACCATGCCATTCAAATACACTTAAAACATTAAATAAAACTCTTGAAGCTACACATTTCTAGCACTAAAATCAGCCACCCTAAAAAGCGCACAACATCCGAAAATAAAACTCTATCGGGGCACATAAAATTGAATGGGGCTGACCCTTTATTGGCGCGGCAGCATGTCCAAATGGGTCAAGAGCAAGCCCGCTTCGATATTTTAAACACGCAAACACTTAAATATATTTACGTTGTTTTTATTTTGTGTCCTATTCTAGTCTCGATGAATACATTGTTGCCCGCATATTATGTGGTTGTTTGCGCCACGTGACACAGCTGTCACTCGAAGGATAAAGTTCCCATTAAGAGTCAATTTTTTTTGCTCGTATTGTTGTTATTTTGATGCTCTCAAACTGATAAACAATATAATGTGTGTGATTTTAAAAATATTCACGGACATAAAGTAAACAACACGAATAACGCAGCCAACCTTTGCACAAATGCACGGTGCGCGTGGCAGGTGCATTGTGTAATGACCACGCCAGCACACGCGGCTGTGCCCTGATTTTTTTTTTCGGTTTCCATGAATTTAAATGTGTGCAAAATGAGCGTCGTCCAGCAGCAAAATATTTGGGGCTAAATTATTTAAATTGCCGTGTGCAATAATAATTATTGATCGAGACAATTGGACAGAAGGAAAAGGAATCATGGCGTGTTAACAGCGCAAGTGGGCAATGGCCGTAGGATGCGATTTGTTTGTGCGAGGAGTCACATTTAAATAAATATTTGTACATTATTTATGTGAAAAATTGCAGATGGTAAAATGCATTAGGAATGTTGATTGTGCGTTATTATGCGGTTCATGTGAGCAAATATAAATACTTAATACACACGTATTCGTATGTTATGCATATTTGCTCTACGCTTCAGTCTTGACGACCCCATCTCCCATGCATTTTATATAAGGGTGGTTTTATATAAGTGCAGACGTTCTTGCAGCTAAAGTTGCAAAGAGAAAAGGCGTCTCAAATTGCATTTCACTTTTAATTAAATTCATTTGGATGTTGCTCGAGATAATGTTGTTAAGCCAGCAGCAAAAATGGTGACTCTGTATATTAGGAGGATGTTAAAGGATGAATCCTCATCCATGCAGTCTCCAAAGAGAAATTATAATCTTGTTATAGAAGTGAAGCGAGTGCATTAAATTGCATTACTCTGCCAGTGTGAGTTGTGACTTCAATAGACAAATCATTTTCTGTATTTTTTTTTTTTGTGATCTTGAGAGAAATGTGTTATACAACCCTCCCTATAATATTTCACCTTCACTATTTTTTAATTCACTATTTATGAACACACATTTGTCTGCATACATATAATTATGCAACTCCGATCTATGTAACTCATTACCGTCCTCATTGTTGCGTGTAATTGCCCTGCGACTACAACCACATCATGCTAGTTAAATATTGACATTACAGATGCCTGCATGATGTTAGAAATCACACACATCTTGAGGTGAACCGTCGCACTACTCCCGCCCAACAATTCGAGGACAATGTACCCCATATACAAGTCAAACCGTCTAATTTGCATATAACAAAAACCTCTCTCACACCCACTCCCTATGGTGTACATCAGACAACAATATAATAGTTAAGCTGAAGATGGGTCGGCCACAAGCATGCATGCCGCCGCCACAAATTGGTCTTGTAATGACGCCCCACATCGCCTCATTTCTAACACCCCATACTGTGTGCCATTTAAATGTTGATAAACAACCAATTTTTTTATATCCATTTTGTTTTTTTTTGGTAAGTTACTCTTGTAATGACTTGAATAAGACTGGTCGCTGCTGCGTGTGCTTGCTATCTTTTTGGGTGTCAAATTTCTTATTCTACGTCCCCTCACCCCACCCAAATTATATTAAATGCGACTTATCAAATGCATTCAATTTCTCTCTGTCCATATTTTATTATTATTAATGCGATGGTATAAGGGAAATGTTTTATATAAGAAATGGGAATAGAACCAAATCGATGTAAGTAAATTGAACAATAGAACCAAAAGAACACGGTCATATTATGAATACCTAGTGTTTGCCTATTCCATGTTGTCGAGTGCCATGTCACAAAAGAAAAATCGTTTATGTGTGCTGGCAAAGTGATGAAGTGGATTGGGTATATATTGGGCTGAGAGTAGCAGCGAGAAGTTGGAACAGTTTTATCTAGATTTGCATTTTTCTTTATGGATTTTTTCCTTTCTTTTTTTTTTGTTTGTGGGGTAAAGCAGCTGCTCCCATACACACGCATGCTGCATAAACGCATTTCATATATTTTGGCTGCCTGTTTTGTGTTAAATTAAGTCGAAGGCGGGTTAAGTGACTGGGGTACTGGAGTGGTGGTTTCTATAAACTTTTTTGTGAGTTTGATTTCTGTTTCATTTTTTGTTTTGCAACAGAACAACAATATAATTTTTAATATTGTAATTTAACAGTTTTTCTTTGAAAGTTCTGAACCACAATCTTTATAAGACTGCTAATAATATAAATTCAATTCCTAGTCGCATTGGTCGTAGTAGATTTACCAAAATGCCTCTAGTAAACAAATGTTCAAACTATTTTTTTATTAAATATTTTTTGTTTTTAATTTTTCTGAATTTATTTAGTTGGGTTGACTTACGCGTTTAATTAATAATCATTTTTGTTTGAATTTCATTTTGAAACCAAAATCTATTACACTCCACTAAGACAGTGTTCACGTGGACAGGAGTTGCAAATACACTACACTTCACTCTTCATATTTTAATCTAAGTTGGTAATCCACTTCGCACTACATTTTTCGGTGTTCACGTGGTGAGTTTACAAATTACTTCACTCCAAGTGAACGCTATATTTGAATCTGTTTTTGAGTCATCCATTTAAGAAAAAGTATAAAATACAACACAAAATTCGGCCTATTACAATACTTTTATTGCAAAAGAAATTATCTCCGGAAAAATGCTTCTTTTCAATTTAATCCAAAATGTATTCACCTCAAAAGGTTAAAAATACTTGCTTATGAAGCTAATAATGCGAGTATTATTGAACACGTGCGTCTGAAATTAACACATGATACCACTCGTTAATTTTGGATCAAGATATTGGGTAACTTAATGGTGGCTTCCTGCTCATTCCACATTCAGTTTTATAAATATTTCTTAAATTGGACAATTTTATCCTTTTGATCTTGATTATAAAGCAAACCATGTCTAGTTTGTGAAACTAAAACAATTTTGGGATTGTTTTAGTTATATTTAAAATTAAAAGGATGTCTGTCCTAATATTCATTTATCAATTCAAAAATAAGGATTCATTAAATATATTATAACAGTAAAATAGAAATCCTAAAATGAAACTGTAAAGTGTAAAAGACTCCTACAATAGAAAAAAAAATTCGTCATGCTTGAAGGTCTTTTAAAAAGGTATAGCAAGGGATTAGGACTTCATACTTATATAAGACCTTTGCTACAACACAACAACAACAACAAATAAATAAAAAACACGAATAATATTAGAGAAATGCTAATGCTAACCAGCACAAAAAAAAGTGAAGCAAAAAAGAAACCCCAAAAAAAAACAGTGGTAAAGAATATCAGGAGCAGGTGGCACGCGACTCAATAAGTTCACAATACGCTGTACTTAACAAAAACAGGAACCTCCAAAATCACACACACACACAATACTGATGATGAGGGTAAATAAATGTAGAGGTCCCTGTCACCGTTGTGGCACATAAAGATAAAGCAGCGGATTTCTTTACATGTGCAATGAGTTTCCTCTTATAAACGAAGCAGCACGCAGCATTCAATTCTTTACTCTGGCACACAAAATTTTCCGGTTCTTGTTTCACCATACGCACATTTCATTTCACTTATATTTTTGTACATGGATATGGGGCAGCCTGTGATTTGGAGAAACATCTGCTGCCATACTTTGCAAGTCATATTACCAGCGGCATGGGTCAGCCCATAAGGAGCCCAAAATCACTTCATCATAATAATATGTGTTCGTATACTCACTTTCCGTTAACAGTGTGTAGCATAAAAATTTATCCGTGAAAAGCAACAGGATGCAGCACAAATATTAATTGTATGAAGTTGTTCGTTTATTGCCATGACTACAATCCAAAACGAGGCCATTGATTGCATTAAACGCTTCTAGATTTTGCTATTTTCATTGCTTTCATTTCAATGTATAATGTTTTATACAATAAAGTCAATGTGCGTAACCTCAAGATGGTGTGGTGTTGCAGCATTTATAAGTGTGTAGGCAATGGCATCGATTTAGTGCAGGACGTGCACAGGAGGGTGTTGCCTGTAGTAGCTGTACAGTGTACACGGACGGTTAGCCACAGTAACTGCATTATTTATTGCATGATAATCAAATGGCATTTTGTGTGGGTCGACTTTGAATGACTCTAATGGTTGTTTAATTGACACTAACTACTGCTGAGAGATGGGTGCATCTCGAGTGCACATATTGAATACAAACAGTTACTGCGTTTTGTGGCTTCTTTGTATGGTTGGTGGAGGGAACGCAGGGAGACTGTGTTGTGCTGCAGGAGCTCAATAAACAATATAGTATGAAACATGGAAATCCCTTGTTCTTAAACTAATTACATATAGTTAATCAAACAGTAATTGGGTTAGATAAACATCTAGAACAGTAAAGTATAATGTGTTGTCTTCCTGAGTGTTATTGATGTCGCCTTGAACTTAATCATTGATGAACAAATAGTGCGTCAATATTTGAATGCCCCAATGTTGTTTTTTGTTTACAAATTTAATCATGAAGCTCCTAAGTGCACTGTTTATTGCAACAATAACACGTTACTTAATTGATTACCATGAAAGTGGACAATATTTAAATTCCAATGAAAAATTTCATCACCCTTTTATTGAGTTTATCTCATTCAAATCAGTTAATTGAAATAGGAAGGGCTTAACACGATCTTAATTGGCTATTGTTTGATAACTTGAATGTTGCAACACTGTGGCCACGATGGCATGCCTTAGTTGACATTTCATGAATGATCATATAGTCATTAAATTGATACTCACAAATCAACACTTTAAAGTTACTCAAAAACCAACACTTTAAAGTTACAATAAAGTCTTCATTCATTTAAGATGTCTTAACGACTGACGCAATCGCCCCAAAATTTTATAACGTTGCTATCGTTAAAATCTAAAAAGTTATATCACAGGCTGAAGACTTCATTCCACACATTTCAATTAACATACTCAATATGCCCTTGGCGCAATAAACGGCAAACGGCATTTACATAAACACTAAAAATCATGAAAAACTGTATCACTCTCTTTAGCATAATATATTTATTTAACGCTTCGCCGTCATACTTATTATCATAATGCAAACACCATGCATGCATATTGCATATGTTGTTATTGATATACCATGGCCTCATCGCACACAATTCATGTTGAACCACAACAGTTGAGGTTGGTTTTAGACTTGTGATTGCCAAGTGTCGAAGCTTGGTGGATTCGGGAGTGGCCGACCTCTTCCACATTACCATATTATACCGAAATTATTACGGTTGTCATTGCGGTTTTCTTATGAGAAAATGTTGTGGCTTAAATAAATTGTGTAGATTAGGCGACAAAAATATGATACGGTTTCATGAAATTAGTGCACATAATATTATGAGTGTAGATTTTACAGGATGTGACAAATTAATGAGATCTTTTTAGATAAATAGACAAATTTCAATTGTCAAGTGTCATAAAAATGGATAAAGTAAAGCATCTGTTAAATAGTAAAAAAAAAAATTTATTGTTAAATTGCTACTAAATTTTTTCCAAGACTATTTTTAAAAAAGTCATTACAATATATTACATACATTATTAAATTAAAATTTTATCCTCTTTTCGCTATTTACTCTTCTAGTAATAAATTTTAAAAAAAACGCACAATTATTAGTCTCATTAATTTGGCTTAGACTGTACAATGCTGAAAATGTGTGCATTTGCATAAAACATGCATAACTCACACGATATAACAGTCACACATTTAAGTTACAAATATTTGGTTAGTTAATCAAAAGGCGCAACATCGAGTTGGTGGTGATTAAGATGTGTCACCAAATGCCTTGTGATGATGCACATTTGATTTTCTAATTATAGTTTGAAAAATAATTTCTGAAACGCTTTTTTTTTCTTTTATTATGGTCGTTAAATTTTACTTTTCACTATTTCATAAGTTCTAAAATGTTTCCTACACTTAACATGTATAAATAGTTTAGTACTTTCAGGGTGAAAGTTCAAATTTTTATTACCAAACTTTTTTATTGCAATTGTATTTTTTTCATGGTCGGTCAAAAAATGAATGAATTTGAATATCGATTGGAATTTATGGAGCTTTTCTCACTTTTCATTTTTATTATCATGCATTTTATTATGATTTAATTTATGTAATCTGAGGGATGGTAATAAAACCAACCAGACCGTAAGTAATGCCAATGAATTTTTTAAGTATACAAAACTAAAGTTCAGGGGCGAAATTAAATTTCCAGACATCCATAAATGTGATCATGCTTAATGTTTTTTTTGTGTTGGTTTTTGTTCTGTCAAGAATTAATTCCCTTCCACAAATTATTATGCCTGAAAATGTAAGCCACCAAGAATTTCACAACACAGTTTTGATGTAGCCATAAAAAAATTAATGCACACAAAACAAAAATTGACCAAGCGTTGATGTACTTCAAAAATTTGAAAACCGCGGAAATAAAATTCCGCGCATAAACAATAAAATGAATATGCATATTTGGACAAACATTTTCAATGAAAATAACAAAAATTCTGGATGTGCAGGAGTGGATAAAAAGTGAAACCATTTTCATGAAGTTATTCTGTTTATGTATACCTACTTCACGTTTCAATGATTTTTGTGAGGCAAGGAAATCCCATGATCATCTCTTTTGTTGCAAAACAAAATGGTTTTACCTCTGTACTACCCACTCCTTCCATCAATAAACATCCCTTCCGCCTTCACAAAGTACATTTTCATATTAATCTCAGCAGAACTGGAAAAATATTGTTTTTATACTGTATCTATGTTGCGTATTTTTTCCGCATGAATCACATTATGTTTAATTATTCCATTTCGAGAATTTTTCAGAATTTTCATTGATAACACAGCATTATATTGCGATGGATGTACATTGTACAATAACATTTTTTTTTGAACCACAGTAGAATGAGGTGAAATTAAAATTCGAGGAGTGGGATTAAAAAGACCATGCGCATTTATTGATGAAATAGAAAAACAATCACGAAACCCCAATTTAGTACGTCCAGACACAAATCTATATCGATATAAATATCAGCAATTTTAGTGCACAGCAATCATCAATATGGCGGGCAATTCATAAAATTAGGGGAGAAATATAAATGCTTTAATAAAAAATATTGAATGGCGGTGTTTTTTTTGTGTCCCCACGACACAATATTTTTTGCCTGATTTTGGGGAGGAATTAAATTATATATATATGAAGTTTGGACGTTCATTGTGAGTGCAGCAGCCAGCAACAAAGGGTTGCATGAGATGGGGGTGTTTCAGTTTGTACGATTCGTTTCCGAAAAATCAGTCGACTCACAGTGTTAACGCTTTGGGCGTTTTAAAATTGATTCCTTTTGTGATACATCCGGTACGGCAGTGCAAAGAGAACTGCGAGAGGAAATGCAATTTTTATGTCGCTGTCGATTGAGATCAAATCACTGACACTTCAAGAGGATATTTGATTTTCCATTATCGCTTCCCCGCTGCAGGAGTGAGTTCCGTAGCCATACAAAAATGTACTTGAATTTGCTATCAGCGTGCCTCAATCAAACTTTTTAAATTAAAACATGGGAAAAGTTAATCCAACAAATTGACATACAGAACATGGAATACATGAGAATTGCCTTGTGAGAAGTTTTATCAAGATTTTCGGAATTTATTTACGCAGGCTCTTTGAAATTGCAATTATTATTCTATCGCAGTTTGGCTGATTTTTCCATTCAACTATTACCTACACATAAATTATTAAAAAACAGCGATCATCTTTTGATCTCATTTACAGAACTTATGTACATAATGTACTTAAAGGAAAAATGAAATAAAAAAAGGAAAATGGATTAAACCCTGGCGTCGCGGACTCGCAACCGGTAGTCAGTTTATTATTGCAGACAGAAGTACATTCAATGCTGCAATAACAATCAATTGCGAGCCATCTGTGCGCATTTTGAATTTCCCATCCGGTTGCACAATGCTAGCTCACATCCATTGGTGAGGTTTGTTGGGATGTTTTTTTTTTGTTAGATTATGTGGCGATGGATTTAATGTAATTATCATAGGCTTTCAATTAGTTTAGATTTTTTTTTGGTTATATAACTTGTGTAGGGGTTGACAAGTGGAAATGATGAGGACTGAGGATTATTTAAATTGGCTGTTGGGATTAATATTTTAGATTACTGTAGGAACTCAAGGAAGACTTTTTTTTAAATAAAAATGTAAAATGCAATCGCAATTTAAACCTGAAATATCTGCATAGCGTTGGCCTTTAACGGCATTTCTCAGATAAAAATCAAAAAGTGTCATATCGCATCTGCGTGCCGTTTATTTTTGTAAAATAAACTTTTAAATATCCCACCCTGTATAAGCACAGACAGACGCCTCATGTTTGTCCAAATAAAGTCATTTAAAGAACCGCACACGTTAATCAAATATTTGAGTACTCGTTTCAGCTTGAAACTTTGTTTTAAAATGTTGAGAGCTTTCAAATTTCAATTAGTCATAATTTATTTAACTAATGTGCCATTGAATGGAAATGGCACACACTTAACCAAAGTATAGTATAATTAAATAAATATAGTTAGTTAAATGGCATAATATGCTAATTAGTAAATAATACATACGATACTTGTAATTTGCAATTATTCTGTAAAATAAATTAGTTTGGCCTAAACTCATCACATCCAAAACAAAATTTTGTATTGCGTTTAATATTTGAGTAAAAATTAAATTTCATCCGCATCGCCATAAAACGCACATAAATTTAATGAATTCTCATTTTACAGTTCAACACAGTTTACAAAAACCAACATCTTGAGTTCAAGGTCTACCGCATTTTCATATTTCTGCAATAAGATCCTCAAAAGCAAGTTGTTTATCATCCCAAACATTCACAAACATATTTTACAACCATTGTGGCTATTAATTTAAATCTATAGCACATTGCTGCAATGGTCTTCAACTTAAAATTATATTGTCTGACGACAGAAGAATAACAATGCTCACTCAAAAGTCAAACAGCTTAAACAGATGAGTTGCTGGTGCAACCCTATTGCAGCCATATGTTTTCCAAATTATTATTATGTGGGCCCTCGCATTCTAAACAGACGCATTATTTAATCTGTAGACAAAATCTTGAGACAGCAATTAAAAATGTTTGAGTATAAATTCAGTTAAATGAGGGTGTTCCATGTAATATTTTACTTATCTGCTTTTGCAGAGTTTTAACGCCCTCGAATGCAGGGCATCATCCCAACATTTTATGAATTATTATTTGTATTTTGGAGTGGAAAATGGAATTTAGGATGTTTGGGAATGAGTAACGCCCACGTTGTGGATCTAAATCTTTAAAAGAGTTGGATTTATGAACTAGGATTTTTGGCTCCTAAATTCTTTTTTCCAATTTTTTTTTTTGTCAATTTATTTATAAATCTGAACGAAAAATAAGGAATGTGATGTAACTATTAATTCATGAATCATAGCTAACCTACAAAACAATCTACTTAAAATAAATCCTTTTTAATCCTTGAAACTATCTAAAAATTTAATTTCACAATAGAATTTATTCACATTTAAAAAAAATTTAAAATAAAATTTTGTTTCGTCATAAATTATGCAGTTGCACTTAAACAATTCCTATTTTTTATTGCATCACTCACCTTTAAGATAGTAAAACGCCATCACCATAAACAATATGCCAACGTCTGTGCACTCACGTTCCTTATACCATAACTTAAAGGAATTTCTCTTGCACATTAATCCACATTTCATCAGTCCCATTATTTTCCTTGGGCTCATGTCACTCACGAAATTCACAAATATGTGCGCACACAAAATGCATTGCATTGCAATGTGCCGCCATTAAGTACAAAAGTCCGTGCTGCACATTATTGTGTATCTGCCTTGGTGTCAGACAGATAAAAATACACGCCAAATGGAGTAGAATTTTTAGCACCACACATATGCGGGCGGGCATTGAATCATTGTGACGTGTTGGCTCATGGCGCTGTGAGGCAGCGATGAGAAACACAAATTGAAAACAATATAAATTGTACAAACAATTTTTTCCAGACGATAAAGCATAAACATGTAAATGTTATAAGAAGGACAAAAAGTGTAGGAAACAAACAAGCAATAAAATAAAAAATCGATAATGTAGAGTTTAAAAAACAAAACATCGATGGAACTGGAAGCCCCAAGTCTTACTCTGAATAGTGGCAGTGGTGGTGTTGATGATGAGGGAGACTAAAAATATCCATGGTGTTGATATGGAACATGAATGAGTGGGGAGAAAAGATAAGGCGCGTTTAATTTGTTTTCGTTGTAGGTGAATCCTGAACCTTTATGTTTGAATGCGCTTAAGCTGTTTGTTTTTGCAGGATTTGTTTTTGTTCCCTTGCATCCTAATATCCGCTTTGTGTTGGTATTAACTGCGGATGAATTGAATATTGATGAGATGTGGACTCAAGTAAATGTATGACCGATCAATGATTTAAGAATTAAGGGGTCTTCGTTTTCAAGAGAATTTTTTTTTCTCATTTTTAATTGATTTCAAGAAATATCTGGAAGGAAATTTGATTTTAAATTTAAAATGACTGACGAGGAATTAGAATTGTTGAAATAAATCAGATAAATTCAAATTAAACACGTATTGGTCGAAAAGTCAAAGCAAAGAAACGCAATTACTCATCAATTTCAACACCATTACCATAGTTCCTTCCGTTGTCTGTCGCTGAAGAGCAAACAAATTTGCCATATAAATAAAAGTAATTTATATAAATGTAGGAAAATGAAAACCCTCGCTTAAAAAGACGGAAATCTCCTGCAAAATAAAGGAAATATCCAAGGAGTAAAAAAAAAAGACAGAAAAGAAGACGTATGCAGCAGACTTTGATTTTCCTTCGATGATGGAAAGAAATTGAGATGTTGATTGACAAGGGGGTGTGATTATTCGTTTGAACACCCATGTAGCCAGTGTAGCATGCTGGCACCCTCTTGGTGATGTGCCTTGTATAGTAACTTGTATAATCATTATTTGGGCATTTTGGGCAATGTAAGGGCTTCCACCTTGTAAACACAACTACACATTATAATACCTACCTCCCTATATAATATGTGCTGAAGGAAAAACAGGGCATTTCAACTATATACGTACCTAAATGTATCCCTGTAGTCTGTGGAACGAATGACTCATACATCCCCGCCTCCACCCACAGGATGAGCTTTTCATTTGATTGTTCCGTTTTAACAATTTATATGCTATAGACATGTAGCTGCAGCATTTTCCCGTTTATTAACGAAATGGTGGTTGTTTTCATTGCGGTCCCGTTATTTTAGCTGTGCCTGATGACTCATGGTCGCTTATTTTATAAAACTTTAAAAGTGCTTGCAGTAAAGCAGTAAAAACAAGCATGAAATCATACAAAGAAGGAGAGGAAAATATTCATAAATATACAAGCACCCAAAGAGACATTAAATAGACGCTTATAATACTGAAAAGTGAAAACCGAATTATTTTCCTCGGTCAGCTACTTATTGATTTTGTGTCTGTGTACTGCGACGCAATTGTTTTGTCTGCCATTATACAGTGCAGTGGACGATCGCGTACAAATATTCCTCCCCCTGTCTGATGACGTCGAAATGGATTAGTCGTCTATTCGTCGACAATGCGAGGGCATTAACGCAAGTATCCCGTCCCAAGCGGCACCGCATCATCAAATGGCGATGATGGACAATTTGTCAGATTCTGAATATCACGAGGATTCTCCCATATATCATTCCACATTCTTTATGGTGATGATGAAAACTCACTGCGCCCAACTAAATGTGTGTACAATTCATGGGCGCTCTGCTTTTGTCTTCATTTACATGTAGTGCTTTTATTTACATTAACAAAATGGAGGGTTCTGCGATTGCAACGCAATTTGCTGCGTTAAAATAAAAATCATTATATAATTCAACACTTCCCTCCACTGAGGAACATCACAATATAATCTTCCCTCCAATTTTGGGTGGAAAATGAAATACAAATCTTGTAGTGTTAAGTGATTTTTATCGCCACAAAATCTTCCTGTTTTACGGCGTGTCGTAAAAAGACGCATTTGTTGTACCAAATCGTAAATACTCTTGCGATACTTATTTAATGCAACACGTGTTTTCTTCGGATCATTGGTATATGTTTATTTGAAGACGGTCCTTGGAATGATGAATTTGTCTAAATAATGAATTCATCTGTAAAGATGCATTTAAGTTGTCATAACACTCAAAGATCATAACCGCATGAACCTGAATAAGTGTCGACCGTGACAATTTGATAATTTAATTCACGCACGATTATACGATACTTCACCTCAATTCTCAGCTCAATTCAACTCCCCAACCTGACCCTCATCAACACCATTTCAATGGCGTCACTATTCACTAAAAAATGCCAAGTGGATGACGTGTGTGACGCTTTCAGTGTTAGCTCGTATCATGCGTGATGTGGTATACTGTGAAAATGTTATGTTGTTTATTAGTTGGTGATGCACGGAATGGAGACAACTTAATAGGCACATGCATAAGTTAACGTGTGCATTTTCTGAGATGTTACAATTATTACAAATTGGTCACTAGGCACCACTTTAATTACGGTTTTAGTTGTACTTAATAACCAGTATTGTTGAACGTAAATTCAAGAGGTGTCTTGAGAGAGCATCCTTTGACTCAAACTTTGATGAATTAATTATGTATTTTGTTGAAAGGTTGGTTATTTTTTCATGTGTGTTTTTAATGTGTGAAAGGTTTGAATAATTTAGGATTAAGAATAGTTCCGTTCTATTAGCATTTTATAAAGTTTATTTCAATGAAAAGTAATTTGGTAACTGAGGTATTTTCGCTAGTCGGCAATACGCCCTTTTTTATTA
Organism: Sylvicola cinctus; assembly: GCA_963854165.1. Lineage (NCBI taxonomy): Eukaryota > Metazoa > Arthropoda > Insecta > Diptera > Anisopodidae > Sylvicola > Sylvicola cinctus. The sequence continues at coordinate 31,800,567 of OY974083.1, read as the reverse complement.
AACAAATTGTGGAGATTGCATAGTTTGCTGGATTATTTTGCAGCGCCAACTTGCGGCCAATAGAGTAACAAGTTTACCGAATAAGTGAACTGTCGTAAAAGGCAAGATTTATTTTGTTGTTGACTCCGTGTAAAATATCAAAATAAACTAAATAAAATTTCAACTCGGCAACAATTCAATTTTAAATTATTATAAAGAAAAAACATTTAAATTTTTTTTTTAAATTGACAAAAATTTAATGGCAGTAAATTTACATTAAAGTTAATGCGTTTTAAATTTGTATTCCAAATTTTTAATTGCAATAAAACGTTAACCAAAATTAACAATTAATTTTTGAACCAAATTTTTTTTTTGCCCAACAAACAAAAACCGAAACGACCAACCCTCATATTTGAGTGACTGCGGTTAAACAATTTAAAAATGCAAATGCCATCATCCGCATAGCAAATTTTAATGCAGACATTTTCCATTCACAATAATTAGCCAAATTTATGCAAATAAACCTTCAGTTAATCACACATGCATGCTGGTCACAAAAATACAATTTACATTTAAACAATGTAATTGGAGGATATTGTTAGTTATTATTATAATATGTATTGTGTTTATATAATTACACTTATATCTGTGAATCAAACACATTATGAATTTAACCACATATGTGTGATACAAATGCATAAACTTGCTGAAATAGTAAACCATTAAATTAATTAATTCTGCAGCCTTGTTCTGCATGATGTCGCAGCACTCGCACAGTATTTGTCACTTGCGTGGGCTAATTCGGCAAACTTTAAAAACTGAACTAAATTCATTAAAATAAAATGTTGTTTTTAATATTATTTCGTATAAAAAACTACCACGAATAAAACCCTATCATTTACAGCACATGCCGCATGGTATAATTGAGTGGTTGATTTTGGGTCTGCACACATTGTATACTCGTACACTGCTTGAATGCTGCAATAACACGTTTCCAAAATTATTATTGTCACCTTTTGGTAATCGCATACCCACGAGTTTTATAATAATGCGATTTAGCAACACTGTATGAGGAACCATCGCGAAATTGACCCACGTATTTTTGTATATTATTATACTCGCGCGTTAAACCATATTATGCAAGTAAAACGTGGCGTATCACATCCGCGAAATGCCTGCTGCACGCTTTAAGTGGGACAGATGTTCTGAATGGGTTCTGCGGGAGTTGGACGATGCATGCGGTTTGTGCACGTAAATTCAAGGACAGATTCTTAAAGAAAAACCACCTTTTCAAAATATGTTCCTTTGCATGTAAAATCGTGGAACAGCCGGTCGGTTTTTTTTTTTAGCAACAACGCGTGTTTCACATTAACAAACCCAGATGATTAGATCTGGTCGATTGGTTGCCATTATGACGCCTCCTAAGTTTGCTTGTTTATTGTGCAAAAACAAAGAACATCTGCACAACTTGTCTTATCAGAATTATTGTCATTTTAATTTGTAATTTGCGTAGTTTCATTAGCTCTACATAAATTCACGAAAAGTATAAAAAGGTTGGGAAACATTCGCAAAAATAAAATGCGGTGGCACGAGCAAGTACTGCAAACTGCTGCCTGCAAGTGCAACCCCTATCTAACATTGTTTGCCATGCATGTCACAACTCACATGCTTGATAAAAACACAGAAATGATTATAAAAGAAAAAATATGCGCAATGTGACACTGCACTTGCTTCATGCACATTATTTGTTATATTTAGTCGAAATTCTGTATCCTTTTCCCCTGCGGCAATGTTTATCTCATCACAGTCACGATTCTGATGGGATTCCAGATAATAATACGTGCATACTGCTGCACACGGTTTGTATTCATGTGTGTTGCATTCGCGCAAATTCATTTTGAAAATATAAGGATGTGTGTAATGCGAATGCACTTTGCATTCAGGCAACGTGCAACTGTTTCCTTGTTTTCCCACTTTCCTTAAAATATGCGCACGTGTACCTTAATGTGTAATATGCATTTAGATACATTGCATGTGTTACGAATTAATAATGTTACGTTACAAAATTCAGGGATAATTACCGATAATGCATTTTTCGAAACAAAATCGTGGTGATAGGACTAACTCTATTATAACAATAATAAATACATTTCGTATATGGATTATTATAAATTTTGCTAACAGGGCAAAACTATTATATAATATGATTTTATTCTCCAAAAAGGGACTCGATATTTCAAATACGGCTGTAATTTTTTTTTGTATTTCTATTACGTTTATTTCAATCATCTTTAAATTATATGCTCTACAAAAAAAATAATAAAAAGGACATTTTTCGGACCCAAAAAAAAACACCAAATTTTCGTTATTAAACAAATTTTTTTAAAGAAAAACCTATGAGCATTCATAACAGGTACATTTTGCAATCACTTGTGTGCTCCTTTAAACGCACAATAGGCACAAATTCTTTTTCATAACATTTCTATTAACAAAAAGAAAGAAAAACCTGTCAAAAAGAAGTTTCTAAATTTCATTTAATATTTATAGAGGTACGATTCCGTCTTCGCTAAAATGCTCCTTTCCTGATAAAAGTTGTAAAAATGTTCAGGTACAAAACAATCCCCCTTAATCTGCCCCTTTTTTACACAAATTCAATAAGCGCCTTCTTTCCAAAGTGTGTACAAAACTTCTGTTGACTCGCCCCCTAAAAAACATACAACACAGACTGACTGAGAACGGGCAAAAAAGTGCAATCTATTGAATCGGTACAATTCCCTACAGAGTTACCCCTCCATGATTGAAGCGGAGGAGTAACACATCACCCGCACTTTTTACCCATCAATCTTCTTGCAGTGCGCTGTGCGTGTGTGTTAATTTTTGGAAATGTAATGCCTAGGTGTTTTCTAGGAATATATCACAATTTCTTAATTGTACAGCACCCTCATAATAATATGCCGAATCTAAAATGTTAAATACAACAGCACGCCACTGCTGCAACATAATGTGCAACCTCCTAAATACACGCACGAGATGCTAATTGTAAAAACTATATTTACAAAATTTCATCATCCTACAATTTAGAAACATTCAAGAGTATAACTAAGTGAGTGAATGAAGCAAATGTGAGATTATGTACGAGACATATCACATGTTTTGAAGGAAGGGTGGAATTTTGGGCTATATTATGTGTGGCCCTTTCGTACTGTTCCCTTCTGATGTGCGGCATAAATTAAGGATGAGTGTATATAAATCAAATAAGACAGAGAGGGACTCAGGGGATTTTTGAAAAATAAAAACTGTTTCGTTTTTGTTATTTAGGATTCCTAAGTTACAGTTAAATATTTCTAAGATTTTTACCATTTTTCAAGAATTATTAAATATGAAAATTGAAAATTAGATAATGCAAAAAAAAATCCAAAAAAAAAAGAATTAACATTTATTTGTATTTTTTTATTAATGCCAAGGTTTAGTTTAGGCTTATTCAATATTTAAATTGTTAATCACTTGAAACGGAAGCGGCAGAGATAAGACCATGAATAACATTTATAAAGACTGGCGTCGATATTGAGTAATGCTTGTAAAGTAATGACTCGCTGTTTGTATCATCAAAACATGCAAATTAAAATAAATTACAATTGAGTTGATAAGAACACAATTAAAGTGACTTTGTTGGGATCTTCTTTTGACTAAAAGATTTCAATTATTTAAACGCAACTTTTTGATTATTTTTTATTGTACTAACTGGCTTTTTACTCTGCGCTTTAAAATGAAAAAAAGTTACTGCATCGGCTAATTTCCAATTTTTAGATGAAATGGAAAAGGATTAAAAATACATTTATATCATAACATTTCCAAAGCAAATATTATGCTGAAAAGGACATCCACCCTATTTTAGAACATCCAAATACAATCCTGTTCTGAACTTCGCATTGGCGCATGCACCACCACCACATTTCACGCGTGCATGCATGAATACAGCCAACAGAACCGACTGTACAACATGGTTGCATGACTCATCGGCATCATCGCAATACACAACGAATAACATTATGAATTGGACTGGCTTTGGAAGTTGGAATGGAACTTGGAATTGTACGTATATAGACAACGGGTGGTGTGCGCAACGTTTGTGATGTTTCATATTATTTCATGAGTCGCTTGTAGCCGGGGAGAGTGTGTTTTTTGTATACATTTTTGTATGCACAATGTGCCATGGCAATTGGCAGCACTACTACGGTCGAGTCTATGGCTATACATTGGGTAGATTCATGCGTAGCTGCTTTGAGCTATCCACAGAAATTTTGAGTATTCTCCTCAGTTGAAACTGGTGTCGGGTCGTGTGTGGTTGTGGTTTTTCATTTGGCTTGAGATGTTCAACTTATTTACTTAAAGTAAACGCGGGTTTTTTTTTCAAGTAGATTGCCTAATTTCCATTCAATTTGGAAGCGTCATATCAGTCGGTATTTTTGTTAGTTATTCCAATTTGAATATTTATATAGACGTACAGTTGTTATTGAAATAATAATTTCAACTATTGTTAGTCATCAGTGCAGTGAACTTGACGACACATAATATTATGAATTATGTTTAATTTTCCCCCCTAAAACGTTTCATGGAACTATTATTGGTTCTTTTATTTTAAAGTGAGTTTGATAACAATCATTATTGTGCTCTCGAATTAATACTTTAGTGACAAAGTGATGCATTCTGAATATGTAAGAAGAAGAAAAAGTTAACGAGATAAAGAATTTGTCAAGAACATAATAAAAAGTTTAGAAAAAAATAAAATAAAAAGTTATCTTGGATGTGTGAAGAGAATAAGATCCAGATCACAAACTCAATGGAATTTACTGACAATGGATTACAGTTTTTCCGATTATGACTCCTCATCAATTTATTCAGATGAATCGGTAAGAATCCCGCTCATTTAACTTCTTTTCAGTGGTCTCCCTCTCCATTGAACCAAATTTTCGATGACATTTCGAGGATTAGTGCCCGTTTTTTCGTGTGTTAAATTTTTGAGTTGGTAATTTGAAGCGTCTCGTCGCATCGTTGTAGTAGTCTTTTATATTGTGTTCAATGTTACTCATCTTGAATAAAAAAACCTGTTCTGATATTATTTACCTACATGCGGTAGTCACAGGTAAAAAATAAAAAAGTTGCGTTCTGCGCTTGGGTTAAATTGAAATGCATATCGATGGCGCGCGAAGTGATGTGATGCGCACGGTGACCAAAGACAGCCAACAATTTAATTAAATCCCAAAAAAAATTTAACATTTATATGTAAATAAATAAATGCGTTAATCAACGTTAATATTTGAACTTTATAACGAAAAATATATAATTCACTTCATTGGTTTTATGTTGTCGGATTGAACAGAATAAAAGATTGAAACCAGCATAATTTTGAAGCACACATGCTTTTGATGAGATCAGATCAGTTGGGTAGTTTAATGTGGACACACATAAAAGATGTTTTCTATTAAATTAATTGATGTCCTCAGTTTGTTAGATATACGAGTTGTTACACATTAAGTTTATTAGGGCGACAAGAAGGCGCAAATGAAAATGAAAATGAAAATGGTGAATGCAGTTCTTGGAATTGTGTGCGCTGTGTGCATTCCAAAGGAATGAATCTGTTGTAATATTTAATCGTTGATGCATTTTCAAATGGTTTGGCTTTTATATGATTTTGTTTGAGGTTGGAGCTTTATGATGTTTAATGGGTTTTTAAAGCAAAGGGGTTTTAAGTGGGAATTTAGGGTTTTTCATTTTGTTTAAGTTGAATGTGTTTACGGGCTTGGCTGAATTCTTTACAAGCTGCTTTACATAAATTAAAATATTATTTAAACATTTTTTTACTTAATACATAATTATTAACAACCATTTTTTTTAAATTACCGTTACTGAATAATTCTGCAATACTTTTTACAACAAATTCTGAATGATAAATAGAGTGGGTATTCATCATATGACCCGTTTTATTTGCATATTTTAATTTATCTTCAATGTTTGCAATCTTCAACGTAAGAAAGTACGCAAACAAATGTGACTTCAAACTGTAGAATGTATAATATGGTCTTCTTATTTGCTTGCCGCATTACTTTGGTGTTGTCACTGCATCAAGATTCGAAGCACATAACATTTCCTAATAGGTGGAATTTGCGAGGAGCTTACGTATTAATGCTTTTTTCCACTTTTCGCTTTAACCGCATAAAATGTACGCAAAATAAGTTTATGCAAATGACTTCATTTCGCATGGATTTTTTTCTTTGAGTTCCAGTTTCATAAATAAAAAACCTCATTTCAAGTTTGTGTGATTCGTCGTGGTGTTTACACAATTAAGGTCAAGGCGCTCTACTAAATCACAGATCGCAACATTCAAGACCCTCCAAAGACGCGTTAAGATTTTTATTGAGAAATGGGATAGTTCGACCATTAATTTACGGTCATTTTGTTAAAATATGGTGACAATAAAACAATATTATGGCTATAGTTAAATTCATTGCTCAAATAATGAGCACGTAATTGTTTGTAATGCGACACACCCTGCTATGTTCATGGTTTGATTTGTGCAACATTTGCAGCTGATAGGTAGAATGCAGTTTTTTGTTTTCATTGCAATTTATTGTTACAATTTTCATCCTCTGCAGTTTGTGTATTGGAATCCGTGGGAAGACGTTTGGAAAACGATTTGGATAATAAAATGTCTATAAGCGGAATATTCATTTTTTGAAACGCTTCAAGCGGTCAGTTTTATGAAATCATAAACGAGGCGTTTTGAAATCGAGAATGCATTACTGAGAGGTGCAATCTTCAAATTATAGTTTAAGCTTTAAAGCACACTAAATAACGGAGGATTTGTTTTTTTTTTCAATATTCAATGTTTCTTTTTGTCGTTGTGTGTTTAGTTTATTAGTTATGGAAGAAGACCAACCACAACTCTATATGAGTACCGTTAGTTGTGAATTCGATGTGGGTGATCTAATGAAAGATGGTTCAAATATTTGATTCAATACAGAAAACCGCTCCAACGATTGTAACAATAATTTATTTCGTACATCCCAATTAAAATGAGGAATATTTTATTTGCTACAAATGTAATTTTAAATTATTTTAAAACAAATTAGTTAGGCAAATTTTAATTTAATAAATTTGGTGACAATAATACTTACTTAATAATTGTTATTTTTTAATAGTTACTAGACGACAAAACGATAAAAAACACAACAAAAAATGTTGCGGTTAACTGAAACAATGCTTTTCGTTGTTGATTCCTGTGCTGAAATGCCTCTACATACTGACAACCACACATAATTTATACAGTCTTACTTTACATCAACTTTATTGTTATATTAACCATTATTCTTATTAACAATTTAATGATGTTTTTCCAGAACAGAACACAATGGCAGTTAAAATTTGTAACATAGAACTAATGCGTTTAATTGAATTTCAACTAAAGAATAACAGTATTCGAACATATTATTATATTCTTCCCAAATGTTCAATGTTAAAACGCTTAAAAGTACTTAATTATAAGCTCTTGTAAATTATAAGTCGCTATAAAATCTCAATTATGCTGCCTTAAAATCATAAATCATTAAACTAAAACTGTAGCAACTGTTGCACAAATACGATCGCATTCTCATTTCAAAATTGATGTCTTGTCTACTCACACCAATTTAGTTCATATATTGTGTATTCATATTTCATAATGCACATAATACCATATGCTTTTGAAGCCGGAATTAAAACCACATCAATTTACAAAATGCATTGTGAGCTGTGTTGTGTGATGCACAGAAAAAAACGCGATGAAAATAAAAACGTAGCGGCGACTTGTGCATATTATAGTTCAAAATTCAAATAAACGCGGGCGCTGAGATAGAAAATAAAACTGTGCAACGGGATATTATAAGCATTGAGCATAAATAGGAGCTTTTTGACAACATCAATTAAAATTCCAAATGCAGATGGCTGTACAGCATTATGCACACAAAGGCATCATCTGGCATCATAATATGCGATTGCATATATGAGCAATGCATCTGCACACATTTAAGTGAGTGAAAATAAATGCATTTAATCTCCTAAAAATAAAACAAAATGCTGGGTACATTATCGTGGCACTTGAGCATCATTCGCCCATGTGCTTTTATCTCAAGTCAACTGTATTTTTAATATGTTCGCGGTTTTAATGTATTGGAGTTCCTAAAGTACATGCTGCAGCATACTTTCTTTGTGTGTATTTATGGAGGCGTTCAAATTCTTATACAGCAATCGTACTTTGTTGGTTCAATACAAAACGATGGAGTGCGAGACTTTTGTGGATGGGGTCCAGACTTTTTACCCATTGCACACACACATTTCTTTGATATGACTAAATGCACATAGCGTTGGATGTGTGCAGACTTGTGTGGAAGGAATGTTCAATTATGTTATGGTTTTGCGCAATTTTTCGCTTTTTAACTTCAGCATGCGTTTTTATTAAACGATTTTCTAAATGAAATGAGCTGCATAGCTGGTTAGAGACATTTCAACGTTATTGTTTTTCAAATAAAGAACATAAACTGTGCATGGTAAGTTGTTATTAAAAAATGCATTTACATTGCATTGAATTTTTATCGTTACTTTTTGTTGTGATGTTTGTTTTTTCGTTGGTCTGTTGAACACGGGAATGGTGTAAAATTTTTCAGTATTGGTAATAATCTTTATTAAAAATCAATTATGGAATCATTAATCAACAATGATATCTTGTTAGGGCGTTCAAGCTTATCGATGTAATTAAATCATGGCAATATTGTTTCTTTATCTAATCTACAGTTAATTTAATTGAATTTTTTGTTATTGTTATGGCTACACGAATAATACTGGGTGTTTAAGTGGAAACTTTCAGCAATGATGAAAACAATTTTAGCAATAGAAGAGAATTGTGTTTTATTTAACTTTTTTTAAAAATTAAAACCTTTAATCTTAAGAAAATTACACAGTCAGCTTAATCACTGGTCTAAAAATGTTTTGTTAAAATACATTAAAAAAAACACCCTGTTATTGTCCAACGACAGTAACTATTCATCAACTTGTAATACCCAGAAATTGTCATTTAAATCAGCAAAACACACAATAAAATTTCGTAACGACTTTTAAAATGCACACACGATAATAAACAAAGTTGCGCTGCATTGCATTGTGCAACTGCATTTATGGGCATTCGCTGCATTTGGCTGCAATAGTACTTGTTTAAGCGTATACAAAGTTGCCCAGGCGGCAGACCTTTTAAAGCAAATACACACGCGTCTCAATTAAAAAACTCCCCAACTCCTTTGAATTGATTTTCAAATTATTGTATCAAAAGACTTTTATGTAATTTTAATTTAAACACATGCATCGCGTACGCGCCGTGACGCCCTCGCCTCACGGAGACGTAAGCGACATTGTATTCGGAATTCAAACACACCGCGAACATTTATTTTATTCAAAAACTCATTCACAAAGAAAGTAGTTATCATGACGTTGTACGAGCGAACACAATGCTCGAATTTCTTTCCCAGAACAATCGATTGTTTATTTAATTGAATTTTAATTCAGTGTAAAAGAAGCGCGCTCGTGCAAGCGCGGCGAATGTACGTGATAAAAACGCGAGTGAATGTTGACTGAATATGTGGACATGTGCGACGGCCACCATGTTGGATGTTGCGCGAGGGACGAGGGTTGATTCATCTCCTTGTGTAATCGAGTTACAATTTTTTGGGATCGATTTAAATTTCGTTGTGAATTGTTTCGAGGCGATGATTATATTTTCACTTCCCTCTCTGTTTGCAAGAGACCTTTTTCAATGTTTGGTGTGACTGTGTACAGACACGTGGCGGTGATGATTCAAATTGTGATTATAAAGATTTTGTTGCTATACACTTAGTTCAGAAATAAGCTTATGATAAGGATTTGATGTGCAATTTTTTTTGTTATGATGAAAATTCCCACGATTATGTTTTTATTATTATTTTTAAGTGTTCTCATCTTTATAGTAAACGTTTTTATGTTTAAAAACTGATCAATGTATTGCCAATATTTCCACAATTATTGACAATAATTTGATTTTTTTCTCAAATTTAATTCAAAAAAATTAAAACTCATTCACTCTTATTGGTTTTAACTAAAACAAATTGAACAATATCGCTAAAAATATTATGTGACTCACATTTGTTTGTACAGCCAATAATACCAAACATTTAATCCACCGTTGTTATTCCAGTCAACAATTCCGAACAGACCCAACCCTTGTTGCATTATTTATTACCTACAAATGAATCCCTAAAACATTATGTCATTTTCCCCGAAAATAGAAGATTATTTCATGAAAAATCCCGGTTGGGGGACAACCATGAACAAAATGAGGTCAAATTGCCTATATAAAGTATAAACGAGTTGAACCAACAACCCAGCAACAACCCCATACATCCATCAACATCGCGATGTTGGTCTGGAACGCATAAAAAACGGCGTGCTCTTGCAGGCGAACAACAATAAATAAAAATATCTTTACGATCCCATATCAAATGACAAGCACACATGTGGCAACATATCATTTAAGTTTTAATATACGCATTTATAATTTAATATACGCTTATGCTTCACTGAGCGGCTTTCGCATACATCTGAGTTATGGAAAATAAAAAGACTTCTTACAAATGCTGTGCTCAAAATGAAAAGGTTTCAATTTCAAAAAAGTGCGCACAAAAAATGTTATTACATCAAAAACTTAGCAGCCCTTGAACCGATGCGGCATGCCACAATATTTTGTTTTATAGACGCTTCATTGTTGGGCTTTGTTGTGAGAAGATGCCCTACGCTTTTTTATGACAACCACATTTAATTTTATAGTCGTATACTTATAATTAATATAGCCATGTAAAATACAATATATAGAATAAATATTTTAAGGTTTTTAGGTTCTTTTAAAATGCATTTCTATGAAACATTTCCACGATTTTTTACATCAGTAAATTGTCAAAATCACGGAAAACATTTCAAGGTTATGAAATTTAAATTGTTTATACTTCAATGCAACAAGTCCTGTCATGAAATAAAAATTGGTCCTAATTCTTCATTTACAAAATAACTAAATGAAAATTCTCAATAATTTTTAAATAAATTGCAAAAATTCGACTATGCCTTTCCCGTTTCTATATTTTCATCCATTATATTTATTCAGTTCGTTTTTTTTTGTCTACAAACCCTCAGACTTTATCTTAAACAGAAAAACTGCTGGTTGTGCTTCAATGCTAAAAGTTAAAACACATGCGACTCTTCCTTCTTTAGTTACACATATTATGACTGTGAGAAAAAGCAAACAACAAAAGTTTCGCCACATGTGCGATTAAATTGAAATTGGCCTCAAGAAATAAAAAAGGTCAAGTTGAAGTTAAATAAACAATATACATAAATATAATTTATTCCGGACAAGTCAAATATTTTGCTAACTTTGCTGAATGATTGTTTTCTTACGTTTTTTTTCTCAAGAACCTCAACTTTTCTAATGTTATGATAAGAAAACTGAAAATTTTATTGAATTTGTATGGATAAATCTAAATTGTTCTTACGGCCACATCAATATTCTCCACACTACTTTAGACCTACAAGGGACATAAGTAAATATGAGGCAAACTTTTGTAAACATATGCAATGAAATCCAAGCGAAATCAGTATCCTATTTACAGCTCCTTTTCTTTGCTTACAAAATTGTAGACGAATAGGCAACAGGGTAGCGGGATCATGATTTGAAGAAGAGCACACTCTTATGTAAGAAATCCACCAAGTAAATAATCACTTCGTTTCATTCCTTTATAAAAAAAAACCCTCACAAAGCAGAATAATAAGGGAGGTTGGTTGGTACCAAGTCTATTTGAACATAAAAAATGAAAATAAAAATTGTGCTTGGAATCTTTTCTGAAGTAGCCTCTTCAGTTCTTGGTAATTCTTTCCATAATATTATATATAATGTTCGCGTATAGGAGAAAAAAGCAAAATTCCTCCTCACACTCAAATGGAGAAGTTACAGGATTGAACAAACAAACAAATACAAAAACCACGTACCTATAGGGCGCACAAAAGTGCGCCGCTCTGCAGTAGGGTTGAAGCCCGTCGACCCTTTTATGTGTTGTTGTTTTTATAAGGTGAATCAAAATATTGTACACATGGGGACATGTCTGACATAATGACATAGAGACAAGATACACACAGCCCTTGTCGTTTGTACCAATCGATAATAAAGATTGCTTTAACAAAATGTATAATGTTGTGGTTGATCTTAGCGTTGATTTTTTTAAACAAAATGATCACGATATTCTTCGTTATACCATTTAGTTATTTATTTGTCATTTAATGAAATACAGAAAAACCTTCCTCATTTTATTTAACTATTTTTGATGTTGATAAAAAAAAAATGTGTAAGATGGAAATCACGCAACTTCCGTTATCCGGTTCGTGTGCATTTTGAAATATTCATGTATGCGGATGAGTACAAGTACAAAAGTCGCAAGAGGGTTTGTGTAAAAAAAAAACAACAACTAAAATAAAAAACACTTTGAGAAGAAACAAATGGATAACAAAGAACAACATCCGTTCTATGGGATATTCGTTTTGCATTTGAATGATATTTATGCGGCAATCGACGCAACTACTCCGCATACATTTACGAACGCACGTACAAAGAACTTTATTCGAGTCAGTGCTTGTAGTGAGTACACAATATCCACTGCTGCTGCAGAAGCATTCAAGTTTTGGGGAGATAAATAAATAAATAAGCGCGGGCTCACATTGAAACGGATGGTTTCTGCGTGCTCCAGGCCAGATTAGGTTTCGGTTTATTGTTGTCATCTGTTGGATTTGTCCGCCGTTTTTTTTGATAATCCAAATTTACATTGAAACGTGTTGCACAATTCGTTGTCGTTTCTGTATGTGGTGTCGGTATGATAAATGGTAGGAAGTGTTGACCAAATGGGCAATACGGAGTATTTGATGATTTATGAAATGTGTGCAGAATTTTAAATTGAAATATGCTTTGAATAAATTAAATTGGTCAATCAGTTAGAAGCCGTCTAACTTTTAATGTTTTGTGGTTTAAACAAAATAAAATGCAATTAATACATATATTGAATATTAATTTGGCAATTGAAGGATAAAGAGTCCCTTTTGAAACATTTAAATTGGTGTAGCTTTTATTTACTGTTTTATAAATTCAATGTCTTTTATTTTAGCCAATTACGACTACTGAATACCGTTATTAATTACCACATTATTAATTATTGAATTAATTTAATTAAAGCTCCGCTGACTATCTACTTGCTCCTAGATGGCGTTGTTTAATATTTAAGTGTAGTGTAATATGTTCCAACTTAAAAAGATAATCACTTTTCAACAGCATTTTTAGTCATTAAATATTGAATTTAAATTTATGAAGTCAAGCCACCATAAATTATAAACAAATAAGATACCATACCACAGAATGTAATGAAAAGCCCATAACTTCAAACATAAAACAACCATATTCATTCCAATCAATTGCACATTTCCATATGAAACACATTAACTTATACTGACAGTGTGTTGGGCTGTCGGTCTTCACCAAACAGTCGAATAATGATTTGTTGTCAGTAAAATTGTAGACATATTCAAATTGTAGAGAACAAAGTCGCTTCCAAACTACTAATTGTCCATTATGGGCCGTTTTCATAGGGAGCTTGTGTGCTTCATCATCATTTTCCTTTCAATACTCCCTGATATGTGTGTCGGGAGTCTATAAACGATTACACACGCATACATGAAACCGGAAACAACACGTATTACTCCAAGAATACCAATTTGTGTAGCGATTGCTGTTGTGTTGAGGGCGCGCGGAGGCGGATAATAATGAAACGTGATTTCTATTTTGTATACGAATTACCGCAACATATATGAGATATAATATTTATTTATACACAATCATCTTGCAAGATTTGTAATATGTGTCTTTCAATCTCAATTCCTGTTATTCTTGAGCTATGATCCAAATTTGAATGTTTGCTTTGTGCGCTAAATTCATACGCATACAACACTTCAGAAGAGTGATGACATGCATCGGAAATTGCGAGTAAAATGCAAATCTGGAAAATGTCTTAAGGTGGATGGTTTATTTATTTAATTGTTGATCATTTTTATTTAATTTCATTGCGGATTTATCAATTAATAGACTTGTCTTGTGAAATAACATTTAATTCCTTGATATGTCTGCTTAAGATTGGCTTCCATTTAAATATCCATTTCATCATTGAAGAATTTGCATTTATTTTATTCCAACAAAAAATTATTTAAATTAAATTAGTTGCTAAATAGCAGTTTAAACTAAAGAAGTACAACTACTTATAAGACTCTTGACTTATTGTATTGTATTTCACTTAATCTTAATTCGAAACATATAACTATTCGCTTCATTGAACTTCAAGATTCATTTAATTAATACCGAGTCCAATCAATCAGTCGCGGAATTCCTCCGGCCTCTTTGCAGCGTACATATCTGCGGTTAGCATATTATGCGTTTACCAAGTGGCATTGGCGGCGGTCTTTTTGAATGCCAGGGCTTTTTGCGCCTTCTTCGTTTAGCCAACAGTGCATATAATGTGTAATCAAATAATTTACCAATATATTAATTTCAAGGACACGTAACTATTTATATATACGCGGTCTTAAAGAAACCTTTTAGATGCAAATTCTTGGTAGTTTCTTCTTCTGCTTATTCACACTTAAAGTATTCCACATATAATACGTTTTATCATTGCGCTTTAATAATATCTGTAATTTAATCGTACATTGCTATAATGGTGTTAAATTAAATGAAGTAAATAAACGAAGCCGCAATAATAGAAGCTTTTTAGATCTAATTTTCTTCGCAGTTGTAATTTAGTACATTTTGTGTTATCAGTTTGACCACAATGAAAATTTATTGTACATACTATTACGGACGCATAACATAACACAAACATTTGATACGTTCAAAACATGTATGCCGAATAGATAGTGATTAGGCGTATCAACCGCGCCAGCAGCAGCTGTCATTATACAATCGTTAGCCTTTGTGGTGTCGCCATCAATAGTTCATCGTACAACCGCTTATAAATATTATCAGTTGCCGTGGAAAGGCAAATACTGGGGCAACCATTAGATTATTTGGTCGCCATTGAACAGCAGACAATGTACTCATACAAAGTTTGCTCTGTGGTGTTTGCTTACAACAGACTATGTTATGAATTCACAGCTCAATGATTTCCCAGAACATAACAGTTAGGGTAAAATTATAGTTTACTATCACAAAACTAACTATTGATTTAACACAAAATAATATTTTGTACTTTTATTTATACAAACAATGCTCTGAAACCGAACGATAAGAACGTTATGAAAAATATCAGTGACAACAACCATCGTTATTTTACAAACTTAAAAGCACATTGACATTTTGTGAATCCAAAAGGTGGCGCTGTAATAAAATTCTAAATTCGTTTTTACAACAAAAATGCTTTCGTTACAAAGTGCCTTGATACTTTATTATATTATTGAAAAGGGCTTAAACTCTTTCCACTAATTCCCATCCCACTTTTCCAATAAAATAAAAATCCATCCTCATCAACTCCCAATTTCAATCCACACCACATTTATTTAACTGTTATTGTACTTTCCAGTCCCAATGACACCATTAAATGCAATTACATATCCATGGTAGCACGTCTTGAAATTCATCCCATTTCAACTGTTGTATCGCTAATTCCAAGGTGCACGCAAACATTCCATGTCACACCATTAACTCGCTGCTTGTAAAATTGAATGTCCCGATAAAAAATATCCTGCACAACATAAAAATATAAAACGATGCGCTCTGATTGTAACTTGTGCGCGGATATTCTATACGGGGCTGTTGAACTTCCACAAAAGTCATAAACGCCACTTGGTGGAGATATGGGGAATATCGAAAACAATGCACGGCAAAGCTTAACTGTCGTCTGGCCAATTTAACGATTGCCAGGCACTCCCTCTAGAAATTTTATTGCACTTAATGTGGGTGGAAAGAATTGAAAGCATTAGCAAAACTATAACAATTATTATTGATGGGTGGTGGGGTTATTTAAATGCGGGGTGATTCATCCGTGAATTTTGTGTATAGAAAATTGATTGAAAAATGGGGAAATTTTTTTTTTATTGAATTTTAAATTTAATTAAAAAGTCTTCTTAACATGCAGAAGGAAATGTGGATGACAATGTAACGATCAATATTAAAATCCATTAAAAATCGACCGGTAAAAACAGATTAGAAGATGTTAATGACTAATTACTGTTAGTGACACATTTAAATGCAGTTTTTCATATTTTCTTTGCAAATTGAAGATGTCTCTGCTTCTGCACTCTCCAGACATGATTTACAAGTAAATAATAGCGTCGTATTTCAATAATTGCGGTAAACACGTCAAACAAGAAAAATAACAACGCATGGCCAGATTAACAGGGCATGAAAACAAGAACAAATGTTGATAAACGCAAAGAAATGAGTTAATTACAAATATAGTTACATCGGTAACACAATCCCTTTGAAGTTATACGAGACGAGACTTCCTTGTTTTTCTTACAAGAATACCCACATTCCAGAAAATACCGCGTACATACGGGGAGCTGCAACATAATGGAGTGATTACAGTTGGAATGAGGCAGATGGGGGTGTCTGAATGGAGACAAGGTGGGTGGAAAAAGGAATTGAACGTATAAAAGCCGTATAGAAGTTATCAAAGAAATATTGTAACTCACAGAAATACGAACTGTCTTATGTATACATTGGCTCTTCTTATTTAAGACGCGCGTATTGTTCTGCACGGCGGCATTTCTTATCATCCGAAGGGCTTAGTTATAAAAGACATATGGCAAAAACAGAGATGCGGAAACAAAGAACACAAATACAAAGAATATAAACGAATCTTATGTGAATGACTTGCTGCTTGGTGTGTATGGATTTAGTTTCCGTTTTTCTCATATCCGCTAATGTTTAACTGTTTCATTGTTGATGCCTTTGTTGTTGTTGCTGTTGAAGCAAGTGAAACATGTATTACAACCAGACGATGACAGTCGTCTTATTGATCATTGCTAATTGCTGTCTTTCTTCGTTATTGTACAAATTGTACACACCGAGCTAATGATATTTGTTTCGCCCGCGTTTCATTGAATTTACACGCGGGAAAGCGTTTTTCGGCCTGAATACAAATTTGTTTTGTTTTCTTGTAACGCGGCTAAATATATTTCTTAATGGACGTGGGGATCAATTACGTAAAAGTACTTAAAAGGGTATTTGTGCGAATGACACGAAATTGCGTGCATTTAACAGCTCCAACTAATTTCATCCTAACTATCAATCAACTCGTCGTCTTGGTGGCTATTTAATTATCATTCATTTAATTCGAATATACAAACAGTCCTGGCTAACAAATGGGAATGGCGCAATTCGGGAACGACAAATAAATTGATTTATCACACTAATGGCCGCAATGTATAGTGGAGGCGTGAATGGGAAACTCAACACAAATCAGCACGACCGCATTTGGTGTCATATCTTTTGCAAAGTGTTAGCTTCATTTCAACCCTATTCCTTCAGTGAAGGCGGCGACACACATTAAATGCAAATATGGAAACGGATATGTCGCCTGCAAATTGATTGATGTGTTTGTTTACCATCCTGAATAATGTATTGTAAAAATTTTCATTCATTAAATGTCTATATGTTGGCAGTTGCCAGTTAGTCATTTAAATATTTAATATTTACACTGGCGCGCCATCCCCCCCAACCTTCTATATTACTACCCCTTAACGGAACTGCAAAAGACGCTATGTCATTCATTTAAAGGCTGCATAAAGGCGCGCAGGATTCCATTATAATTTTTGTGGGCCCTTTTTTAAGTCACCCACACTCGCTTTTTTAATTTACAATTTTTAAAGTCAATGAAAATCTGTAGGTGGTTATGCGGAATCATCCCCTCGTGCAGTATAAGATTCATCTAAATGAGCGCCATCTAACAACATGGAAAAGCTGTATTGTGTTTGCTTGGATGCGTCCCCCAACAGACAATGGCGCATGCAGGAACCGCACAAAATGTGCACACATTCACTTTTATGTATACAAACAAATGTCTGCGTGTAAGAACCCCCCCTGTTGAAACGCGGTGAAATGTTGTGTGAACGAGCACATTGCCGTCCGATCGATGGGATGCGTTGGACGCATGCGCCAACCCCCAAATTCGTGTCGTTCCGTCTATATGTGTGTAATTTATTTAAAAAAAAAACAACACACATCCCCGTGCTAAAATGGAGAGAAACGTGAGCCCCAATAAACGTGGGTATTGTGGCATTAGCGCTGCAAAATTATGTCTGCGTGTGCACCTCAGGGGACTGCAGAGAGTGCTCCATACATTCATATGATGCTGACAATGTTGCTTCAAAATTGTTATTATAGTTGTAAATGCAGTGTGTACATAAAGTCCAATCCCCCTACACCTCAGTTAAAGGTTAATTCTGCAACAATATTAACACAACAACATAATGGTCTTGTGTGTATGTCATTGAACTTCATATTTAAACGTGTGCCGTATATTTCTAGAGCACAAATCTATGCAACATATAACATAATATAATCATATTTACAAATGGTTTTGAAAATGAGAATGTGACAGAGTGCGGCCACAGTAAAAAAAACAGCATTGTTTTATGTTTTTAATGACATTTCCGGACACGTTCAAAAGCACGCCTCGCAATGACTTCCATTTAAACTGTACGCGCTTGGGTGCACTTTAGTGCAACTTCTACACAACAGCTGCATCAATTCTGTACGTTCATTCTGTATTACGTTCTAGAGATTCATGATGACACTGCTGGCATACAAAGTGTTTGTATTTCGGTAATTAGGATGAGCTGCCAAATTAATTGACGGTGAATGTGTACTTTTTGGTTTTCATTATCCAATATGCGATACTTTAGCGTGCGCGTTTAGCAATTTTGAAGCTTTCAATTTAAATTGGAGTATGTGTGCTTGTTTTAATGATGCGTAGGTTGTTTGCAATTTATAACTTTGAGTACAAAAATTTTGTGAGATGTCAAGGTTTCGCGCATAATTTAACAAAGAGAATTAATTCAAATTGAGGTTATCATTTTTTATCATTTTAAAGGAATGTTTATAAGTTGCGTGCGGGTGTACATAAAAACAGTTTCATTTATCGTGTTGTGTGTTTTATAACGCTTTTAAAATTAAATTTTATTTAATTCAGTAAATACGTATTTTATTTATTTAGTTTAATTCAATATGGAATTCTCTTTAAAGTCATATAAAATGATATTAAATTGATATAATCATATATTCATCTCCTGCCAGCGCCATGTTACATAACAAAAAACCATTTAAATCCCACGATTTTCAAATTTACAACCCTCACAGTTCTCGTAAAGTTTGATATCCCTCGACGAATTCTTAAGACGCCATGGCATTAGGTCTTGGGGTTAGCGGCTATGCTTTAAAGTGTCACGCACTGAATTGGTAATGTGTTTGCTTTAAATGCAATACAAGTTTTAAATTAATTCACAAATCGTGATGAAAACTATACTTAAGTGTCTTAAAAAATGAGTAATCCATTATAATGTTAGATTTAAGTCTCCCATAATTCAAATAATTCATGTGTAAGCTTTAAATTTCAATATAACTCTATTCAATTAAAATAAAACAAAAACTTTGACAAGAAACCACAAAGCGTAGACACAAAATTGGTGTTAATTAACAAAACTCAACAAAAAAGTTGCGTGTGGTTAATTAGGGGATGAAATAAGGGTAAATGGTGCGCACATTTATAATATAATTTAAATATGTTCCCTTAATGCATTTTTTCACTTGAAAAACAATTCTGGATTTTCTTTCCGCAAAGAAATCCTTTTCACCCCTTTTTCCACATTATTCAATTGAAAGGAATAAGGAAGTTGTATGCATACACATAACATACTCAAGTGCTCCAGTTAAACAATAATGGTGATGATTTTCATGTTGCGATAAACTACCCCCCAGTTGTATTACTGTTATTATTATTGCAAAAAATGTTGTTAATATGGCATGTACTTTAATGTTCGCATATTCATGATCGTTACAAAAAGACAAGCATTTGGGGTTGTTGCTACAACTTTATACTGCAGAAATATATCTTATTAAATGGTTTGACAATAACTAGAAGGGGTTGTTATACTATTTTACATAATATTTTGTTGTATGTGCAAAAAATGAGCTGCTGTCATTTATTTTCTGTTTAGTTTTTTTTTTTCTTTTTTTACATTATTATGTTGAAATGTTTCATTGTTCAACTGAGTCACAGGATTATTTATTAGGGGTGAGTTTTCTTATGTTGAACACACAGGAAGTGTAACCCTCTCTAGATTTCACAACCATCAGTTCTCTGCATAAGCGGTCGCGTGCCAAAATTTTGTACATAATTTATGTTTTTTCAGTCGCATAATATTTCCTTATTTTTATATAACCAGAAATTTTCCTCTTTTTTTAATAAATTGGAGAGCACCATATTATTTCTACTTATATAAAATTTCAATGTGGAACACAACATTAATTTGTGCTATGTTTTTACATAAAACATTTTGTCAAGACTAAAAAATCTTATCGCCCATCCCACATTCTTCCGTTGCCCCACATTTAATTGAAGGTATTTATCTTCACTTAAAGTATGTTAGATCACAATTTGTTCAATTGCTAAATTTGACCACAATATTAGCCAGCACGACATTCAATTTGATGCACGTCACTCAAATATTCAAGTTCATTTATTATGCTTTAAATAGTATGGTCATAAGTCAGCATACTAATGATGGGGATTGTGGGGTTTATTAATGTAATATGACGTATAGCAAAAACTTCTATTTTTCATATTAGCGGACATCCGGTTTTGCAAAAATGATAAATTTTATCTGAAAGTGACTAGAATATAGAATGGAAAGTACGGCCTTGATTGTTTCTATTTAAATTTTCAAACGGAAATACGATATGTCATTTTAAAATGACTGCACGTGAGTTTATTTATATGTTGACACTTTAAACTTTGACCTTTATAAATTAAAACTATCAATGTCATGAACCATGTTCGCTTAATATAAACATAATATGTTCTCGAGAAAGGATTTTATACAAGCAAAGTCTTAACATTCTTTTAAATTTATGAATACGCCATAGGTAACAATGTGTTCATTCAAGAAAACATCGCAGTTATTTTAAAAACAAAATCATTAAAAGAAATCAATCTTAAATTAAATAGAAATATTTTCGTTTCATAGAACTTCTAAACATTCTTCTTAATCCAACTACACATTAACCTTCTGTTCTTCAGATACATTTTATGGTTAGGTCAAAGGTTATTAAAAGAATTTAAACAACCTCAGCTGTTGTTTATTCTTCAAAGTTTATACTCATGGTCACATATTTAACGAATTTATCGCTTATGTATAACAGTTACTAATCTGTTATACATTCATCCAAAATAACAAACAAAACCGCAATTTAACCCCCAATACGCAGGCCTACAACTTCATGGGGATCTCGTATATCCCCTTCATCCTCAAATGCATCACCGCTTATGTATTATACACATCCACAATACACTCATGCTTATATAAACTACTAACAGAGAGTCCAAAATAAAACGCCTAACTGCTGTACACCCGCACCTATATATTCGCTTATTATGTACAACATTTTGTTCATTGCGCGAAAATTTCACTGACTATGTGTATTTTTGTGGGGAGAATGCCGAAATGATATTCTCATCAGGCTTGACTGGATTTACCCAAATGTGTGTGTAAATATTATGTACATATGTACTTGAAAACGTGCACAATAATTTGCTACGCTACATATCTCATGGCATTGCGTTCGGGGGGCCCAGGATGGGGAAATGCTGCGCTACATTTTTAGCACATATAGTGAAACGTGAGCATAATAATGTTCTGTACTCACGCTTGTGCTATTCTTTGTACGCCAATGAATATTATGCTGTGTTATGTTTTTATGTTGTGCATTCTTTTTGTATGTACTTATACGTTGATATACTCGACGGTAAGCATAACTTCTCTCATTTTGCCTGTATAACGTTAAGGTTCATTTATGTGTGTAAACGTATACGTTCAAAGTGGTGGATATTGTGGGGACTTATATGTATTATGTGTCGGAAAATTGTACACTGAGCGTCTCAACATTATATTAAAAAGCGCTGCATATTCTCGCTCCACAGTCCACACTCCACACTCCACACCGTGAGTCGTGTTAGTTCTTTTTGTTGCGCCAGACCCGCAGTCGTAGGTTGCTATTTTTGTCCTCCAGACACACGCAATACATCTCGCAAGAATTGTCTGTATGGTTCGCGCTGTAATATTATGTACGGGAATATGTGACATAGACTTTTTACTATAGCTAATAGTAATTATTACAACACAGTGTACATTAAGAAGCGAATAGCATATCCGCGGAAGTGTTCGTTGCGTTTATACTTGATCGTCCTCCCTTCACTCTGTAATTTGTGCGGGTATTTATTTTTTTTCAATTGCATAAAATAGTTCTGTGTCGTCTTGATTGCAATAGTACTGCATTTGAAAAATTATCTCAATTTTCATGCAGTTTGTGTGAATTCTTTTTGTGTGTTTCATCTCAACAATTTCGCCATAAGTGTGTAAAATTGTCGGCTAGATTGCCCGGATTCCGTACGTACCAGTGTACTTAATATATTTTCAAATTGCTGGCAAAGAAAGACGCATCCGCAATCTTTAAGTCATTATAATATAGTCGTGCGTATACATTAATTTATTATTGGATATTCTTGCAGTGTGCTCTGGGATTATGAAGTGAAAATGCAGTCCGAACGGCCATTTTAGTTTGGATAGAACAATATAAAAAAATAAGACAAAAATCAGCGAAAAGCTGACTTAAATCCATTGCATAAATTACAACTGCAGTATATAAGTGCAATAGTAGTGAGAAAATCGAATTGGATTTACCTGGTACCGGCCAGGCAGAGAGTGGGGATTCAGCACTTTTTTTTTTTATTTATTTGATGTGTGGATTTTCGTTCAATTGGTCAGTGTGCAACTGTGCAACGTGTGTACGTGTGGAAAATGTAGAATTGCCATTTTTATATTGTGTGGTGTAATTTGGAATATGGTGTGAATTCTGTGCTTAAATTGCTTCTTTTTATTGTGACGAAAGAAAATTGTGACTACAATGCATCAAGGTTGAATTGTTGTGGATGTTTTACAAAAAAAAGAAAACAGAAAATAATTAATGCAGCAACAAAAGCGACTTTAGCAAGTGCATGCAAAAGAGAATCCCTTCAGCTGGAATAATTTTTATTGGAATATACGTAATGCTTGAAACTCCAGTGAGGTGAGACACTGTTTTTAACATATTCACGTATACACCCTTAAGTTCTTTATGGTACATGGCATAGACACGTCCTGTAAATGTTGCAAATTGCAATCGAAATGGATGCTAGTTGCGTTACATAAAATGAACTTGCATTCAGGTCACCAGACAGGAATATATTGTATCGCGCTAGTAACATAATACAATAACTGCATATGCAGCATAATATTATAGCCCCGCTCAAATGATGAGTTTGTGCATTGCGCAATGTATCGCTTTTATGTACAATACACTACAGTTGTACTGCACACACATGTATAATATATGCAATATGTGCAGAGCACCTCTTTGTAAATATTCCTTTTGATAAATAATACGAGCTTGTACTCGCTGTACCCACTGCATGGGAAATTTATTTAAAGAAAAAATACTCCCCACAAAATATAATATGTATATAGGATCTCCCTACATATGCTGCATTTATGTAAATCGTGGTATGTGCCGCAGCATGTAAATAAACGATGCCTAGTCAATGTGCTTATGCGGTCGTAAAATATGCTCCCAAGTCCCAGCGCTTCCCCCCAGCAACAACAAAAAATAAAAAACAATTTACCAACAACATCAAAATGGGCAAACCAACTGCACGTTTTTGAAAGCCTCCTGACTCCTCTCTTCAAAAAAATGTTAGGTTTTTTTTTTTGGTCGTTGTCAGGAAGCGCCTGGTCGTAATCAATTTTTCGTCTGTTTCAAAGCCTATATGCGATGTGTTTCAATTTGCATTTAGAACGGCAGTCAAGAGGCATTGCATTATACTTATTGCGGCCATAAAATATCTAAAAAAATGTGGAATGGGGGCTTCAATTCTAAATTAAAAATTAAAATAAGAATGAAATTTATGCCACTTTACGTTTCAGGTATTCCGCTTGTTTATTGTGTTCGTATTTTTATGAATAAAAAAAAAAACTCACGTGTTAGCTCAATTATTTACAACATAATTCAAATTGTAACGCTGATACAATTAAATAAGTGCTGCCACTGCAGAGCTTATTATAAAGCGTACCGTTGCATGTGTATTAATGTCGCAAGAGGAGAAATAAAACCGCTGAGTAATGAAATGAGATGATTCAATGGAAAAGCTCAGCTTGGCTTAATTATAACGGGACTTTTAAACACAGATGACAACACAGCATATAGCTTAATCTCTAAAGATTCAATTCTTGATTCATTTATCATATATTTAGTTCCATGAAAAATGCTTGAAATATTTTTTTTTAAATAATTTCGCAACTTTAATATAATAAGCTCGCGTCATTAAATGTTTTCCTTATCCCGGCTTTTCACTATACTTTACTTAGTTATAAATTAAAATGTGTAGTTATTTTTTGCTGTGTCATAATTTTCCCTAATACGGTCGCGTGTTGCTTAATTTGGCGCGACAAATTCCTTTTGACCACGCCACACATTCACGTGATGGAGGGGCGCATTTAATGCAGTAATATGTCCAATAACCACATACCGTTACATATTGTTCCTATGTCCACAAAATAATTACAATTTTGTTATACATACTTGTAATAAAAAAGGGTGACACTGCGCGATGCATTTTGTGACTGGATGAGCATTGGGCATGCGACTAGATCAATACACTTGATAGCCACCGTCACACAAATGAAGGAGAGGGTCATAATATGTTCCACAAACCCTGGCCATAACCATCTTTTATATTTATTGGATTATTGCCAAAAACAATTTCCACTCAAGTGAATGGTTGAAGCAACTTTGCTCAATATTCCATTAGGTTATTGATTGGGTGTGCCAGCTTCTTTTTTGGTATACAGATTTCGTGTGTATGCCCAATACTTCAAGGAGTGAGGACTTATGTGAGATACCACCACCACATCCACTTAACTATTGTATATAAAGAAAACCAACCCTTGTTAAATGCTTTACTTTATACGGCTTTGGTGTGTTCACCTTTTGGATTTCGTTATAAATATGTATAGTTGTATGATGTGTCTCTATTTACGTCGGTTAAAGTTTTCTTGAACTCTATGTTTATGAAGACAAGATTGTTTGGTTCATTCTGCACGCCTTTTGATTGTGTCTTCATGAAATAACAATAACATATATAGGCGAGCGATGTGGTTGGTCTTGAGGTGCTTAACACGTAAAGATGACTATAAGGTCATGTCCATTATATTATGGTCATGCAGGAACATTTTCTCTCATCTTGTTGTTGTGTACAGCAGTTTTAAGACATTTTCTATAAGACATTCATGATGAAACGAAGCAAAATTGTTGCGACTTTTATGGACTTACCTCTTTGCTTTATTATGTCTTGAATGAGTACATATTATAATCATATTGTGCATATAAAAGTTGTGCAAATTGGATTGTCAAGTTGTTGTTGGTGTTTTTTTTTTTTGCTTCTGACATTCACTCGTTTCCTTAATGCTTAAAATTTTTTTTTTCTTCACCATAATTTTTATATTGAGAACTTAACGCTTCGCTGGTCGCAGACAAAATGAAAGTGAAGTGGCGCTTTATTTAATCATAGCAGCAGGATGAAGTTTTTAATTGCCATCATGTGTAGTTGTTTTGTTTTCTTATTCTTTATCGTGTTCTTGTATAATAGTTATGAAGATTGTTCGTGCATCTTATTGAAATAAGTACAGCGAAATTGATTTCACTTTGTATAAGATTAATGTAAAATGTCTTTTTAAATGATTGTCATTGAATGTAGATTAGATTGGGAATAAGAAAGTGCAGCTTTGAGGAACACTATAGTATGTAAGATCAGCTTTTATTATAAAGATTGATAAACATGTTATGTATTTACAAAAAAATTTAATTTTTTTTATTGGTTTGCTTACCCTTAGGCCTTATGGCTTAATATTGAGACCCATAAATTATAGAGTCCTTTAGAAATATTTATTTTGTATAATTTGGAACCCCTTTTACATAATATTAATACTATTTTTTGATTACAAAAAATGCTCGTGTAAAAGTTGACACAAGTCATGTTATCATTTTGAAAGTTTTTAGAACATTTTTGATAACAACAACTGTTACATTTCATCATTGCCCCCAATTTAACTATTTTATTGATAAAAATGAAAGCCTAATCAAAATATTATGTCCACAACTCAAACAATTTGATGAATTTCTTACTTTTTTTTATAAAAATCTGATAACAATTATTTTTCTGCTTTGTTACAAAGTGGTAAAAATTTTTGGGGTCTTTACCCTTATTTGCATAACACTCCGTCAAACATAACTTGTTCACATAATGATAAAAGTCCCCTCCAAACACACTAAACCTATTGACTGAATTGATTTGCCATTATTATTATTCCTTTTATTCATTATATTAACCACAAAAGGCATTTATCTTTTATATAAATAAAGACTTGGCCTAATTGTGTATCTCTTCTGTAAAGAAGTTGTTTTTTTCCTCACAAATCCCATCACCCCCCAAACCATTTAGTATTGACGTTCTTTGATACGCAGTCCTTAACAAATTGTACAATATCGTGGGAACAAGCACTTGATGGGACTTGCCGCATCCCTAAAATACCCAACTCACACATACACACGCGTGTGGGACAAATAGAATTGGCCATTACTTTTTTATTACTTTTTGATATAGTATGTTGGAAGAAGAATCAGTTTATGTGTTCCTGTGGGAAACCCATCCATCCAAAGGAAAATATTATGACACATCACACATTGTTGCTGGTTATAGACAGACACGTTTCGAAGCATATTATTTTGATCAATTCTAAAATTAGTTTTTCAGCAATTCGTCATTTTCAGAAAACAGATTTACCAAAAAAAATTGTTTTTGGGTTTTCCACGAAAACGTGTGTATGTGAAAATTTTATTTGAAACAATGGTTTTAATAACATTTTGTGTGGTCACGCATTTGAAACAAATTACCGGCATTTCATTGAACTCAAAAGAATAAAAGAAAAGTTTCTACAACATCAAATCAAGTTGGTATTTTATGAACGAGATCTTAATGCCGCTTTACACTCAACGCGGGTGACTTTTGTCAATACACGTGAAGGAAAATTCCTCTTAATGCATTGTTCACGATCGTCTTTATTTATTTTATTGCCCACTATTTTTCTCGTTAAACACAACCCTCTGTCAAAGGCAAGGGAATATGGCCTCCTTTTACACACTCGGACATAAAAATACCGTTTTTGGGTACACACATTGTGTGGCTGAAAGAGAAATGTTCTGACCATAAATTAGTCAGGATTACTTGACTATTTATTTATTTATTCTCCTTTGCTCAACACACTGTTTTTGGATGTATTTAAGTGTGCATGTCCTGCAAGTCCAGATTCGTTCCGCCTTCTAAATTTGTTGCTTTACTTGGACTTATATTTTTTGTTTTTCCGATGTGTCTCTTTCCCCCCATGGAAAAATGAAAACAAATGGGTTGTTTGTTTTGTTAATCAACCGAGAAAACTTATGCCAGTATTCAATTAAAAATGAATGCGTACATAAAGAATTAAGAAAGAGAAGAATACATGTGGTGAGAAAAGGGAATGAAGAAAGTTAGCTGGATTTAAGTGTTTGTCTGGATTTCGTGGGTGTTGAAATGGAATTGGTTGGTTCAAAGTTAGTTTCAAGGATATTTCAATTGTAATTAAACTGTCACAAAGAGTTCATTGTTTGGCAAAGTGTCAATGAACATGTTTTTGGGCCTTACAGTCCATTAAGATTTGCACATACAATATGTACTTACATTGTTATTTCATAGAATCCCCAAAATGTTTTGAAAAGAAAATTGATTTCTTGATTTGTAACGCCTACACTCCATTTCAGTGAAGAAAACATAAAGTCATGTCTTTGTTATAATCTTAAAATAGCAACGTCTTTGAGGAAAATTTTGTGTTCTTAAAAATGTCTGCAGGATCTTGTTCTTAAAGACCATTTATTTACTTTCACATTATAATTTTTATTTTTTGATAAAAATAATAATGAAATTGAAAAAAAAAATGTAATTTCCCCTCTCAGTTAAAACCATCCACATTTTTCATCTGTTTTACGAACCGCATAAAGCGCCTCCACCCACAATCTACTTACAATTTGCCTCAGTTCCGCAATAAAGAATAAGTTTTCGGAAAAATAGGCCAATCGTCCAACGCATCACAGCGTTTCTATACTACTGATGAAATGCATACACTTCATAAAGAACAATAAAACGTCATATAGTTTAACATGCATTTAACCAATAAACCACACTCACATATGGTGACATTAATTTCCACACATTTTTTTAAAAATTCAGCATGTAATGAAATCCCATTGGTGTTCCACAATTGATGAGTCCACAAAATCCATATAGTTACGTCTCATTTGTGACGCAAGTCGTAACCCAATTTTATTCAAGCGGAAGCAATCACCACACCGGGTTTCTCCATATCAAATACCTAGATCTATCTGTGGCACTCCGGTAATTAATAATATCGGAAGTATTTTCAAACTAAGCCATAAAATCTTCGTCCAAATATCGCTTGAGATCATTAGCACACATTAAAACCGCTGCAATCAAGTCGTTTGTGCAAGCCTGATGATGGGTTGGGGGGGCTGACAACTTTATATATACTTTGATGTGCATATTGCACAAATATGCCGTGCTTATATTTGAAGATTCCTATACCGTATCAATATAACATCAAAACGTACTGTGATGTCTTTTATAGTTATAACCGCAACTCATTTCCGTGAGTGCTTCTTTGATGACATAAGTATAATGTGCGCGGTTTCTGATGTTTGCGATAAGTTTAATGAGTCTCTTTGTGTAATTTAATTATTATCACAATTTTAATATTCATCTAGGATTTATAGAACATTTCAAAAGCGCGTCTTTTCATTTTGATGTGCGACCCTTTATGGGTATAGTGTGCAGCTTGTTTAAGTTTTTACTGAAGTGCTGTTAGGTGCGTCTCACATTGTGAAGACGGATCGAAAGTTTTGTGTGTACCTTGGCTCGTTTATTATAGTAGGAAGAAACTTTTTCATTAAGTACAGATTATTGTACCTTAAGGAGCCATTTGAGTTAAGTGCGATAATAATGTGGACTAGGGACTTATTGCCCAAGTTCAATGACCATGGAATTGACGTCTCACTTTATTTTCTGCAGTCTTAATTGTTGAAAGTGTGTGGTGATTAGCAGAGTTAGTGGAGCTCGTTTCTGAAGGTTTTGTTTCCAAGGTTTAGGTTCTCCTTAAAAATACATACAATATATAAAATTGGATTAAATTATTTCACATAAATTAAAGGTAACTTCTTAATCATTTTTAATATTAACGTTGGTTTTTGATGGACGTTTTTATGATTAGGATGCCAGATTATCTTTCATTATTCCCCTGTTTTGGCATATTCCCTCGTTTAAATCCCATTTAAAATGGATTGAATAATTAATATCACTCGTAAATGGATTCTAAATGTAATTCCAACTGTGGTAATTCAACCTCTTAATGAGGTTCACATCAAATGCTCCTTTCCAAAAACAAAATGCCAACTATTAACCCTCCGAAATGGAAATATAATCCATCATTCTTAAAAGATAAAAATTTTCTAACTGATTCATGCACGACTACCGTATGTAATTGTAATTCCCAAAAGCCATGTTCAATCTCTCTACTGAATCCCCGCATTCAATCTGCAAAACCCTCACAACGAATAAACACCGAGTATAAGTTCTTTTGAATGAATATATAGACTGTCGCGCCGCCATCCATACGACCTGCCAAATGTCTTTGGCGCGTCATTTGATTGACATGCCAAGAGAATACGTATATCGTGTGCAAAGCCGCATACTTCAAATCGTCAGCTCCTTGTATTTCCACACAGTGTGTCGGAAATGGATTTTTATGAATATTGGTTTACACTCATCTCCCCACAGCCATAAAGCATTTAAAGGCTGACGCATCCAAAATTCCTCACTGCCGCTTCATATTTATATATAATACATTCAAAGTCACGCACTCCCCCAAAATTTGAGTGTGGATGATCAAATTGAAATTCGAGTTTGAGGGTTGTTATTCTGTCTATGCGTAATATGGCATGGCGTGTGTGCAGCATCTGCAGACGAATGTACCATCCAGACCGTTTCTACAACATCCATTCGGTTAATGTGGGTGCTCAATCGAATGTAATCCCAAGTGAGTTGTGGGCGGGGTGGAGCAATCACTCTTGGATGCGTACTTGTGTACTGTGTATATGCAGAAGTAACAATAACAGATCTTTATCGATAGTGGGGAGGACATGTTTTTGCAACGCAAGGGGACAATTTCCCCCCCAATTATAACAAAATGTATTGTGCGCCCTGTAATATGTTTATGAGTGTGTAACGTATGTGCTGGTACAATATGGACGCTGGGAATATAATAAAATACAATTTGAATTACATCCGCCTGAAGCGGATAAATGCACAAAAGACACTTCCAATTTGAATTTATTGGAGAAGATTAAATTAGACGCTTTGATGTGCTCATTGCACTTAATGGGGGTGATGTTGTTTGAGATGAGGATCTAAGCAATATCATAGTAGCGCTGGAATGCCATGTAAATACTCCTTCTTGCATTTCTGCATAGCTGAGATTTTATGAGCACGTAATTTGGGCTGGAAGCATTTTTTATTGGCAACTTCTTTGATGCTTTTGCACAATTTTTACTAATTTGCTTTTGTGTGCAATTCGTTAGTGCTCATAGAATGGTAATTAGGAGTCATAGAAAGAACATGAAGGGATGAGGAAAAAACGTATTATTTTTTCCCTGATTCCTTTTTCAGATTTCTAATTGTTAATGCCTGCTTTTTAAAAGATGAATAAAACTTTTGTATTATAAATATTTTACATAGAGTATAGTCATCTTAACATCCTGCACAACGTGGCGTTTCATTGTGATAAAAGTTTTGCGAGCGCTGCACATAAAAGCATAATCCACGCCATTATCCAGTTAAAGCTAAGTCTGCTTCACTGCGATGACAATGCATTGCGTCAATAAAAGCAACGGAAAAAATCGAGTCAAGAAATCACATTATGCCAGAACGTATATTGTGATTCTCACATACAGTTACGGTAAAGGGCCGCCAGCGATGCCTTATCCGACGCGTTAAGGAATTATAAAAAAAAGACTGAGGGTATAAAAAGAATCTCGTTAGGCACTCGTACGTGAGCACATACCGACTGATATTCATCTAGTATGAGTCATTTTCCATTTATATCCTACTTTATAAATACCATCCCTATTAATATCAACTAGGAGTGACCCTACCCACTTGTATTTGCTATAAAAACCAGTCTAAAACCGCCGCCAACCAGACCATGAACAACGTCGTAGTCGTACACTCACCGAAAATCTGTTATAGATCAAGATTAATCACGAACTCTCATTCTCTCTATTCCAACATGTATTCATAACTACCCCCTAAATAATTTATTAGTCACATTTAACTGGCACCCCTTACACACACATATTACACACCTCACCATTTTGCAATCCTCACCCCCTCCATAAACAAAACACCTTCGCACAAACATCAAATTTATGAGGTAATTTTCTTGTCATTACAGGGGTTAGAGATTCCGCCATCGACGACCATCTCGACTGCCACCACGCTCACCACAATACCACCAACAACTGCTGCCGTCATCAACAATAATACGGCCGCCGTTGTAACACGTTTACGTCCACACAGTCACACATCGTCCGAACGCACCGACTCCTACCGTTTCTCAATGGCGAATCTCGAGGAAACACACGAGGCCGAGCTGGACGCAATATTGGGCGAGCTATCACTGCTGGAGCAACGCAATGATAGCGGCCGTTTGGGGCGGACGCACAGCCGGTCCAATTCAACGGTATCCGGTGCAACGAACACAACAATTTCGTCATCGGAGAGTGGCACTGGTAGCAGCTCCGAAAATGGACAATTACGGGAGCCGCGCACAGAAAGTCCAGATAATGATTCGGCGTTCAGTGACACGGTGTCATTGTTGTCGAGTGAGTCGTCAGCGTCCAGTGGGGTCAGTGCTGGACATTTGAAGAATTTTCCAGTCAATGCTAATCAAATTCAGGTAATTTTAGAAAAATGTTGATCCTTAAAATACGTTTTTTTATTTGACATTTAACAAGTTATCTAATTGGTACGTCAAGTGAATTTATTACAAGTTAAAGGAGAGTTACAAAATAATGGAACGCATTTGCACCAATCTGACATGTTGACATTTCCGCGACATTTAAATTTGCCTATATCTTGTGCTCGGTGGAGCGCGTAAACATAATTTTATTCCCTCATGTTTACCTACGTATGGAACGCAGACGCTATTTTCACAAACTTGAAAGATCTTTCTCTCTGAACCTATATTATAACATTTTCCAGTTATTTTGATTACTTTTTTATGTTCCTTTTTGTATATTTGCATCAGTAAATTTCTAGAAGTAAACACAATATTAAATATTATCTTTGAATTTTTGTTTATCTTTCGCCTGGTGGCACAGATTGACAGCGGCAAAGCGGCAAAAATCCATTTGGCCTTACAGAAATTGGAACACGCGTCCGTGCGTCGCCTATTTGTGAAAGCATTCACAACAGATGGTGCATCCAAGTCGCTGCTTGTGGACGAACGGATGACCTGTGGCCATGTAACGCGACTGCTCGCCGACAAGAATCACGTCCAAATGGAGCCGCACTGGGCTCTCGTTGAGCACCTGCCTGACTTGCAAATGGGTAAGTGTCTTGACAACATGCGTCAGTCGTATTACCATCCCCGATATACGTTTCTCTTGTATTAACGTCATGTTGATATAATCCACGGTTCTGTTTTTATCATGCACACTTTTTGTTTTCATTTACCTAATCTTTATGCGTGTGTGAAGAAAAAGTAATCATGTGTGCATATTGTATGATGTGATCCAGCACACATGTTGCACTGTGGCAGAATACATTTTGCTGATCTCGTTTTTATTTCAATGCAGCACCAGTAATGTGTGTTTTGTGTGTGATGAGATGAGGGTTGTTTGGTTGGGTGCGGAAGCAGCCACAATCCACATTACAAGCCGGGTGTTATGATAAAAAGCACCAAACGTGGGCGATGAATTGGATTTATTATTTTGTCTTCCCAGTAAAAGAATTAATTTTATTATCACAAGACATGTCACGGTTGTATGCTCTCTTCTTGGTGCAAGAGCTCGTAACTACATGTCTGCTTGAATGAATGCCACCTGTTCCAGTTGGTGGAGTTTTCAGCTTCATGCGTTTGATATTTTTCAGTTTAACTTTGTATGTGCAGACTGCAGAGGGGAGTCTCACGTTCTACGTACGGGTTTTTTAATTACCTGTACAGTTTTATTTTATGATTCAACATGTTGGGAGTGGAGCAAGGGGGGACACATGGAAAACGCTGACGGAATTACATAAACGCTATGTGCAAGATAAACTCAATTATAAAACGCGCCCCTAATTTAAGCAGACTACAGTCAGTTTTTCACCAACTTTTCATCGTTTTATGGATTAGGCTTTTAATTAAATTTTTGTCCATAAACTGTAAACTAATTGAATGTTTAAGCTTTTGTTCTGACAGGGGAAACGTCTGAGTCATTAATCATTTAAAATTTTGGTGTGTTCCTTTAAGTTCTTTTCTAAAATTTACGGATGTATTCCCAAAAATGTTTAAATGTTGGCAAAAGTTAAATTTTTATATTGTAAATAATATTGTCAATATTTTACAAAGTATTGTCAATATTCTGCAGAAAGTTTTAAACATTTTAATATCTATTTGCATTTTTAACTTTTGGTGTTGAAAACCTTGAGAAAAATTTCATTTCCTGGAATAAATATGACGAATTTTCAATTTTAAAATAATTCATCCTGAAAATTATTCTCGATTTCACTCAATGTTTTCTTGGGCATATTTAAACCAAATTATCCAGATTGAAAATTGGCGCCAAAAAGACTCATCATAATAAATATTTAATCGTCTAAAAGCAATTCCATTAAATTGTTGCTCCAATTCGCATTCCTCTTCTTTGTTTACAACCGCAATTCGACTTACTTTCTTCCATTATTACTCCACAATAATAATTCAATTTATTATATTGTTCAAGTCAATACATCCGCAGTTGTCTTTACGCGCGTACATACGACTTGAACTTGACACGATGCGAATTCCCACATAATTTTACATAAATTTGAGTGAGTTGCAAAAGAAAAGAAAGAAGCCCGCGATGACTGTTACACTTGCTGTTTCGTATAAATACGTATGTAAGTACTTGTACACTTCGTCGTAATGCGGATGATGATCTAATTCTTCCTTTTCAAATGGTTTCCGCTCGATGAGCACACACCAAATAGGAGTTTCTAATGAGTGAACA
Organism: Sylvicola cinctus; assembly: GCA_963854165.1. Lineage (NCBI taxonomy): Eukaryota > Metazoa > Arthropoda > Insecta > Diptera > Anisopodidae > Sylvicola > Sylvicola cinctus. Next base: position 31,765,730 of record OY974083.1, on the reverse strand, counting down.
TGAAAACTCGATTGCGTATCCATTTAATGAAAGGGAATCTCTCGTGATTGTTGTTCATCATTGTTTTATTACTGCATAATTTAATATTTATACTTCGGCGAGAATCTATCTACTTTTAAATCAGGCAACACTAAAATGTAATACACACGCAGATTACTAGGTTGTGGAACTTTCATGCAACAAAGCTGGATCGAATTTGCTGTAATAAGTATTTATAAGTTATACATAACATGGCCACTGCATGAATACTGGCCATTGAGCAATAAAATTGAACCTATTTTTTATGGGTTTAGTGTAAAGGGATGTGATAAGGACGAATCCGCAACAAAAAATATACTGACTTGATTAGCTTGGGAGTGGGAATAATGTTTTTATTGCAAAATGATGGAAAGATATTCAGTGTGGGTTAAGGCTTGGGTTGCTCAATAAATTAATCTGGCAGTAGTTCCGGCCACATTACGCCGGAAAGGGATAGTCCCTTTTGCTTGGGGGATACGTTTATACAAAATGTAGTGGTATCAGACATCAGTGGTTTGGTTGGGAAATAATTTATTACATCTGTATCAATCTTGTTCTTCTCATCACACAATAGTTCATCTTCCAATTGAGTAAAATTTATGTTATGTATAAATTGATGACTTATGTTCATCATTAATTGGTTTTATCTTTTTTATAGAACGGCTTTTTGAGGACCACGAACTTCTTGTTGACAACTTAATGCTATGGACACGCGATTCCAAAAATCGGGTACTATTCCTACAGCGACACGACAAAATCTCCCTGTACAACACACCGGAGATCTTCCTGCCTGGCACACAAATGGCGCCAGGAAGTGATCACGACGAGCATACAAGGTAACATTTTTCAAGAATTTAAATTAACAACAGCGATTTAACAATTTATTTTTCATTTTCAGATCAATGTTGCTCGAAGAATTTTTCACCAATGGTGGCCAAATTTCCATGGAGGGACCGCTCTATCTGAAGAGTGACTCAAAAAAGGGTTGGAAGCGTTACCACTTTGTGCTTCGCCAATCTGGACTATATTATTTCCCCAAGGAGAAAACAAAATCACCACGAGATCTGCTCTGCCTCGCCCTTTTTACCGGCCACGATGTCTACAAAGGATTGGGATGGAAAAAGAAGCACAAGGCACCCACTGAGTACACGTTTGCATTGAAATCCCCGAAGACGCCGCTTACATCAAAAACCATCAGGGCTGTGAAAATGATGTGCGCCGAAGATGGTGACACACTGGAGCGATGGATTACGGCGATTCGTGTCGCAAAGTATGGCAAACGTTTGTTGGACAATCACAAGGTGCTGTTGGAGGATTTGGCACGCGAAGAGCTGGATAAATTCTCATCAACGCGTAGCGGCTCCATTGGTAGTATAGTCTCCTCGATTCCGTCAATTGGTGGTAGTAGCATTAGTAGTGGCATTAGTAGTACCAATGGCAATGTTCCTCAGTCAACCAATGGTCGGCTATCGCGTGCGTCCAGCTCCAGTTCAAGTGGATGTCTCTCTGATGAAAACAATGGATTTGATTCGGAATTCACAACTGGCACAATCAAGCGAAAGCCTTCGATGAAACCAAATATACCGCTTACATCGATGACACGCCAACTTAAAGAGGTTGGTGAGACAACAATGGGTGGTGACTCTAGCACACCAACCTCACCAGAGCGTGGTGGTACGCTAACACGTCGTCACAGTCGCCGACGCAGTGAAGAGAGCAACAACAGCGGCACACTAAAGCGTCGACCAACAAATCGAGGATCCGTGGAGAGTATGTCCTCGTCCTGTTCCACACCAACACCAACGCCTAGTGCCCCAGGCACACCAATTTGTGGATCATCACAACCAATTTATGACACAACAAAAGTAGTAATGTCGCCAGTCCCCGTAGTCGGCAATCCAATGGACACAATGCCATCCTGTATGACAGACTCAACGTTCTCATTGCCACCACCTCCAGACGATCTGGGCACAACACTCAGTGGCTCAACATTTTCACTGGACTCATTACCACCACCACCAATGCCATGCGAATTAAATGGTGACCTTAATGGCTCACAAATGTCACTGGTCAGTCTTCCACCACCGCCGCCTGACGTTTCACCAATGTTCCAGCAATTGCAGTCGCCTACCAAAATTTTGTCCGCCCTTCATCATGCGACACCACCACCACCTCCAGCGACAGTTCAAGTGAACATCTGCAATTCTCCAAATCCCATATATGGCATTAATCATAATAATATCACAACAAATGGTAATGGCATCAAAGTTGAGCCATTGTACGTCAAATCAATTAAGCCTTCAATAAAGGCGCCTCCCTACAAGTCACCACCACCTTACAATGGCACAAATGGCACTCCCACGCCACCCATACTGCCACCACCGGCTGTCAAATCGGTGTCATTCGCCGAATCACCAGTGCTGTTGCGTCGCAAAGTCTGTTTTGAGGATCAAGTTTACGGCAACACACAGCCACAGCCAATCTCCCCGCGACGCACATTGAGTAACTCAATGGTGGCTGCGCCTCCACCACCACCACGTGCTGAGGCCACACGACTCTCGACATCCCAGACTTCGCCAAAGCGGCTGGCTGATTCCACCTCAAATCCGCCACACAATTTCCTCAAGGATCTGCAACGGGTGATGCGTAAGAAATGGCAAGTTGCACAAAAGTGTAAATTGGAACCAGCCACAACCCCACACGAAGTTTTGGGATTTCGCGATTTCAATGGGGCAGAGTTGTTAAACGGCAGCTCAACACATTACTATCGCGAGACGGCGAATGTTAGCAATTGGGTGCAAGAACACTATGGGGGTGATTGTTTGTATGAGAATCTTGGCGCTGACATGGGGTTGGAGCCAATTTTGGGGGCCAAAAAACGACCACCACCACCACCGCCCAAGAGGAGTGAGACTACACAGCTGACTCACCGTACTTGAAACTGATGTAGGTGACCAGTGTTTTTCGTTATCGTTGCGCAGATTGGCGTGTGTGCTTGTGTGTGCCATAGGCTCATCAATAATTGCAGTTTAAGTTATCGTCCTAGAATCATAGTTTTACGTGGAATGAAGTATCCAGTCACGATATGATTTATTTGAGAGTGACAAACAAATTTTTGTGTATGTGAGTCGAAGTTTTTTTTTAATGAAAATTAACAGATGGCATAGTCCTGATTGTCTTAGGGATCACCATTTAGGGAATGGTGGTCGAAAGTAGTCAACAATTATAGTTACACAATTGGCATAAATAAATTGCGATTCTTTTGTTTGAAAATTAATAATTAAAAATTTACACAATAGGTAGATAAATATTTAAATAAAATTGGCAAATAACGAAATTAAATCAAATATTTAACTCCAATTTGGCATAAAATAAAAATTAGCAAAAAAATAAAAAATTACAGAAATTTAAAAAAAACGAAATTGTTGACAAGACAAATAATTATTCTAATTACGAGAATAAGTTGGTGCTTCTTAACTGTAGCTAATTTATAGAAGATAAATGAAACTTATATTATGTGAAGAATTTTGATGAAAAAATGGGTGAAAAAAAAACAGTGAATTTATATAAAAAATTTAATTAAACAGAAAAACTATGAAATGTATAAAAAAAAGAATGTATTTGATTAAATTTTTCAAAATACTTTTTTAAATTATATTAATTTTAAAATTGAATGATTAATTTGGCGATAAGTTGTAAATTTTGTGTGAATTAAAAAAAACTAATAATAAGTTGGTAAAATTCACTTATAAAGTGTGTAAAAAAATGTTTTACCAATTAATAAAAAAAAAAAAATACACACCATTCTTTCGCTACAAATTGGCACAATGTCTTTAGTTTAAATAAACTTAAAATATAAATATTAAATAACAAACTAAACTACATGAAACAATCCTAAAAAATTTGTAAAAACCATCTTACTTATTGTTAAAATACAACTGCCACTTAAGACAGCGAATTCAAATTTTGTAAATCAAAAAAATAATTTTTGAGACTGGCCCGGTTGGCGTATTGTTCTAACAACAATACATGATGCAGGTGATTCGTAATTTTGGACTGGTAACACTCAATGTGTGAAAAATGAATGAAAAAAAAATTATTAGAATTTGGAAAATTTTTGCTGTGAAGTAAAAAATCACTCATTTACACTCAATATAATAATTATTACAAAAAATATTGTATATTGTAAAGAAATAACATTAAAAAGCCGTTTAATTTTAATAAAAACATAATTATAGCAGTTTTTGATGTCATTTAATATAAAAAAGAAATCACTTAGTAATTCTCAATCATAATATACATACTAAATTATAATGAAAATAAAGAAGTACTCAATACGGTTTATATTAAGCGAATATTTTATTGTTAGCTTCAAAATGTAAAATCTGCGCTTTTTGTGTATGAATTTATGTTAATTACTAAGTGACAACAACAACTACAGTTTATAGAAAATTTAAGATAACAACGTTATGGTTTCAAATTCAGTAACCAAAGCCAAAAAAAAACAACCGCTTTTGCAAATAACTCAAATAGACTTGTTTTTTAATTTACAATAACAGAAAAAAAAATCAAACTTTTTGATAAAAACTGCATCTTTGTATGGATTTAAATGTTAAAAAGTAAATTAATAAATAAAAATAAAACAATAAAATGAAATAAAAATGAAGACTCATTGATGTGCTGCAACTTAATGGAACAGTCTATATTAATTAAACGGCCAATAAATGTAACTGAAATACCTTCCACTCGCGAATAGCATTTTGATATTGATATATTTGTAAACTAATATACCAAGGGACAAGATATTTAACAAAACAAACCGAAAAGCATCACAATTTGAATGCAATACAATTACAATAAACTCATGAATAAAATCACCCAAACACACTAAACTATATAGAGTTATACATTATGGAAGAAAAAACACATAAAATATTAATTATTCTATGGAAATTACAATACATATTATTATAAATTTATGATTTGTTGCCAATGCAAGAGCGATTTTTTTGCATTAAAATCATGCAATTCAATAATGCGCTGTCGTTCAAATGCGTTCAATCTATATATTTATTATTATAAAACGATTAGGAATTAAAAACTAATAAATTGTAATTTGTAGTTTTAAACTTGCATATACCATAACGTGGATATGTTTTTCTCTGATTTTCTCATCTTTCATGTTTGTAATTTTTTTATGACCTTTATTATATGATTTTTAATCGATTCTTTACTTTTTAATTTTTAACTATACATAAATATATTGAATATTTTTTTAATTATTGTATAAACTATACTACTTTGTTGAAGAAATATACTGATTGTTTGTTTTCTTTATCTTTCAACCTCCTTCTATCCAATTATTTTTTACAAAGTGCAATGTAAAATATCACGCAAAATATTATTATGTCAATAAAATGCATTAAAACATTATACGGCGTTGTGTTCACAATTTTTTAAAATAATTTTCTTATTTATTACAGATATTTTACAAAAATACTCTTACAACGTTTTAAACTTTCAGGCCGTTAACGATTGTTGTGTGAGTTTCTTCTAAACCAATTCAGAAAAAGTCACAAATTTATATTTAAGTTATTTTATTAAAAGAGTCCAGTCCCATATGAATCCCTAATATATTTAATTATTATACTCGTACTGGCATAGCGACATATCACCGCCCGGTACTATATCCGCGCGGAGATATGTCGTTCTTAGTTTGGCGGAGTTATGTCGTTTTCTGAAAGTAATATCTCCGCGCGGAGAAATAAGAATCCAGTTTGCAGAAAGTGTTACAATCACCAATCAAAATTACATTTAAAAAATCAGCATTGTAGACACATAATTGAAGAAAATACATTTTGGCCTGAAAAACAGCAAAGGGGTACCCATTGGTTTTTTTTTCATTTTGGGACCAAAAATTCAACTTTTGTTTTTCTCGAAAATTTTGATGCAGAACTATTAAAAAAGAGATTCTAAGGTTTTTTAGAAATCATTTCCATATAAATTTGGAAAAAAGTGTCAATCTTCATGGTTAAAATCAGTATTACAAAATTTTGGAAATTTTGGGTGTTGTTGTTGTATTGCATATAAAATTGACGGTGAAAGACGTACATAAAGTGAAATGAACATTGTCATAAATCAAGGTGTTAACCGGGTATTTGGTATAATAAAATTGGTAAAATGTGTGTGTTTTTCGATTTTGACCCATTCAATTGTGAGCCGTATTTGTCGATGACGGGATATTCTTCAATCACCAGTCATAATTATGGCCCTATGAGATTTTAAAATAGGATGTTGGAATTTTAACTTCGTCAGCATTTCAGGTTTAATAATTCAGGTTAGCTTGACTTTTAGAGAGTGCCTAATGGGATTATGGCCCGTCAGAAATTTGAATCGGTGTACAATTAGTGTTTGTTTTCACGATTTTGACACTTTTCCGTTTGAATTTTCTTGATTTTCTTAAAAACTATGAATGTAGTGGTTAAGAAGAGTACAACAAAAAAAAACCTATGCAAATCGGATACTCCATTTCAAAGCTTTGGAATTATAAAAAATTTCGCAAATATATTGCTCCCAATCATATAATTGGCAATATATATGACTGCGGCGACCATATTTTTACGAAATTTAAAAAAAATATTGTTATAGTGACCATATTTGAAGTGAAATTTTTGAAAAATAAGGTTGTAACGACCATAATAAGGTCACTCCAACCATATATACGGTTACTCTAACCATTTTTTTTAGTTTCGTAAAAATATGGTTACTCCAACCATTAATATGGTCACTCCAAAAATATTTTCCAACAAAAATCTTAAAAATATGGTCACTCCAACCTATATATGGTTACTCTATCCATATTTTTTTTAAATTTCGAAAAAAAATGGTTACTCCAACCATATATATGGTCACTCCAACCATATTTTCCAACAAAAATCGTAAAAATATAGTCACTTCAACCATATATATGGTTACTCCAACCATATTTTCCAACAAAAATCTTTAAAAATTAGTTACTCCAACCATATATATGGTCACTCCAACCATTTTTTTTTAAATTTCGTAAAAATATGGTTACTCCAACCATATTTTATTTAAATTTCGTAAAAATATGGTTACTCCAACCATATTTTCCAACAAAAATTTTAAAAATAAGGTCACTCCAACCATTTTTTTTTTAAATTTCGTAAAAATATGGTTACTCCAACCATATTTTATTTAAATTTCGTAAAAATATGGTTACTCCAACCATATATATGGTCACTCCAACCATATTACCCAATAAAAATTGTAAAAATATGGTTACTCCAACCATATTTTCCAAAAAAAATCTTTAAAATATGGTCACTCCAACCATTTTTTTTTTAAATTTCGTAAAAATATGGTTACTCCAACCATATTTTATTTAAATTTCGTAAAAATATGGTTAATCCAACCATATATATGGTCACTCTAACCATATTTTCCAACAAAAATTTTAAAAATAAGGTCACTGCCAACCATATATATGGTCACTCCAACCATATTTTCCAACAAAAATCGTAAAAATTTAGTCACTCCAACCATATGATCACCACAACCATTTTTTTTTTAAATTTCGTAAAAATATGGTTACTCCAACCATATTTTATTTAAATTTCGTAAAAATATGGTTAATCCAACCATATATATGGTCACTCTAACCATATTTTCCAACAAAAATTTTAAAAATAAGGTCACTGCCAACCATATATATGGTCACTCCAACCATATTTTCCAACAAAAATCGTAAAAATTTAGTCACTCCAACCATATGATCACCACAACCATTTTTTTTTTTAATTTCGTAAAAATATGGTTACTCCAACCATATTTTATTTAAATTTCGTAAAAATATGGTTACTCCAACCATATATATGGTCACTCCAACCATATTTTCCAACAAAAATCGTAAAAATATAGTCACTTCAACCATATATATGGTCACCACAACCATTTTTTTTTTTAATTCCGTAAAAATATGGTTACTCCAACCATATTTTATTTAAATTTCGTAAAAATATGGTTACTCCAACCATATATATGGTCACTCCAACCATATTTTCTAACAAAAATTTTAAAAATAAGGTCACTCCAACCATATATATGGTCACTCCAACCATTTTTTTTTTAAATTTCGTAAAAATATGGTTAGTCCAACCATATTTTATTTCAATTTCGTAAAAATATGGTTACTCCAACCATATTTTCCAACAAAAATTTTAAAAATAAGGTCACTCCAACCATATATATGGTCACTCAAACCATTTTTTTTTTAAATTTCGTAAAAATATTGTTACTCCAACCATATTTTATTTCAATTTCGTAAAAATATGGTTACTCCAACCATAAATATGGTCACTCCAAAAATATTTTCCAACAAAAATCTTAAAAATATGGTCACTCCAACATATATATGGTTACTCTAACCATATTTTTTTTAAATTCCGTAAAAATATGGTTACTCCAACCATATTTTATTTAAATTTCGTAAAAATATGGTTACTCCAACCATATATATGGTCACTCCAACCATATTTTCTATCAAAAATTTTAAAAATAAGGTCACTCCAACCATATATATGGTCACTCCAACCATTTTTTTTTTAAATTTCGTAAAAATATGGTTAGTCCAACCATATTTTATTTCAATTTCGTAAAAATATGGTTACTCCAACCATATTTTCCAACAAAAATTTTAAAAATAAGGTCACTCCAACCATATATATGGTCACTCAAACCATTTTTTTTTTAAATTTCGTAAAAGTATGGTTACTCCAACCATATTTTATTTAAATTTCGTAAAAATATGGTTAATCCAACCATATTTTCCAACAAAAATTTTAAAAATAAGGTCACTGCCAACCATATATATGGTCACTCCAACCATATTTTCCAACAAAAATTTTAAAAATAAGGTCACTCCAACCATATATATGGTCACTCAAACCATTTTTTTTTTAAATTTCGTAAAAATATTGTTACTCCAACCATATTTTATTTCAATTTCGTAAAAATATGGTTACTCCAACCATAAATATGGTCACTCCAACCATATTTTCCAACAAAAATCGTAAAAATATAGTCACTTCAACCATATATATGGTCACCACAACCATTTTTTTTTTTAATTCCGTAAAAATATGGTTACTCCAACCATATTTTATTTAAATTTCGTAAAAATATGGTCACTCCAACCATATTTTCTAACAAAAATTTTAAAAATAAGGTCACTCCAACCATATATATGGTCACTCAAACCATTTTTTTTTTAAATTTCGTAAAAATATGGTTAGTACAACCATATTTTATTTCAATTTCGTAAAAATATGGTTACTCCAACCATATTTTCCAACAAAAATTTTAAAAATAAGGTCACTCCAACCATATATATGGTCACTCAAACCATTTTTTTTTTAAATTTCGTAAAAATATTGTTACTCCAACCATATTTTATTTCAATTTCGTAAAAATATGGTTACTCCAACCATAAATATGGTCACTCCAAAAATATTTTCCAACAAAAATCTTAAAAATATGGTCACTCCAACCTATATATGGTTACTCTAACCATATTTTTTTTAAATTCCGTAAAAATATGGTTACTCCAACCATATTTTATTTAAATTTCGTAAAAATATGGTTACTCCAACCATATATATGGTCACTCCAACCATATTTTCTATCAAAAATTTTAAAAATAAGGTCACTCCAACCATATATATGGTCACTCCAACCATTTTTTTTTTAAATTTCGTAAAAATATGGTTAGTCCAACCATATTTTATTTCAATTTCGTAAAAATATGGTTACTCCAACCATATTTTCCAACAAAAATTTTAAAAATAAGGTCACTCCAACCATATATATGGTCACTCAAACCATTTTTTTTTTAAATTTCGTAAAAATATTGTTACTCCAACCATATTTTATTTCAATTTCGTAAAAATATGGTTACTCCAACCATAAATATGGTCACTCCAAAAATATTTTCCAACAAAAATCTTAAAAATATGGTCACTCCAACCTATATATGGTTACTCTAACCATATTTTTTTTAAATTCCGTAAAAATATGGTTACTCCAACCATATTTTATTTAAATTTCGTAAAAATATGGTTACTCCAACCATATATATGGTCACTCCAACCATATTTTCTATCAAAAATTTTAAAAATAAGGTCACTCCAACCATATATATGGTCACTCCAACCATTTTTTTTTTAAATTTCGTAAAAATATGGTTACTCCAACCATATTTTATTTCAATTTCGTAAAAATATGGTTACTCCAACCATAAATATGGTCACTCCAAAAATATTTTCCAACAAAAATCTTAAAAATATGGTCACTACAACCTATATATGGTTACTCTAACCATATTTTTTTTAAATTTCGAAAAAAAATGGTTACTCCAACCATATATATGGTCACTCCAACCATATTTTCCAACAAAAATCATAAAAATAAAGTCACTTCAACCATATATATGGTTACTCCAACCATATTTTCCAACAAAAATCTTTAAAAATTAGTTAATCCAACCATATATATGGTCACTCCAACCATTTTTTTTTTAAATTTCGTAAAAATATGGTTAGTCCAACCATATTTTATTTCAATTTCGTAAAAATATGGTTACTCCAACCATATTTTCTAACAAAAATTTTAAAAATAAGGTCACTCCAACCATATATATGGTCACTCCAACCATTTTTTTTTTAAATTTCGTAAAAATATGGTTACTCCAACCATATTTTATTTCAATTTCGTAAAAATATGGTTACTCCAACCATATTTTCCAACAAAAATTTTAAAAATAAGGTCACTCCAACCATATATATGGTCACTCCAACCATTTTTTTTTTAAATTTCGTAAAAATATGGTTAGTCCAACCATATTTTATTTCAATTTCGTAAAAATATGGTTACTCCAACCATATTTTCCAACAAAAATTTTAAAAATAAGGTCACTCCAACCATATATATGGTCACCCAAACCATTTTTTTTTTAAATTTCGTAAAAATATTGTTACTCCAACCATATTTTATTTCAATTTCGTAAAAATATGGTTACTCCAACCATAAATATGGTCACTCCAAAAATATTTTCCAACAAAAATCTTAAAAATATGGTCACTCCAACCTATATATGGTTACTCAAACCATATTTTTTTTAAATTCCGTAAAAATATGGTTACTCCAACCATATTTTATTTAAATTTCGTAAAAATATGGTTACTCCAACCATATATATGGTCACTCCAACCATATTTTCTATCAAAAATTTTAAAAATAAGGTCACTCCAACCATATATATGGTCACTCCAACCATTTTTTTTTTTAATTTCGTAAAAATATGGTTACTCCAACCATATTTTATTTCAATTTCGTAAAAATATGGTTACTCCAACCATAAATATGGTCACTCCAAAAATATTTTCCAACAAAAATCTTAAAAATATGGTCACTCCAACCATATATATGGTCACTCCAACCATTTTTTTTTTTAATTTCCTAAAAATATGGTTACTCCAACCATATTTTATTTCAATTTCGTAAAAATATGGTTACTCCAACCATAAATATGGTCACTCCAAAAATATTTTCCAACAAAAATCTTAAAAATATGGTCACTCCAACCTATATATGGTCACTCCAACCATTTTTTTTTTTAATTTCGTAAAAATATGGTTACTCCAACCATATTTTATTTCAATTTCGTAAAAATATGGTTACTCCAACCATAAATATGGTCACTCCAACCATATTTTCTATCAAAAATTTTAAAAATAAGGTCACTCCAACCATATATATGGTCACTCCAACCATTTTTTTTTTTAATTTCGTAAAAATATGGTTACTCCAACCATATTTTATTTCAATTTCGTAAAAATATGGTTACTCCAACCATATTTTCCAACAAAAATTTTAAAAATAAGGTCACTCCAACCATATATATGGTCACCCAAACCATTTTTTTTTTAAATTTCGTAAAAATATTGTTACTCCAACCATATTTTATTTCAATTTCGTAAAAATATGGTTACTCCAACCATAAATATGGTCACTCCAAAAATATTTTCCAACAAAAATCTTAAAAATATGGTCACTCCAACCTATATATGGTTACTCAAACCATATTTTTTTTAAATTCCGTAAAAATATGGTTACTCCAACCATATTTTATTTAAATTTCGTAAAAATATGGTTACTCCAACCATATATATGGTCACTCCAACCATATTTTCTATCAAAAATTTTAAAAATAAGGTCACTCCAACCATATATATGGTCACTCCAACCATTTTTTTTTTTAATTTCGTAAAAATATGGTTACTCCAACCATATATATGGTCACTCCAACCATATTTTCTATCAAAAATTTTAAAAATAAGGTCACTCCAACCATATATATGGTCACTCCAACCATTTTTTTTTTTAATTTCGTAAAAATATGGTTACTCCAACCATATTTTATTTCAATTTCGTAAAAATATGGTTACTCCAACCATAAATATGGTCACTCCAACCATATTTTCTATCAAAAATTTTAAAAATAAGGTCACTCCAACCATATATATGGTCACTCCAACCATTTTTTTTTTTAATTTCGTAAAAATATGGTTACTCCAACCATATTTTATTTCAATTTCGTAAAAATATGGTTACTCCAACCATATATATGGTCACTCCAACCATATTTTCTAACAAAAATTTTAAAAATAAGGTCACTCCAACCATATATATGGTCGCTCCAACCATTTTTTTTTTTAATTTCGTAAAAATATGGTTACTCCAACCATATTTTATTTCAATTTCGTAAAAATATGGTTACTCCAACCATAAATATGGTCACTCCAAAAATATTTTCCAACAAAAATCTTAAAAATATGGTCACTCCAACCTATATATGGTTACTCTAACCATATTTTTTTTAAATTTCGAAAAAAAATGGTTACTCCAACCATATATATGGTCACTCCAACCATATTTTCCAACAAAAATCGTAAAAATAAAGTCACTTCAACCATATATATGGTTACTCCAACCATTTTTTTTTTTAATTTCGTAAAAATATGGTTACTCCAACCATATTTTATTTCAATTTCGTAAAAATATGGTTACTCCAACCATAAATATGGTCACTCCAAAAATATTTTCCAACAAAAATCTTAAAAATATGGTCACTCCAACCTATATATGGTTACTCTAACCATATTTTTTTTAAATTTCGAAAAAAAATGGTTACTCCAACCATATATATGGTCACTCCAACCATATTTTCCAACAAAAATCGTAAAAATAAAGTCACTTCAACCATATATATGGTTACTCCAACCATTTTTTTTTTAAATTTCGTAAAAATATTGTTACTCCAACCATATTTTATTTAAATTTCGTAAAAATATGGTCACTCCAACCATTTTTTTTTTTAATTTCGTAAAAATATGGTTACTCCAACTATATTTTATTTCAATTTCGTAAAAATATGGTTACTCCAACCATAAATATGGTCACTCCAAAAATATTTTCCAACAAAAATCTTAAAAATATGGTCACTCCAACCTATATATGGTTACTCTAACCATATTTTTTTTAAATTTCGAAAAAAAATGGTTACTCCAACCATATATATGGTTACTCCAACCATATTTTCCAACAAAAATCTTTAAAAATTAGTTACTCCAACCATATATATGGTCACTCCAACCTTTTTTTTTTTAAATTTCGTAAAAATATGGTTAGTCCAACCATATTTTATTTCAATTTCGTAAAAATATGGTTACTCCAACCATATTTTCCATCAAAAATTTTAAAAATAAGGTCACTCCAACCATATATATGGTCACTCAAACCATTTTTTTTTTAAATTTCGTAAAAATATTGTTACTCCAACCATATTTTATTTAAATTTCGTAAAAATATGGTTACTCCAACCATATATATGGTCACTCCAACCATATTTTCCAACAAAAATCGCAAAAAAATGGTTACTCCAACCATATATATGGTCACTCCAACCATATTTTCCAACAAAAATCGCAAAAAAATGGTTACTCCAACCATATATATGGTTACTCCAACCATATTTTCCAACAAAAATCTTTAAAAATTAGTTACTCCAACCATATATATGGTCACTCCAACCATTTTTTTTTTAAATTTCGTAAAAATATGGTTACTCCAACCATATTTTATTTAAATTTCGTAAAAATATGGTTACTCCAACCATATTTTCCAACAAAAATTTTAAAAATAAGGTCACTCCAACCATATATATGGTCACTCCAACCATTTTTTTTTTAAATTTCGTAAAAATATGGTTACTCCAACCATATTTTATTTAAATTTCGTAAAAATATGGTTACTCCAACCATATATATGGTCACTCCAACCATATTTTAAAACACAAATCGTAAAAATATAGTCACTCCAACCATATGGTCACCACAACCATTTTTTTTTTAAATTTCGTAAAAATATGGTTACTCCAACCATATTTTATTTAAATTTCGTAAAAATTTGGTTACTCCAACCATATATATGGTCACTCCAACCATATTTTCCAACAAAAATCGTAAAAATATAGTCACTCCAACCATATATATGGTCACCACAACCATTTTTTTTTTAATTTCGTAAAAATATGGTTACTCCAACCATATTTTATTTAAATTTCGTAAAAATATGGTTACTCCTACCATATATATGGTCACTCCAACCATATTTTCCAACAAACATTTTAAAAATAAGGTCACTCCAACCATATATATGGTCACTCCAACCATTTTTTTTTTAATTTCGTAAAAATATGGTTACTCCAACCATATTTTATTTAAATTTCGTAAAAATATGGTTACTCCAACCATATATATGGTCACTCCAACCATATTACCCAATAAAAATTGTAAAAATATGGTTACTCCAACCATATTTTCCAAAAAAAATCTTTAAAATATGGTCACTTCAACCATATTTTTTTTAAATTTCGTAAAAATATGGTTACTCTAACCATATTTTTTTTAAATTTCGAAAAAAAAATGGTTACTCCAACCATATATATGGTCACTCCAACCATATTTTCCAACAAAAATCGCAAAAATATAGTCACTCCAACCATATATATGGTCACGACAACCATTTGTTTTTTAATTCCGTAAAAATATGGTTACTCCAACCATATATATGGTCACTCCAACCATATTACCCAATAAAAATTGTAAAAATATGGTTACTCCAACCATATTTTCCAAAAAAAATCTTTAAAATATGGTCACTCCAACCATTTTCTTTTAAATTTCGTAAAAATATGGTTACTCCAACCATATTTTATTTAAATTTCGTAAAAATATGGTTACTCCAACCATATATATGGTCACTCCAACCATATTTTCCAACAAAAATCGTAAAAATTTAGTCACTCCAACCATATGATCACCACAACCATTTGTTTTTTAAACTTCGTAAAAATATGGTTACTCCAACCATATTTTATTTAAATTTCGTAAAAATATGGTTACTCCAACCATATATATGGTTACTCCAACCATATATATGGTCACTTCAACCATATTTTCCAACAAAAATCGTAAAAATATAGTCACTCCAACCATATATATGGTCACCACAACCATTTTTTTTTTAATTTCGTAAAAATATGGTTACTTCAACCATATCTTATTTAAATTTCGTAAAAATATGGTTACTCCAACCATATTTTATTTCAATTTCGTAAAAATATGGTTACTCCAACCATATATATGGTTACTCCAACCATATATATGGTCACTTCAACCATATTTTCCAACAAAAATCGTAAAAATATAGTCACTCCAACCATATGGTCACCACAACCATTTTTTATTTAAATTTCGTAAAAATATGGTTACTCCAACCATATTTTATTTAAATTTCGTAAAAATTTGGTTACTCCAACCATATATATGGTCACTCCAACCATATTTTCCAACAAAAATCGTAAAAATATAGTCACTCCAACCATATATATGGTCACCACAACCATTTTTTTTTTAATTTCGTAAAAATATGGTTACTCCAACCATATTTTATTTAAATTTCGTAAAAATATGGTTACTCCTACCATATATATGGTCACTCCAACCATATTTTCCAACAAACATTTTAAAAATAAGGTCACTCCAACCATATATATGGTCACTCCAACCATTTTTTTTTTAATTTCGTAAAAATATGGTTACTCCAACCATATTTTATTTAAATTTCGTAAAAATATGGTTACTCCAACCATATATATGGTCACTCCAACCATATTACCCAATAAAAATTGTAAAAATATGGTTACTCCAACCATATTTTCCAAAAAAAATCTTTAAAATATGGTCACTCCAACCATTTTTTTTTTAAATTTCGTAAAAATATGGTTACTCCAACCATATTTTATTTAAATTTCGTAAAAATATGGTTACTCCAACCATATATATGGTCACTCCAACCATATTTTCCAACAAAAATCGTAAAAATTTAGTCACTCCAACCATATGATCACCACAACCATTTGTTTTTTAAACTTCGTAAAAATATGGTTACTCCAACCATATTTTATTTAAATGTCGTAAAAATATGGTTACTCCAACCATATATATGGTCACTCAAACAAAAATCTTAAAAATATAGTCACTCCAACCATATATATGGTCACCACAACCATTTTTTTTTTAAATTTCGTAAAACTATGGTTACTCCAACCATATTTTATTTAAATTTCGTAAAAATATGGTTACTCCAACCATATATATGGTCACTCCAACCATATTTTCCAACAAAAATTTTAAAAATAAGGTCACTCCAACCATTTTTTTTTTAAATTTCGTAAAAATATGGTTACTCCAACCATATTTTATTTCAATTTCGTAAAAATATGGTTACTCCAACCATATATATGGTCACTCCAACCATATTTTCCAACAAAAATCGTAAAAATATAGTCACTCCAACTATATATATGGTCACCACAACCATTTTTTTTTTAAATTTCGTAAAAATATGGTTACTCCAACCATATTTTATTTAAATTTCGTAAAAATATGGTTACTCCAACCATATTTTATTTAAATTTCGTAAAAATATGGTTACTCCAACCATATATATGGTCACTCCAACCATATTTTCCAACAAAAATCGTAAAAATATAGTCACTCCAACCATATATATGGTCACCACAACCATTTTTTTTTAATTTCGTAAAAATATGGTTACTCCGACCATATTTTATTTAAATTTCGTAAAAATATGGTTACTCCAACCATATATATGGTCACTCCAACCATATTTTCCAACAAAAATTTTAAAAATAAGGTCACTCCAACCATATATATGGTCACTCCAACCATTTTTTTTTTAAATTTCGTAAAAATATGGTTACTCCAACCATATTTTATTTCAATTTCGTAAAAATATGGTTACTCCAACCATATATATGGTTACTCCAACCATATATATGGTCACTTCAACCATATTTTCCAACAAAAATCGTAAAAATATAGTCACTCCAACCATATATATGGTCACCACAACCATTTTTTTTTTAATTTCGTAAAAATATGGTTACTTCAACCACATCTTATTTAAATTTCGTAAAAATATGGTTACTCCAACCATATTTTATTTCAATTTCGTAAAAATATGGTTACTCCAACCATATATATGGTTACTCCAACCATATATATGGTCACTTCAACCATATTTTCCAACAAAAATCGTAAAAATATAGTCACTCCAACCATATATATGGTCACCACAACCATTTTTTTTTTAATTTCGTAAAAATATGGTTACTCCAACCATATTTTATTTAAATTTCGTAAAAATATGGTTACTCCTACCATATATATGGTCACTCCAACCATATTTTCCAACAAACATTTTAAAAATAAGGTCACTCCAACCATATATATGGTCACTCCAACCATTTTTTTTTTAATTTCGTAAAAATATGGTTACTCCAACCATATTTTATTTAAATTTCGTAAAAATATGGTTACTCCAACCATATATATGGTCACTCCAACCATATTACCCAATAAAAATTGTAAAAATATGGTTACTCCAACCATATTTTCCAAAAAAAATCTTTAAAATATGGTCACTTCAACCATATTTTTTTTAAATTTCGTAAAAATATGGTTACTCCAACGATATTTTCCAACAAAAATCGTAAAAATATAGTTACTCCAACCATATATATGGTGACTATATGGTTGGGAGCAATATATTTGCGAAATTTTTTATAATTCCAAAGCTTTGAAATGGAGCTTTGCATGGAGATTTTTTTGTTACGTTCTTCTCGACCACTCCATTCATCATTCTTCAAGAAAATCCGGAAAATTCAACCGGAAAAATATACCAACACAAATTGTACACTTTCAGAATTCATTTGCGAAATTTTTTGTAAATTGGAAACGGAGTGTCCGATTTGCAAGGAGTTTTTTTTTTTGTTTTGCTCTTCTCGATCATACATAGGATTTTAGTCCTTCGAACTTTGATTTTAGAAAAAAAATTTACTTCGAATGTGTGTTATATTGTTTATTAATAAAATAATAAATAAAGCGAAGTTTTATTATACATTTAACCTTCAATTTTCAAAATGGTGAGAAAATAAACACGCTAAAAAAAAACACAGGAATAGAAAATAGATTTTCCTTTTCAAATCTAAGTAGGCAGAAAGTGTTTTCTCAGGTTCGGCGGAGATATGTCGCTCGGAGATATGTCGCTACACCACTCGTACTTCACTGGATTTACTAACTTTATTAATCATACAAAAAGAAAAAAGGGAAAAACATAATGATGATATTTAGTGAAATACTTTGTATTCCTTTTTTTAATTACGCTCATTAGAATTTGCAATGATTAATAAAAAAAATAACAAAAGGGTTAATAATAAATCCTAGGGGAAAGAAGAATTCCTCTAAAGATTTCAACCAAAATATCTCTTAAATATCCCTTACGGTTTGTGGCACTGCTAACATTAGTCAAGACTTTAATTCTAAATATCTGTAATTCAATAAAAGATTTGTAGATGGCATGGTATAGAGTGGGAAGATTTAGTCAATATTTTTCCCGATCACCGATTTAATGTTCTGCATTGCTTTTAAGTTTCTTATAATTAAATAGAAAAATATTAAATTTTTAATTACTAACTACATACCTATTTAAATACTAATAAATAATAAAAAAAATAGACTAAATAAATAAATAAAAAATATTAAATTTTTATTGAAAACCGTTTTTCAGTAAATATGTTTTAATTTATAAAGGAATCAGCCGTCTCTCTATTGGAAAAGCATTTACTGTAACCAAAATCATTTGATTTGATTGGCAGGATCTACACATTAAATCCGGAAATGGCCAAAATTCCTTATAATGAAGTTATGTTATTAAAGTTTAGACTTCTGAAAACACTTTCAATGAGTCCATAATACTAAAGAGCATACATTAATTATTACAAAATTCCATTTGTGCGAAAATAGATAAATGGGCGTGGCTATATTTTGCCAAATGAACCACGCCTTTTTGGATTTTGTCTAAAGTTATTAAAACATCAGAAAATTAATGGTTTGCAAAATAAATGGGTGTGGTTTAACTCGATCACGCCCCTTTTCGCACTCTAATATTTATTTCAATTAGACGATAACGCCTTTTAAAAAATTAACTCGATAAACGTGACCACACCTTTTTTTATTTAAAAATAGGCGTGGCTTATTTTCAATTATTCCTTTTTTGAAAATGGGCGTGGTTTTATTATTTGGTCACAACCAGTCAATCATCTGGCTTTTTGGGAAGGGGGAGGACCCAGACGGAATTTCCCTCCCCCACTCGCGTTTGCCAACGCATATAAATTGATAGTTTAGGTCTGTTGCAATCGTACTTAAATTACGGCATTGCTTTTCTGCTTATTTTGTTGCCATGTTTCTTCTATATAATTAAAATTAAAATTAAAATGGATATAAAGTTAATAATAAATTAACGTTCAAATTGAACTATAAAAAGATGATAATAAACTTATAGTCAATATTTATTCCACTAAAATTGTTACACAACTATTCCCAGAACAATAAATTTCACTGCAGTAAATTGTGACACTTAAAATACACCGAAACAAAAAAAAATTATTGTCTTGTTATTTATGAAGGCATCGACTCTAAATTGCTCCATGAATTTAATTTGATTGCCAAAACAAGGAAAGAATCCCCTTGTTGAAGAGCTTCGCAAAAACCAACAATAAACTATTGAAATAAGTGAATAAATGTACGTATAGGAGCCTCGAGTTATTGCACATATTTTGCCGAAGTCAATCCAGAGACGATAACTGTCACTCGCTTCAATTGATTTCAATCATCTGATTATGTGAATTTGATGCATCCTTCGTTGTTTGTGAGCGCTGATGGTTAAGGGATGATCGTAAATATGATTTCGGCAACCGATATGGGGAAAGTGGTTGAAGATGAACTGCGACTGTCATGCATTGAATTTTAATTGAGTCGATGTGATTGTGAAATTTACGATGCAATTTTTAAATGGTTCTTATTTTATTTATGAGTAGGTCGGTTATTATGCAAAGGGGATGTCTTAATGATTAAATTTTTAAATATTTAAAAAAAAAATAGTTCATGCCAATTCCCAGCTGGTCGGTTATACATTGAAAAATAATTGCCAATCATTTTATTGATGATGAGATGAATGGAACCCTGCTGGTTGCTATCAAAATTGTCTATTGGAATGTAAAAATTACAATAAATCAATATTAGGGCAGATTTTATTTTTTGATTACGAAAAAAATTTAACACAAATTCTGATTCCACTTGGAAATAATTAAACTACCTAATCCCTTAATTCCAATGACATTAAATGCATCAGGGGAAAAAGACATTCATCCAAAACTAAATAATATTTTCTCAAGCGCAACAGCTCAACATGTCCCAGACAAATTAGTCAAACAAATTATTCTCACCTTTGCCATATAATCGCCCTAAATTCCAACAGCATCCCCCTACCCAAAAAATTAAGAGATGCACATTGCACAAACACACAGTGAAAGTCGAGCTCCTACTTTGAATGAAATCAAAATGAATTGCGCAAACATTCCAATACTAATATTCGTGTAGAGAAGCAAGCTCCTGCGTCCATATAACCGTTGACATCATTTGCTCTAATTTATCCACATTATATTACGACGCACCCGATATCACACGAGTACTAATGAATCGTAGCCACTTTCAACATCTATCGAGGCAAAACGGAATTTGAGAAAGCACACCCCATGCCATCGATCAAATGAACAATCTGTGGGAATTGTTTGCCGCTGTTGCACCTCATGCAAGTACACATAACTGCTACAGCTCTCACTGAATTCATGATGCTGCAGAATCAATTTTTATTCAGTACATTTGCGATATTATTTCTAGGCCATGGAAAAAAGGAAGTTGCCACAGTGAGACAATCTTCAATTAAAATCAATCGGGAGCAACATGAATGCGGAATACATCCCATATCCATAAGATATCTAATTGCAATTAAAGTGCTCACAATGTACAGACAGACAAGACACTCCAAACAATTGGGACTCCATGCTTCAATGCCGATGATGTAACGGACAATTCCGAAAGGATAATGCCTGCGTACGTGTGTGTGAGAGAGAAATCCATCAAAGGTGATGTTTTTTTTTTTTTGGTTTATTTATCTTTAAAGAAT
The DNA here is from genome assembly GCA_963854165.1 of Sylvicola cinctus. Taxonomy (NCBI): domain Eukaryota; kingdom Metazoa; phylum Arthropoda; class Insecta; order Diptera; family Anisopodidae; genus Sylvicola; species Sylvicola cinctus. The sequence continues at coordinate 31,743,962 of OY974083.1, read as the reverse complement.
ACTGTAATGGAGAGGAGTGGAAAAAAAATTCATCATCATACGGAGGGTTATTCTTATATTTACAGTACGTTGAATTTTCATCCCCCTTTCACTCACCCCATTATAATCTCGGGAGATTTATATTTATGACTCGAAGAAGGTATATGTCGAAGAATTATACTACAAAAATATAACGAAGCGGAAAAGAAATTTAAATAAATTTTCCTTGTCTTTATATTTTTCCAGCCGAATTCGTGTGTGCGTGTGTGTGTGTGTGTGTGTGAATGTCCTCCCCATCCGTGTCGGGGTGCTCCCTTTTAATAAAATAACCCTAACATTTTGCTTTGCATCCATTTAAAAATGGACGCGAGGAAATAACGAAAAAAGGGTTAAGTTACGTTAAGATTATTGCTTATTTAAAAATGTTGGAAATTTTAGTTCGAGCAGCGTCTAAACTCTCAACCATCTCAACCGTTTGAATTGTTAAATATGGTATGGGACATTGGACGCTGCAGGCTTTGGCATTGTGAATCGCGGATTTACGCGGTTGCCGCGGAACTTAAGATGCATGTAGGCCCGCACCATGATCACCCGGTGTTTGGGATGCTCTCACTTGAGTGTAACTGAAGATGCTTATATGCGTGCAAATCTTTTATTTGAATTGAATTAAAATTTTAAATAGAGAAACGGAAATTGAATTAAAGGTAAGAGCGCGAAATTTGCATTTTTTTCGCGTATTTGGAGCTCATCCGCGTTATGTTTTTTTTTTTGCTTACCTGAAAATGTTGTAACAGACTAATTGTATTTCTACATAAATGAATGAGGGTTGTTGCTTAGACATTGTCTAATTTCGTGTGTATTTTAAGGCGGTCTAAAGGATTTTAAATGTAGTTTTGCGTAAGAGAACGAAATTCTTTTTCAAATGTTTCTTAAGATAATTTTTTTGAAATTGAAAAGAATATTGGCAAGTGAAAGGTTTTATTTTTTAATGAACAAAAGGGTTTCTTGGAGACTGATAATCGTTTTTATTTTGGAGGCATTTAAATTTATTTGAAGCAAATTATTTCTTCTTTCGATTTTCAAAGGTTATCAAATATCAAATTTAAATTTTTATTTCTACAAAGGACGCATCCTCGATTAACGGTTTAATAAAGAAAAATAAGAACGAACCAGCTAACAACAGTATAAAATTACAACGATCCATAATAATCATCTTTAAATGACTTAAAAAGAGCTAAAATGCACTTAAAAGAATTCAAAACAATTAAAGTCACATTAATATTAAAATGTCGCTTAAAGTTAAATAAACAATTAAATCCTGCAATGACAACATTGCTGCGACATCCTGAATTTCCATAAACCTTAACAATAAGCCTTCTGCAAAGATTACATTGCGGGACATATTAATATATCCCAAAATTGTTAAGCCGCCTAAGTCTCATATATTAGGCAACCGCATTTAATTGTGGTCTTTGCATTCATCTCACGCACATGCGCCATCACCATTTAACAAGAGGCAATACCATGGGAACAATTCAGCCTGGATGCACCACATTATGTTTTGGCAAGATTTTCTGTTTGCTGTATCAACAACAACAACAACAGCTAAAAAGCCCGCAAACCCTTTCATCTGCGCGTTTCCACTCAATTCCACCATCCAATTCGTATGCATGTAGTCGAAAAAACCTCAATGAATCGAGAAGACAAATCGCTCCAACAGGCAAGTTTGTGCACGGAAATACCTTTAATGATGTGTAATTTATTTAAATCCCTTTGACTAATATTTGCTCTAACGGGAACACATGCGCGCAGCAACAGCAGATACTACGTGCAACAACAACACATCGACCATCAATATTGGAAAAGAGTTACGTTTTGTGTGAGTTCCGGTGTGTGTTTTTTTTGTTCACACTTTTTTGGCCATTTGAATATTTTTGGTGCAAACTAAAAATGTTTAGACAGTGCGTGTGAAAAGGAACACACTCCCAATTGTCACACATCCCACAACCATAGCGAGCATGTCACCAACTCGTCACAATGCGGCGATAGCCGAGAAGTCACCATGGGGAAAGGATTTAATTATTCAAATTAAATGGGATTGTTTTATTCAATTTCGCAATTTGGTTGTGTACGGGATGTGCTGTTACTCGTCGTTCCCTATATAATGTGTGGATGGATTGAGGAGCTTTGCAGCAGAATATGTGATTCAAATCAATTGAATTGAGCCATCGGCGTGGCAAGAGAGAGATGTGAATCAGTAACATTGTTTATTTAAATAAAGATTGGTAGCTGGTTTGTTTGTTTATTGGGATTGCGCGTCTGAAGGACATTTACCAAATCAGAGAATTGATTGAATGACAGGAATTTCGAATGAGATGCTCTTCATAGGAAGGTGATGTTGGGGTTTGGGATTTATTATGGTTGAGATTGTAGAATCCTTGATTGCAAATACATGTGATTCTTAAGGACGATAACAAGTTTCCTTGAAACTATTTTGACAAAAAAGATAGACTTTCTTATCTGCGATGAAAATCTATTTAAGTTGGTTTTTAAGATTAGGCCTTAAATCTCAAATTATTTATGGTGCTTAAGTTTCCTCATCTTTAACAGATCGGTATCATGTCGCGGGGAACATCAAATACAAGCGACAATTATTTATCGTGATCTAAATAATTCAAATTAACCAAATTAATCCCTATCCAAATACCGACAATCGGTATCGATCCGATTGACAACCACCGCCCAGCGTATTATGCCGGTGACTTAAATTTACATAGCGCCACCACCCAGACAATAATTCATCTTCATAATAAGAAAATATCTACAACATACAAGTTGACAACATGAAAAAGGTTAAGCTAATCCCACGCGTGTTTTCATGCGAATATGATAATTAACAGCAGTTATTCATCCAACAACGTGCCCCTCGACGCGACCGCGACGCACGCCGACAAAGATTACTAAATTTAACACACATATTTAAAATTTGACATAATTTTCTGAATGCGACCGCCCGCTTCAGTCTTTATAATTACACCGCGGTTATCTTAAAGTCGCATCTTGGTGCGTTCGTTTCCATCGATGACCATTTAAATATTTAAAGAATTACTTAAGCAAAGTATTGTATACAAATTAGCGTTCATTTGTGAATTCAACGGTCCGAAGGGTTAAGTCATCCGCATACTCAGTCAGAAAACTTTTCCTCCTGATTGTTTATTGACTTAAGTAAGCGAAAAGCAAAGTAACCAATGGGAAAAAAAAGTTGCGATTTGCCTTATATAACTTAAATGCGTGCAAGGATGCTGCGCGACGCGGGCGGAGGAAAATGTGATTTTTTCCAAACGAATAAATGATTTCGTTTAAATGGATTTGATTAGCATAGATTGAGACATTTTGGGTTAATTTTCCTTATGAATTTTGGAGTGGGGTCATTTTTTTTTTGAGCAGGGGTGTGTGCGTGTGAAACCCTTTTATGTTCCTTAATTTTTCGCCTTCATTCGGTTGTTGTTGTTGTTGTTGTTGCACAAACGCCGTCGTCTTGTGTTCGTGTGGCTGCGTTCTTATATATGCGTTGAAGAACGGAAAAAGGTCTGCAGGATGGTCATTCTGTGGGAAGATTTGTATATCTCTACAAATAAGAATACGACTGTGGGGTTGGGGAAACAAAAAAAAATGAGGTGTGGGTCGGTTTTACTGATCCAGAGTGCGAGACTTCAACTGTATATATGCGGATAGATTGTGGAAAAACCCTTTTTGGGTCCTTTTTCGTTCGCATAAGATGGTTGGGCCTTTTTTTTCGTTTTGCTCTTGTGTGTTCCTGGCACCTAATGAAGTTGGTGTTAAAAGGGCATTAATTGAGTCGGAATTTCATTTGTCTGATGTAATTGACGATTGGCTAAATAAAGGACTTAGGACTTAGGTATATATGTGGTGAGAAGATGACTGTGATGCGAAAAGTGACTTTGTTGCCATAATTAAGAGGTGATTAAATTGGAGTGGACCTTAAGAGGGTGACTGCAATTATTACAATGGTAATTTTTGTGTGGTGGAAATGCTTTAATCTGATAAGGACTTTTTTTTTTGTGGGGGATAATTTTTAATTTTTGTAAAGGATTTTTATTGACAGAAATTTTGTTTGATTTTTGTAGTTTAGAATTAGTGTGTGTTTAATAATTTAGTTCAAATCCTTATTGAAAAATGGTTTTCTAAACAAACTGTTTTTAACTAATGTGCGTCAATAAAAGGACTTTATCATGTGAAAGATTAGGAATTGTAATTTATAAATTGTAAATATTTTTTGTTAATAATAAATAAAACAAATAAAACAAAACTCTAAATGATAAAAGTGATTTACTTATTCTGTTTTTTTTTTGTTTTTTGGATAAATAAATGTCTTAGCATTTTTGTCCTGCTTTCATTAAAATACATATTACAAACCGATTCCTCTTTTAACGCCACGAGGTAATCATTTTACAAAAGGATCAACATTTAATAACCACTTAAAGATAAGACCTTATCCAAGATGTATAGACTTCCGATAAAGCAGGTCCTTCTCCTTTCCTGTACACATCATTATCAATGTAATCTCCAAGTGCAATTCAATAAACAAACAAAACTCTCAGAAAACCTTTCTTCCTTTGCCTTGCGATATCACTCACATACGCCCCCACTCCCACTTTCAGTATATACAGCCACAAAAATATAAGATTTAAGTGTTTGTTTACCAAAACTTTTACCCATCAGCACACACAGTGCAATAACTTTACCCAAACAATTCCGTATATATAAAATTGTTGCGCTTCTAATATGTGTGCGTTGGCGAGTCTGCCCTAGTCAACAAAACATATCACACATCATACACGAGGATATCGCAATACATGTGAGGAGGTGAAAGCAAAAACCCAATTCGACCTTTTTCATTCTCAAAAAAAAAAGGAAAAAAATAAAGAAAATAATTTTCTTATCCAAATCGTGATTTCACGTAGTGTCCTTGCGCCATATTCCTATATATATAATAATAAGAAACACAGACATGTAATTTGCACAACACACACAATACACCATGTCGTACCATATGGAAGATAGCTCGATACATAAATAGTTCGCCTCATTCACTAATTCCCCATGCTGCTCAGAACAAAAATAAGTAAGCTCGCTCTCATCCACATAATGTAAGAAATAAACAAGAAGCAAAAATCATGTATGAAAGGGAGCAATGGGACAAATCATCATCATCAATTTCATTATTACATGCCATCAACTGGGTTACTGGAGCAAATGTCGCATTTCAACCGTTAATGCAAGCTCCTCGTCCATATGATCAAGTCTGCATGAATTTGGATGACGACATGGTTGGGAGGAATCACATTGCCTTTATTTACTGTACAGCAAAAACAAGGGCGAGTTAAAATGTAATGTGGCGTGCATTTACCCCTTCATCCTGGCGCAATATTCTACAGACGACCGAAGATGCGTTTGTTCTCAAGTGGAATTCGTAGCCGGAAGAAATTGCCACAGATCATTCAGTTTTCCTTGTTGTCTTCTGGGTTATTTTTTTGCTTCTCCCAATTGCACCCTCTTTCCATTAAGTTTCCATCCACAGTTGTTGATGTTTGCTTCCCTGTCTCAGACTCATTAGCTTTATTGTTCTGTCGTCATCCCCCTCTTCCTTTGTGTGATGGTAAAAATATATTGCAGCATGGCAATCGTTGATCAGGCCATTTCGGCAAATAAGGGACGTGTAATTTCTTCTTGATACGGTCGAGTAATCTACACACAATTCAACATAATATTATTTATGTTGTAGTAACGCACAAAAAGAACACCCCTTCTTACATGCGAACACATCGATGGGAGAAAAATGAGTTGAAAGACAAAGTCACTATATATATTCAGCACGTGAATCATGCAATGATGATCATTGTTTGTGAAGAACTTTGATGATGCTCATCTTTTCAAGACGAAGACTAAGTTCAAGGCGAATCAACGCGTATAATCGCTGCAATTGAAATGAGACTGTATTAGTAATTTTTGTAATATGTGGTCCCTTCTTCGCATCGTCTTGTCGCAATAACATCTTTTCCCTACCTGGGAAAAGAATTATTATCTTAAAGCAAAGAAACGATTATTCCAGGACCACATCATACAAAATGGAATGAGGAAAGCCATTATTATAAGGGTAAAAATGAAATATATAGGTCAGGGTCGGTATTTTGTACGACGCTGTTGCGCTCTCTTGCTAATCATGGCACTGAAGTGTGTAGTGTGAAGATTTGCCATTGAATTGATTGTTACTGAGGCTGAAGGCGCCGACACACAATGGAATGCGCGGAATGTTTCAAGGTCTCGTTTTTCTCAAGACTTATATTTATTAATGCGGTAATTTTGCATAATTACGGTGATGGCTGAAATTAGCTGCGGGGACTGGTTCTCAATTACGAGTGTATTGCCTATTGTGGGATTTTGATGGGTGCATAATTACCAGCATCATTTAGACATGGGAGTGACAGTTTAACTAAAAATCTCTTTTTACTCAGTTTTTTAAGACGATCCAGAAAAAATATTAACAATAAGATTATCGGTCTCATTTAGGAAGCTAAACATTTAACTTTTAATTTTAAATTCTTAATCTAAAATTCAAAATAAATACATTCATCAAACTTTCTGAAATTTGATAAATTAAGGCATATTTCTTCCATCTGTGTAACAATCTCTCAACAAACTAAATGTAAACAAAACTTTTTGTTCAAGATAATATGTATTGAGACTGCAGGCCGAATTTATCCATTTAAATCCTTCCACATTGGTTACTCGTCATTTCTCTTCACACCGCACACACGTTTCCTTTTTGACCATCACTCACAAAGTCACAACGTCATTATACATCAGCTTCAATGCGATGGCAAACGCTTCTCAGCCAAATCATCCCTCAGGATCAAATTGCTATTATACTCCAGTTAAACACATATTTATATTTATATCTTGAGACTTGACCTCGTCTTGACATCATCACATAAACGACGCAACATCATAAATAACGACAAAACGTACAGATAATATTATATAACTCGTACCGCATCCCGCCGCACCCATTTAATGCGGACAAGACGTGCATTTAATAAAATGCCATCCACCCACAAAGGGGTTTTTTGGCTGGCACAACGGCCGTTGCTTTTCATCAAGTTTTTAATTTATGTCTGACGAAATCAATTATCCCTGGTCGTGCAATAATTTACAACCCTTTATCTACTTCGAAGGGTGATAAAAACTTTTTTTATTACGTCCATTATGTGCGGATAAAGGAAGAAAAACGTGTGCGTCTTTGCTCCGATTGCCCAATTCTGGCAAATCAATTATATGGAGGTTAAATGCCAGGGCAATGGTCAATGTCATCGACTCACGAGCTAAATTTAAAGCTTCCGATTATTGTCTTTAGAATTTTCTCTTTCGGCAAGGATTTATGAAACCAAAACGAATACATTTAATAAAATAAATCCGTTATTCTGGGCAATAATTAAAAGAGACGTTATTAATTCAGGTTCTTTAGATTGCTTTATTTTGTAACGTTTTATTTCATTTGTTTGCTGATTTGGTTCCTTGATTTGAAAGTGGCCGTTAAAAATTGTCTAGAAACCAAATTATGCTCCCAGGCAAAGATTACCATAAATAAATTCCAATTCAATTCTAGTTACTAAATTTGTTTTTCGCCAATGCCATATCGTAATTGTAAAATGTAATTTATGCAACTGGTGTACCGTTGGATGTGACCTCTATATTCCCATGTCAAAAGTCCAGTTGTAATGCTGCACTCATAAATAAGGACATTTCCCTAAAATACCTTCATATGCGGCACTTAAACAATTACCAAGACATGATTTGTGAGCATTTGTACATTGCAACAATATCTCTGGTCCCTTTTTTGTATGGGGCAGCAACAGCTTAAAAAAAAGCTACTGGCTGCATGTCTTGTCTTGTGCCACAATGTCCATCACAAAGTACAAGCAATTTAATTTTGGTTCCATTTAAATATAGGGCTCAAACATCCGTACAAATTTCAATTTAATCGAGTCCAAAAGGGTCATCAGCTATAATCTACCTGAGAGACCCACACCGGACAAGTACTGGTCAGTTCACGTAAATCGCCTAGATGGCGGCCAATAGGTCAATGGGGTGTGTAACCTTCCGTGTGACCCAAAATGAACTGTGCTTCCATATTTACATTTCATTTGAACTAAACACTCCGGCCATCGGTCAAGACAGTAATGCAATGCGCAAAGAAACGCACTGACCCTTTGCACAATGTTGACCCCTCTCAAGGCAAAGGTCTCATTTTTATTAATTTTTATTGCCATTGTTAAATCGCTACCGTCATCTTATCGCTTGGACATTATACAAATGACAACATGGGGAAGAAAACACCAAGATTAAAGAGGAAATAAATAGGTGATGAGGAAACATTCGAAGGAAGGGCAACAAAAAAAAAAAGACGTCGCGCATGTATAACTACAATGAAAGGGGCCGCACCCAAATGTACTGGCGGATTTTGTATAAACCTCGAAAGGGATTAATTCGAAATGAAGTGCATGGCAATCAAAAGTGACCAGAAGGGATTCCGCTGGACGCATTTCAATGAGTTTCGGCTTACAAGCAATAAAACTTGTCCAATGAAATGGCCAGTACAATATAATTTATAAATTCCCCTATTTTCTAAGATGGTCAACTCTTTTTTGAACGTAAATCTTTTGCATATTATTTTTAATTCAATTTTTATTGAATGTAATTTTGTTAACCCTTGACCGTTTTGATCGTGCGCAGGTAAATGGTCAGTTAAGTTGCAGATTCGTGTCTGGGGTTGACATCAAACTGTAACATATATTTGTTATGTTAGTAGGAAATGTTGTGTTTGTGTGTCATGGATGAGTATGGTCAAGGGGAATGGGGTCGCTTTGCTTGCCGCCGAGGTCATGCATGTTAGACACGCTAAATAAATAGCCATGGGCATCCAATCAGTTTTGTGGTAATTGTTTAGTCAGACAACCTATGGGTGTGCTGGAAATTTTGGCGCGTTTTTAATGTAAAGTTATATGGTCGATCACACCCATTCAATTAGATTGTATACACAATTTATTTTGGCGGGTTTTTCACCTTGAATATTTCACACGATCTTTTTGCTGGATTAAATTAAGTTAATAATTATTTCATTATAATTTTTGATTATTATACGACCTCTAGATTGCATTTTCGGTATAAAAAATATTAAAAGTAGGAAATAAAATAATTGTTAATATTTAATAATTAAAAAAAAGTATAGTCTTTTGCATAACCATCATCTTACTACACATGATTAACCGGCATTTCTTTGAAAAAAAAAAAAAGGAATTTAAAAATTTTAAAGGAACATCCTGTTTTGAGCTCATTGAAGAAGATAAGGGCACATTACAAATTTCTAAGTGAGTTCTTGTTTGATTAGTTGTTGGAAAGAAACGGAAAGTACCGCTAGACTAAGCCATAAACTGCAAAAGCTGCACTATAGTTAGAAGCTTGATACATTTTAGAAAGAGTTGGCTACGCCAGACATTGATTTAACCAGAATTTTTTTTTGCTCAGAAATGATTCGGTTAATTTAAAAGAGAGTCTACTCTATTGTTTTAGTCGTCTTTTAATGTTACTTTTTCTTCCTCATTTTCCTGAGATTCCAGTTATTTACTGTTATTGAATTTAATCTGGCAATATTTTAGTCAACGTATCTTCGACAGTTATTTGATTTTCATGTTTTACCATTAAAACATTATCTGAATTATTCAGAAGTGGTTTCCCGAAAGACGTGTAAACATTCAATAAAAATGTCTGATAAGCAAATGTTTGTCGATTCAATGATACCACAAAGTCACCAAATTTTTACAAACCCAACATTGTTTGTAAATGACTGAACATTATGGTGAAAACTCTTTGTTTGTTGAATGTTGTCCTCAAGATTTTGAAGATAACTTTCAACCTAAACATTATATAAAGAAATTGGTTTATAACGTAAATTAGTCAGTCTTCAAGTTACAATTCTATCGACAACTGTTTCGACATGAGGTAAGAATACTATTATTTAAACTTAAAATTATCGGAAGTCTTTTGAGTTGTGTAACTACAATAAAAAAGACCATTGGCAAAATGCATCAGAATTTGAAAAGGTCCACTTCCAGCGTACTTTAAGAAATAAATCGTAAAAGTGTTGATGTTACATTTACCATAATTATTTTTATATTTAAATCTATTGTTACCACGAATCTTTTATTTCTAGATTATCATCTATATTTTGCATCATTTTAGTGGGATTACTCTGCACCACACAATGTCGAGGTCAACGAGTAATTCAAGTGACTTCTTCACACGCAACATATTCAAACATATTTCTTCAAGCTAACGAAACATTGCGAATCAAATATTTAGTAAATCCTCTCAGTCTAACAATCAAATCATCAGCGTTGCACCGAATTCCTAATGACATATTCAGCAGAAACACTTTGCAAGTTTTAATTTTGGAAAATTGTACAATTTCGGAAATTAGCACCTCCGATTTCTTCAATGCAATAAATTTAAACCGTCTCGATTTGGGCCACAATGCTTTAAAATATATTGGCAATGCAACATTCGTAAACGCTCCAAATTTAACAGAAATTGATTTTTGGAATAATGACATCTCAGAAATTCATCCAAATGCATTCAGGGGCTTGCCTAAATTACGTGAGATTAGGCTTCTCAAGAACAGCTTGTCTAAATTCCCCGTACTGAAAGAACTCGACAGTCTCATTCGATTGGATTTGCGCTACAACCGGATGACTACGTCTCTTAACTATAGTTCATTTTCGCAGTTAACTCAACTGAAGCACTTATCTCTGGACCACAATGAAATTACCAATATCGATACCAGGATGTTTATTATGTTGCGGGAACTGGCTGTGTTAAACCTGTACGATAATCCATTAACGAATATTGACCTCTCCGACATAACTTTCAAGTTGCCGAAAATTCTGGGAATATCTGTTGGGGGCAGAAGAGTACATTGCAGTGTATTAGCAGATGCTATGATTCAATTGCGAAAACATAACGTTAGATTTCTTAACCCATATGGTGACTACGATTATAATTTAATTGGAATTAATATTGAAGGAATGCCGTGTTATGAGGGAGATTTTGAGTCGTTAAATGAGACTGGCTATCCATCAGATGCGATGATCATTGAGGAGTTTGTTCGAACTGAAAAATTTCTAAAGGAAGCAGGCTTTTAAGAACATTTAATTGTAACCAATTTCTTTATTTGTTATATTGTGACTACAACTATTTTATGGTTTTTCTGGGTAAAATAAAAATATATTCTAATTAAAAATTATAAATAATTTTTTAATTTCATTTTGTGTATCTGAAAATGTTTTTTATTAAATCTAATATACAAAATTCTAAACGACCATGTCTGTATGTGCGGGATTTTATCACGCTCAAACTATAAATGGGATGGCTACGACATTTATCACACGTATTTGGTAACTTTCTGGAAGTAACCAGACATATTTTAAATGAATTGCGATAATCTTCAAAAAAATTGTGGTTTGTGAAAAAATTTAAAAAAAAAGATATATTTTCGCTTTTTAAACAACAAGTTGTGTTCGAGCAACACACGGGTTTCTCTCCTAGTGCTATAATAATTCAAAAGAAATAACAAATTCTGCCTTTTTATTTACACAATTTTTTGCATGAGAGAAACCATTTTTAATGGGTACTTAAACCCACCATAAAGTAATGACAACAATTTTCCAACAAAAAAGAAAGCCGTTTCCTACAACCATTTAGAGTCAGTTTACATCTCCAACGACCCTCCTAAACGTCTCAATTCAAACTTTTCAACAAAACGAGTAGAATTTCACTATTTACCATGAATGTCGATTGAAACGCAGCATCACCCCATCTCCCAATTTTCCTGTAGCGAAATTCCTGCCTCCCCTATATTGTGAACCACAGTTAAAAAAACACGCATAACAATTTTACGCAGTCTTCAGCAGTGATGAACTCACGACGCGAGATCCTAACATATTTATGTGGTTTTATGTGAACTCGATTTGCCTTACACTCGTTCTGGTTGACAAAATATTTAGCGAGACAAACACAAAACACACTTGAGAAAACCCACACCAATTTCGCGCCCTCACGCTTTCTTCATTTCCACTCAAGTGAATCTCGTTTATATTTACAGCGAGGCTATCGGCAAAAGCTTGATGATGTGCGTATGTGTTGTTGAAATTTTCCACCATCCACAACGATTATTGAACTTCGTGTTTTCAAATAAATGCTTCGCTTCAAAACGGGGGATCATTTGGAAAGGGACTTTGCACGCATAACAAAACGCCAATGAGTGATTTTTGATTGACTGACTGCTTTGTGACAGGGAAATGTTTCCTTTTGCAACATTAATGAGTTAATCACTTCTGGAAAATTTAACTCAAACACCGCGTGTAACTGTTTCCTATTACTGGCGTGTGCCTTCTAAATGTGACTTGATCGATTTCAATAAATATTTAACACTTAAAGAATATGGAACATGATTATAATGTATAAAAGAGTTAAGTTTAAAGTTGCAAAGCATTTTGCGTTGATTGTTTTTGCAACATTGTGTTCAGGCAAATTCAAAACGTTTACTGATTGCTCATTTAAAATGATTACTGCATCACGTTTTTAACATGATCACTTAATTGAGCGCATAATAACAAAATTATTTAACTTAATGTTAATTCTTTAAAATTTTAGTGTGTAATTTATTGCATGACTTCAATGCGTGTAACAAAATAATAATTAATTGCAATAAATTGCAGGAATAAGCAACTACCTTCATTAAAGCATAATAATTAACTTCAAACTTTACACAAAACCAAACCCAACTATTGTATAACCAACACGTGTACTTGTGTAATTTGAATTTTAAATTGATTAAATTTCCTTACATGCATATGACAAGAGCCGCAGGCCATCAATCTCATTGCCAAAGCCAATCTAACTTTAATTTTAACTAGTTTGTTACACGCATCATTGACCAAAAGCTGTTCCATGCTTGTGTGCACGTCCACACAAACTCATTACATCCTTTTGATTAATTTAATTTAAAGATTAAAAATGCGTTAACGAAACACATATAATACACGCACATAGTAAGCAGCCCATAAGCAGAGTTTGTTGTGCAAACTATAACGTTGATTAACGTCCACCTTTGATTCGCATTCAACCCCTTCCCGCATCATTATTTTCCCATGGAAACACTACGCAAATTGTATACGACATAGGCTCTAACTTTACACAACCCCCCCCCCCCCCAAATGGGGCGCCCACTTTCCACCCCTCGTTCCCCATAAATCTTTCAAATTTAATGAAATTCTATAATCAACCCTCATGATTTTAGCGCAATTTCCCTTATGTGCACAAAAAGACGAGGAGGCTACTATTTATACGTGTGTAACGGTACTGCTCTCTAAATATATACGAAATAACGGGGCAGCAACAACGCCATTCCACGGACCTTGCAGCCACCCACATTTTGGGTGAATGTGTTTTAAGGTTTTCTCCTTTTGCACTATAGTCGGAGGAGCGGGGCTCACACACTCACATGATGATTCCCTCACATTTTACATAATATATATTATAGTGTGTTACTTACATGAGTATATTGTAGTTTATGGCAATTCCTCTCAGCGTGTATACACTCGGGCACGACGTTAAGCTCCTCTTTGGTAATTTATGACTGGAAAATTTTTGGACAACGTTATCAAATTTACATTAAACAAAGTTTGCATAGGCCGCATAGCATCGAGAAAGGCCTACATGTGTCTGCATGAATATAGCCCATAGGCTAAGGAATGTTATGTACATCGTACAAGCGAGTATGTAATATGTTAGATGAAATGGCCCAACTAAATAGTTTTCTTCTGCTCAAGATTGCTGCTATGCAGATTCATCCTCGTGTGTTTGGGACAATATAACGCTGTGTGTGCTTGATATTATGTAGATGCGAGGGGTGGTTGTGTGTCGGGTTATTTGGCATTAGGTGATACGTCGTAGAACACACTCTGCAGGACTGTACTTCTGTGAACTGAGTGGGGGGAAAGTTGCGTTCACTTGGGTGGTCGAATAAACAACGGCATGAGAACCGTGATATTAAATACATACATATTATGTAAAGAGTTATAGTTAGTTTGGAAGCGAACATTTTCATCACACAAAAGTTGGCGCACCAACTCATGCTGGCGGCAATACTTCCTTTGCGTGTTCAGTGCGGGCCAACATCAATATAACTATGTTGCTGTACATTGTACAGTTAGTTCACCTAACGATATGGCACCCACCACATCCAGGAGGATGCCATCCATATCTCGTGGACTGTGTGCGGCACATAATATAATTTAGTCGTTGTTGTTTATGCGCGCCTCTTGTGTTTACACAATGGAAGGGTTAATTTTCGGGTTGGAACAACCCCCCACCTTTTTTAAACAACAATATTTATGTTACATATATCTTGTTAATTTGTAATTTATTTCGCTCAGCGACAACGATGAATCAAGGCTTATGCGAGTGAGTGGTCGTGCAGCCAGAGAACTCGTACGTTGTGTTGAATTGGAATTACAATCGTGATACATTTATTGGACGATGTTACGTACTGTTGTTTATGCATGGGAATTTTGATTAGTAATTAGTTGGGAACTTCTTGTGGGGATGTGATTTGAATTTAATAACGTGCGTCGTGTTTAAAGGATATTTTAGGATGCCGCAAAGTTTGTTTTGAAAAACTGCATTTAATTAAATTAGTCTGACTTCTATTGACTTCTATGACTAACTCATCAGATTCCTGGGACCCCAACGTTTTTTAAATTTGTTTAATGAAGCTAATAGTTTGTTGAACTAAGCAAATTTAGGATTTATTTTGAAGGTCGTTTGAAAGATTATAATTTTACCTCTTAAAAAAGTTACTTAATTTTTTTAAAAGATTCCTAAAATTGTAATACTTAAGCAACTAAAATAAATATGTAGTTTATTTTTAACAAATAATTCTTTCATGTTTTGTTAAAGAATATAATTCGAGTATAACCACAAACAACCTTATGGATAATATACTTAACTAGATTTCGAACACATTCAAATATGCTTTAAAATTCTCTTTACTTATGCACATCAAAATGATGAAAAAATTAAATTCAAAGATTGAGAAAGGACATTGTCCTGGTAAATTTCCTTTAAAATACAAAATAAGCAAATTTTTGTGTATATTCAAGTTTGTGAATGGCCAGAATGATGAGGTGTGAATTCAAAATACATCCTGGGCAAACCTATTATTAGGTGTGAATACTTTTGAGATTTCGACCTTAAAATATTCTGCAAAGTTTTTCTTTTTCTCTAAGCTACAACAATATGGAAGAACAATTTCAAATTACTAATATGCAAAAAGTATGACCTTGAATTTTTAAATTATGACCTTGAAATGTTCTACAGAGATTTTTCTCATTTTGGATTTGCTTCATAATGATGTGAAAGAAAAATTTCAAAAATATTTAAGATTTCTAAAATATATGATAAATAGTGTGGCCTGGAATTTTTATATTTTGACCTTGAAATTTTCGGTAAATTTTGTTGCAATTTATGTACAGAAAATGTAGTTTTTCTTAAAACACCTTTATGTAAAAAGGATTCAAGAATGATGGAAATCATTAGCGTCGTTTTTGGGCATCCATATATTTTATTTAGCGAAAAAAGTTTTTTGGCCTTAACAGATGTGACATTGAAATTAAAAATAATGAATTAGTCATAAATTATTTTTTAACGAAGACAAAATTGCATGCAAATTCGACCGAACGTTTTTTTAGATCACTTTTTTGGAAGTGTGAAAAGTATTTCTGCATATTTAACTTTATTTGAATAAATTAAAAAACACACACACAAAATCTAAAATGCACATCTTGTTTGACTCCATTTATGCTGAGCTGGTTCCAAATAAACATCCATTCTCAGCATTCAAGCGCGTCGTCCATTCAAAACTCATCCACCCACCAAATTCATCTCATTCCGCGTTAAAGTGGTCGCGTCCCCATTCCATGTGCGCCGCACAACTTTCGCATAATATTCCACACTCAAAAGCATGTACAATTCTAATACTGACCGATCGATAGCCCGCACAAGAGAATTGCGTACATACTAAGTAGGGACGCAAGCAGTTACGGCCACCAGTGCCCAGAGTCCATTCTTCTGTACTGCACGGTTAGCGTTCAAGGCATACAGCCCAACGAGATGCTGTAATCCAATGTAGTACCTTTCAGCCGCACCAAGATGCGAATAGGGAAGAAACCGACGCACGAATAATGTACACTCGCACATACTGAATATATTTGTTCGCCTAAATATCATGCCACATATGTATATGTATAACGGCCTACACGCATGTGGCAGTGGCACATAAGTAGTTGGGGGAGGTGGGCCAAAAATTGGAGTGAATGGTCCAGCTTTTTTGTGCCTCGCATTTTCAGTTTCGTTTTCTTTACTTTTTGTGTAATATACGAACGAATAAACAGAGATATGTGTTTATGTATGTAAAGTTTTGAAGGGGGAAATTTGAAATTCTCATTCTTCAGATGGACGCTGTGGACTGGGATGAGGGAGGTTTGCTGTAACATTTGGCTATTGTGTACAATGGCAATTGCCACGTTTGCATGCATGCTGATAAAATGCGTATGGAAGGGAAATTTAAATTTATGGAATAATATGGTGGTTGGGGATGAGGGTTTTTAATATTGTTTGTTGTGTGTTAGGACGAAGGAGTCAGTTCTTTATAATTAAAATACATTTTGTGTATTCTGCAATTTTTGTTGTCTTGTAGCTTTTAACCCCTTGATAATTAAACCATTTTCAAGTAATTTTATATTGGAAAAGAGAAAACTTTCATCAAATCGTTAAAATGGAATAAATATCTCCTGAACAAGTCACTAAAGACGATCGTTGCTTTCCATTTATATCATTTTAGCCTTGTAAATTGAGATCTTATTTAGGCAAGGACGTGAAGCATCACTGTCCGGAGCAGCAAAAAAAAAACAAGCTATTTTTTTTTTTTTTGGTATTCCAAGAACATGTTTGGAAAAAAAAACACACTAAAAGCAACACGACGAAAAGACAAGAAAAAATTGCACACAGGAAAAGTGATGGTTGTAGAAACTAAAGAAACAGAAGGGTGGAAATTGGAATTGTACATACACGCACACCCACACAAAAGGGGTGTGGGTTGAAAGTATTTTCTTGATCACCCTTCATGTTTCTGCTTGCCCTTCAAATTACGTTCGACGTGCTTTGAATTTTGACAAGCTCTCGAATTTTGTTCTTACATTTTACGTTCATTTCCCTTTTGCGTTCTTTTTCATATGGTGGTAGGTACTGCTTTCAATTCCTTCATCTCCTGGTCGAACAGAATGTCCATTTTCAATAGATTTTCTTTCTCGATTTGCGTTATACATTCTGTGCGTTTTTTTCTTCTTCATCGCTTTTTACATTTTCTACACCAGCAGCATCGTTTGTACTATGTACTCAACCCGATCCTCGCATCCCTCCCTTTCCCAAGACCAGTCAATTTTCATTTTGGCTATACTGCCATCATCATACACCACTCATCCCCACCTCTTTTCAGCACACCAAATTCAGGCCAGCCTTGTGCAAAATTTTTGTTTTTTTACATTTTTTCGCTTCTTTGACGCTCGTCATGTCCGCTTATTTTCGATTTATTTTGCTGCTTTTTCTTCCCATCGCTGGCATATCAAGATGAGAGGAAGCATTGAGAGCACAACAAAAAAAAAGAAGAAGAAAAAAAAACTAAAAAGCATCATGAAAGTAAAAGCGTAGGCAAAATCGAAGGGGTTGTGTGTGACTCAATGCTGATGGGTGCCTCTATGTAGTCGAATGGACGCTGAAGGTTGAATAATTTTATTTTTTATTCTTTGCTCTATCGCCCAATGCCGATGTCTTCTTATTTTTCTTCACTTTTCAAAGAGTTTTTAAGATAAAATCGATAGACTGTGTTTTGTGTCAAAAAAAAGATGAAGAAGAAAAACGAGGAATAATGGAAGCCAGAGTAAGAAAAGAAACGGGAAAATCTTTTTCAAGTACCACCCCTTTCACTTTTAGGTCCCACGCCATTTTTGCCGTACGTTTTCTTTGTTTTGTTTTTGTTGGAATTTTTTTTTGTGCATTACAAATCCCTGGTAAGTAGTGGGTGGCGTGGGTGGCAAATATGTTGTGCGAAGTGAGGACTTTGTATAGAAATCTGTATCCTGGACTGGGTAGTTAAATTATAATATATGTATAGGGAATATAGACAGAAATCAGAGGGTGGAAAGGGGTTTTAGAAAATTCTTATATAAATGACGTTAATTTTTTGGAGATAGGAAGTACGTGGAGTCTATATACTGTACAGAAATGAGTTTGAAAAATTAATGTGGGATAGGTACTATGAGAAAGGATTTGCCGTTTTAAAATTTACTCCATATTTTTAAATTTTATTTAAAATGTCTTGAAAGAAGACCAGTTAATTTGTTGTTATATTTTTTAAATTTATGTAATTAATATAAGTTATTTATGCCATTATTTATGCACAAAAAAAATTACTTTGCATTAGCATTTTTTCCTGCCTGATATAATCTCCCGATTCACCCTTTCCAAGCTGCTAATAATTGATAAAAATATGCATGCCGGAAAGCAAAATATGCTAACAGAGCAAATTCTTTCACCCGCATCCCTAATTACCGATATTCCTTGAGATAATGTTGATGTCCAGCAAAAATAATTCGCAGTTACCTGCAAAAAACAAAAGAGCACACAAAATTTTCCAATTTGCTATCCAAACCCTTTCGGCGGTATCGCACTTTCATTTACGGTTCATTTAAAACCTCCCCCGTCTTTCTCAGAATATGCGATATGTACAATTTTATCTGGACGGTCCGCCACGCCATGAATAAATTCAAAAGCAAGTTAAACACTTAATTTATGATAGAAAAATAACCGCCACAACGATAGCCACATTTCACCACCCCCTCACACCTCACGCACACTGCACAGAGACTGCGATGTTGAAAATATTCAAATTTTAAAATTCAGCAAAAGCGATATTTTTGTTTTATTTTGCCACTTTCATTGTGTGGCCTCTCGTCTTTTTTATGGTGCTGAATTATTTTTCTCGTCATGCGGCCAAGAGTGCAGAGTTTCGACTTTGCTGATTTACAGGCCATCATTCGCCGCACAGTGTTCTGTGCATAATGTATTTTTTGTGTATGTATGGGCTGTCCCTTTTTCCCTTATATGTGGGGTGGTGTAGTTACAAGAATTCTTAAACGACCCCCACCATCATTACACGCAGTATATCTTTCATCATTTGATGCGCGCTTTAGTTCTTTCTTTCGTTTTTTTTTCTTTAAACAAATTTTCCATAAATTGGCGTTAAGTAACTCAAATTGGTCATGAAAGGCATTAGGAATATTCCCTGCAGCATCGCATGCCAGAGCTTTGTAAGGATGTAATGAGGGGGGGGGGGGGGGGGGTCGAATAAGTTTTTTTTGTATTTTCAGTTGATGAATATCGTATGTATATCTTAAAAAATAATGTAGCTAGTATGAAATAATTGGCGCGTCAGAATGGATTCTAAGTAACATTCGGAGCATGAAGGGTTGAATGACTGGTTGTTCCTAAAAAGGGGTTTCTGAATATTTTTTTAATTTTATTGTTTTGAGCTTTTTTCAATCGTTGGTTTCAATATAATTGTTATTGGTTTCAACACAAAAAATAATTTTTTTTGGTTTGCATAAAACAATATTCTTTCCAAAATGACTGAAACTTTAAATTCAACGTTCCTTCTAACAATGACTCCCAAAACACTTCACATTTGGGGCAGACAGCTCCGCCGCTGTGTAATATTTATATTTTCTAAGTGTTATCGAACTAAGTCCATTAAAACGCCGACAGAGTTTATCAATGCAGAACATCCCGCACTCAATTCACAAACACGCGCGCCACTCCGCACATAACTAGTGTTTGTATGTGCGTTTATCCACATACACTTCATAGCATTAAAAATCATTCCAGTCTGCATACACGACCAAAATGTATGTAGTGCCTTAGCAAAATTCGTTTTCTTTATGCCCGCACAATTCGATTCCATTTTGAAGCCCCCCCCCCCCAGCCATCGAAACGCTCATCCCACCCGGACACCTCGCACCAACTCTTAAGTATAAACCTCCCTTCACTTTACTCTGTAAATTGAATCTTCGCATTTTGCTTGTCCATCCTGATGTTTTATTCATACAAGTTGCCTAGCTTTAAGAGAGATGACAGCCACCTATAGACCTTATCATTCAGATGCTGCCGCTGCTGCTGCTGCTGGTGGTGCTTCTGCTGCTGTTGCCACCACTTCCTTCATGCCATCGTTTTTCCCTTTTTTGATACCCACGCATCAACTATATTCTCATACATAATACATACGTGTACATATAAAACGCACACATTATCGCACACATACCCACCTACCCATATGTGGGACATATATTACTCGAGAATCTACGAGTACACACTACACCCCATGCATAATAGCCTGTATATAGAGGAAGTGAAAACTGGGCATAAAAGCCATACATTTTCCCAAGGACATGAAAGTTTAATGGTGACATTTTATACACACTATGCTAGATGTTCTGTCCAAAATTCTCTTGCCTTTTTTATTCGTTTGCAACTTTATCATTCTGCTTACACTTTAAAAGATTTAAGTTTTTTTAACGTTTACCACAACAATAAAGGACACTATTTTGTTACAATGTTGCAGATAAGTTATGTATTAAAAACAATCTACGCAACTATTTTGGCCAACAATTTTCACAAAGGATTATCTAGAAATAAAACAAACAAACACAAAGTGTAGCAATTTTAATTTCATCCATTAAACATAAAAGCAAATATTTCGGTTTTTCCTACACATCTAAAAAAAAGTTTATTGATTTTGTTTTAAAATTACTCAATTCAAGCTTCTTCATTCCATCGGACCACATCCTTTCCATGTAACTGTATACGTCTCCTAATTCCTAATGTATAAAGCAGATTCGTTAACCATACCAACCACCCCCTCCTACAATTTACGAAATATGCGTATGTGTTTGTCCAATGTGTTTTATACGTCCGCCCGCACCCACACTCCCGTTCAGGATTTGCCTCCCTCTTAATTAAATATTCCCCCTTGTAGAATGTCGAAATTGATTGCGTTTGAATCAGGTCCGACTACACAAGAATTCCATTTAAGTTTAACCCTTTCTTTTAGAGTTGTGTCGTGTGCTTTTTTTTGCGTTTATTTTTTGTTTTGTTTATGTGGCCCGATGTTGTGCGCCTTGTCGTTTTTCGTCAATATTCAGTTCTTTATTTCAGATTGCCTATGTGACGATACCGTACTTGGAACTCAAAATAAAGTCTATGAAAGTATTTTCGTCAGGAAGAAAACATCTAAAATTATTCAGTTAATTTTAAATTTAGAGTACTTTGAAGATTTTGTTATTTCAATGCTGATTATTGATTACATTAATTTTTAATGGTTAGTTTAAAAAAAAGGAGATTTTTCTAGAATCTTTTGAATAAGTTTAAGCGAATTTCAATGTAGAAGTAACATTTTCTGAGCACGTTTTTATGTTCCAATTTCTGTAATCCGGAAAAAATAAAGTTTTAATTTAAGTTTAAGTACAAATAAGGTGATCGTCTTAAGCCTTTAACTACTGCAACAATAATTGTTTAAAGTGTATTAATTTTACAGTAAACTCTGTTGTCCAAGAAAATTAAGTTTAAGAAACTGCTCCCCGTATTATTAATATTAATTACACTTCGAAAATCAATAATTCAGTTCTAAGAATATTCAAATAGACGCGAAACAATTCATCTTCGAGTCAATTTAAGTTCAATTGAATTTAGAATTTTATTAAAATTATAAGTATTAAGTCAAAATCCATCAATTACAATTTAAATTTTTATTCTAAAATGCCAATCATATTTCAATATAAATAATTCACAAGATCTATACCTTTTTTGCCTTGGCAATCGTCTCAATTTTGATAAAATTCCAACAGCCAACAATTATTTATAATGCTTTACTTGTAAAAAATACACGCAACAGTAACTCACACATCTTCATGAAGGAAATGCAGAGAAAAATGGCAAAGGTCATCGACTGAATTCCGTTATACTTTCAAATCAAAATTGCTGTACACGGCTAAGAAAATATAGAATACACGGGAGCGAGAAAAAAAAGAGCAGTTCGTCTCGCATTAAAAATAATAAATTTATAATCAAAACAAAAGTAGGCAAACGTGTGAAGGGTATATGTGTTGTGCAAAGCTGTCTGATTTGTTTTGGGAAATGTGAATAGAAGAGGGTTGATAGAGGACCCCTTTTTTATATGCCATGTAAGTACATTGTAACATAAATTCACATCCTGGGGCAAAGCAATGAGAGCACAGATTGTTGTACATCGCTTCGTAAATGTATAAGACAAAATATGGAATCGTGTTAAATTATAAAAATAAATCGTTTCACCGTTTCATGAAAATCGTTCATAAATTAACATGGGCTACCGGATGTATCGACGCGGAAATTGGAAAATAAAAAAAACGTAAACTCCTTTTATTTTTATGTTCCATCAAACAATTTAATGAATACGCAATTAACAATACTGATGGGATACTCGCATTTTTCAATCATTATGATGGATTGTTCTTAAACAGCAAAAATTAAGCCGATTAATTATTATTGTAATAATATTTTCTTCTAATGATTGCTACAAAGAAAGAAGTAGGAAAAGTTAAAAACGGGCACACAAAGAGAGTGGACCAAGTTTTATGTTGAAATATTTGCTACCCTTCAATCAGCACTTTGATCTAAAAAAAAAAAAGTGTAGGTACACAAAAAGTACTGTACATAAGCGAAAATTATTTAGAAATGTATTGTCTTATTTTTAATTGAAAGAGTATTAATTTTCCTTAGCGATGAAAACCAATATAATGAAGAAAAAACGTTAAAAGCTTCACACAAACGCATTTTTCAAAATACACGCGCACACAATTCAAAAGAAAAGTAATCTACAAGCGTTGTTCTTTTAAATAGAAGCGCCCATCCACCCCTTTCCATTCACACCATCAATCCACCCTCTATTCATGATAACCACCTCGTCGGTCAGTCCAGAGAGCGAAGAGTATACGCGCACATGCAAAGCAACCAACACACAACAAAAAGAGCCATGCGGGCCTTCCATCTCGCTCACTTACCCCTTTTTTTGTATGGTCCAACATTGATAAGGCTTAAAGAAAAATTTGCCAAACAAAAAAGAAACTCCAATTCAAACACAGCAGCACACACCACGCGCATACACACGCAAAAGATAAAGAAGACTGTATTGTAAAAAGCTCTTTATGCCATTTTTTTTTTTTTTTGCCACCAACCCAACCCATTAAACTCAATCTCATTGAATTTCGGAAATACCTTTGCATCCTTTCGGACGAAAATAAAAATATAAAGTCGGCAAATGTATTTGTGAGTGCAAAGAAGAGGGGGACGAATCCGCATGAGCTAAAGCATCGTCGACACAAAAAAGAATTGCAAATAAGAACAACAACAACAACAACATAAATGACGTGGACTCGATGTAGATTGCAGAAGATGAGGAGGAACAAATGCCGCCCGGCACTGAGAAAAAACGGTATTAAAAGGATGTACAGATATATAGCGACACGAGGAATATACAACGAGGACGCATAGGAAAATGGAGTGAGCGCATCGGGAAGCAGCCCCCACCACCGTGCTCGTTCTCGACGCGAATTTTGTCCTGATGGTATAAAAAGCGCGGACATAAGGAAATACAAAAAAGAGTTAAGAAAAAGTTTGAAAAATTTATATTTTCTTTTTTCATTTAGCCTACATATTTTCCATTTTACTCGCACAGCTCGTTCTTAACTCCTTAAAATTAATGCGAAGAGGGTGTCTGCGTGTGGCAGCGGAATGGGTGGTTAAGTGAGTGGGAGGGGAACGCTGCGCTGTGTAAAATCGACAATATAACTCGTCCTTTAGAATTTAATACAATTGCGTGCGGTGCAAAGAATTTGCGTTTAAAAACAAAATTTAAACTCCATAATTTTTGAAGATATAGTTATTTTAATACTGAACAATTTTGTTAAGCGAAATCACTCATTGTGATGGGGTGCAGTTAAATAAAATTGATGAATTTGAATTGTTGCTTTTGGTAGCGATTAAATCCTTCTTTTTTTTTTGGTCATAAATAACGTTAATAATAATTATTGGGCTAATTTGAAAATTGAGGCACAGCATAGATCGGATATTAGTCAAATTAGCACAGAATTTTGAGACATTCACAAGTGC
The DNA here is from genome assembly GCA_963854165.1 of Sylvicola cinctus. Classification (NCBI taxonomy): domain Eukaryota; kingdom Metazoa; phylum Arthropoda; class Insecta; order Diptera; family Anisopodidae; genus Sylvicola; species Sylvicola cinctus. The sequence goes on along the minus strand of OY974083.1, from coordinate 31,719,530 downwards.
CAAATAATTATTTCGATTGATGTGCCCATTTTATAAAAATCATCCGATGTTAAATATTTATTATTTACTTTACAAAGAAAAGCATAAAGTCAACATACATCTTTGTAATCCTTCCAAGAAATGTTTATCAGAAATTACAAACTTTTTATTAAAGTTATTAAGGATTTGCAAATTAAGTAATATTTAAATCACTGAATACATTTTGCAATTACACGGTGATTTAGATACGCTTTAAATAAGTGACATTAAAAACAAAACAAAATTTCACTTTATTCATAGATAAGGGATGAATGGAGATGCTAATTTGTGATTGTAAGTAACTAATAAAAAATGAATGAAAGCACTCAAAAACAAGAAGCCAAAAAAATAGAGATCCAGCTCATCGGAAGGTCAAACGACAACCGACCATTCCACCCCATAATTTAACATCACTCTACAGCTAAAAGTTAAAGCCCAGCCACCTTGTCTGCAAATCCTATCATCAACATTTTTTTTTACAAAAACACACAAAGTAAATAAGCAACGTAAAAACTCAGCCCAATCCAGTGATGACTATAATATGGTAAGGAGATGAGAAGCAAAGCGATATACATTAAAGTGAAATGACGATCCGGTTCTGCTCTGGATATTTGTTAATTGCTAATTCATGATTAATTCACATTAATAAAAGGAAGGAGGGGCGCGGTTATATGCAAAATGCGGGAGCATGTCATGTTGCTGGGACGATGATGGCATTTCTGCTAATGCCATTTCCATCACTCTATGTCATTATCATCAGTGTTGTCGTGTTTTTCAAACACGAATTCAAACACAAATTAAAAAATCACGAGGCCAAATTGAGGGGGATGACTTCTGCTTCTAAATGGACATCGAAACACATCAGAGCGCAAAATGAAATTATTATGGGACGCACAAAGTGGCGACGCAATGCTGAATATTGAGACCCCATTCAACATTTATGCATAATAAAAATAGCCAAAAGAAATATCTTTCAGTTACATTGAATTTGATCGAAATTTTTGTCTTTTTACAAAGTTAAAAAATTGTATGCATCACAGAATTGAACTTACACGCAGCCACAGTCCGCAAATAATAATCAAAATAAAATTGAGCACAAACAACCACTTTGTGTCGCACAAACAAATTGCGACAATGAGTGCCCCTCGATATGGTGAGGCGACAATGACGATGATTTTGTATGTGCATGCGAAAAGAAAGACGCGCACATTCTCTTGACATGGTGGGTGGATGGGCAATCAACGCATTGCCATGATGATGGGGCGTCAACAGTTCCTTGAGAGAATTTTTAAATAGCTTAACGAAGCTTAAATAATTAATAATTTCTAGATGGCATCCAAAATAATCTCCTACACTGATGGTATATTGTCACGTGGCATCTTTCTGTATGCTGCGACACAACAAAACAGAAATTAAAAACAAGAGCTTGCTCACTCGGCGACAATCAACTGAAGGATGTAAACGAAGAGCTATTGTGAAGGGGTGGGGGGATGGCTGGGTTTAAGGGGATGAACAGTGCGCATAGGAAACTTTAAAGAATGGAAGATAGGGTCGGACGGTAAGAAAAACTTTTTCAAGAGGAAACATTTTCCAAAATGGAAAAAAGCAGTGGAATCAAAATACAAAAAAAAAAAAACATAATGGTGTGGGGGTTGGAAAATACATAACATCATGGGATAATTAAAAACAGATTTTTATTCCTCTGTGCGTCTTGAACGAACGCAAAACTTTATATCAAACTCTTTCGCTGCTCGCAAGGGGTTTGGGGGTGGTGTTTCCTCGCCCCCAAAATTGACTATGCCTTAAGGTTTTGGACACAATTTGCGCCAAGGGAAAACTGAAAGTGTGTGAACGACTGGTTGGTGCAAAATAAGGGAACGAAATAAACACAATTTTAAATTTTCGCGCACACATTTTGTATTTTACGTTTGCCGTTGATGTTTTTTCACTGTTGTCCTTTCACCCTTTTAAATTTTTTTAATGCCGCATATGCTGTTCTTGCCAAACACTGCGATGAAACAAACGCGTGCTTTTAATTTCCACCTGTATACTTATAATTGACTAATGACATACTGGGGCAGGCATGCGTCGCGTCGACGACTACAGGAAATCAAAATTAATGTATTTATGTAAATAATGAAGTGGTGCGTACATATTCAAGGGAAGGGGTTATAAGCGGTCAAGCGGTCACTTACTTTAGCTTAGCACGCTTCTTCTAATCCAACCCAATTATTTATATTGACCCTTTTTGCCTTTTCTTAAAGATTTCTTTCACTCTGGGATACCCTCCTCCTGCATGTCCCTATACCGTTATTTTTTTCTGTTCTCGTCCTAACATTTCTATACGTACGTCGACACACACTTGCTGTGTGTTGTGCGTTTTTTTTTCCTCCTCTGTGCCAGTCTTTCTATGAATCAACCATTTGCTCACAATAATTCTTATATGGGCTTCCCCCGTCTACATATTATTGTATGTTGTTGGCCATCGTTGACCGGTATGTCTTCTCGCATACACATATTGTACGTTGATGGTGGCCAGCAGAAAGGTACCCCTCATCCCCCTTTTTTGCTGCATGCATTCAGACATCGGATTGTGTGTTGTATAAACGATATCGTGCGCAAGAGAATAAAGTGTGCGGCCTTTCCTTAATTCCTCAAATGACCAACACTGTTTAATGTGATTGAGATGTTTGCTAAATGATTTTCGGACGTGACATGGTTTTTATGTAATTTATCGTTTGTTTTAATGCTGCGTATACACAAAGGGAAATGGGTTGTAGGGCGGTCGAGACGGATGTGGAAGGGCGCGCCAGTGTTGTATACGTACGGGATAAATTGACGTTTGCTGTCTTGAAGGGGTCCGTTTGGTGAAGCAATGGCCATTGTGACCGCAACGTACTCAAGAAATGGACACTTGTTTGAGAATGTGATTGTGAGTTGGACAGGTATACTAATGAGGAGATTACGAGTTTGTGATTTGTCGCAATTTATTTATGTCGGAATATTTGTTATGATGAAATGGATGGGCTTTTTGTTGAAGGTGATTGAGTGTTGAGTTATTATTCAGTTTTACATCATGATAAACGTTTAAGGGTTAATGGTTTTGCTGCATTTTTATTTGCAATATTTTTTGCAGTTTTTTTTTACTGACATTGCAACGGTCTGTCGGTTTTCGTTTAATTCAACAAGCGCCTCCAGCTGGATGTATTCCCGAAAACGAGCGCCAATCGCATACTCCAAGGGATGCTTAGTCTCCGAGGGACCCCGTTGGATTTCCTTCAAATTCGCACTTGGAACTCTATTGTCATTAATTCTGTGTACAATACCGAGCCATTGAAGACGATTCATGCGCGGATAAAGCTGACGATATCCTACTCCTGATACAGCTGGTACTGTTCGTAATAGTACCGCCGCCGACACAATCCGTGGTCTTCGACTACTCCAAAGATTGAATTTTCCTCTAAAAGACTGAAAGAGTTTGAGTCATGCACCACGATTTCGATCCGTACGTCTCAACAGATCTTTTAAGAGCTTGTAGTTTTATTAAATTGTAAATTTTTTTAATTTCTATCAAGATTCGAGAGTGAACAATAAACATCAACATCCATTTAATATTTGAAATACTTGTTTATACATTTGGTATTTCACCTTAAATACTATGAAAAAAATGTTCATTCATCTCGAAAGGCTTCAATATGCAGGTACAGGAAAACAAATAAAAACTTTATGGAAAATATTAAACCTCGTTCGGATTGATAAAAATGATTGTCACTGTCAACTTCATTCATTCACACTAAATTGACCGACAATAATTGTTGCACACTTATCAATGTGGTTTGATAACCACAACCTTTTTTAAAAAGAAATACCCTCACAAGTCACAACTACCCAGCATATTTTGTTCCTTTATATTGTAAAGCCAATATTTCAAAACTTTTTAATAAAAAGGATACAAAACATCAGGGCATCAAACACTGGATGACAAAGAAAGAGATCAATGCCAACTTAAACTAACTATAAAAAAAAATCTGTCCAAAACAAAACACAAATTCCTCCCTTTGTGCACTAAATAAAAATAAGCAAGATGGCCTTTGACATGTATTTACATTGTACATTCATAAAACTGGTGGGTAAAATAAAAGGAGACCTTTTTCATCTGCCACGGTCCATAATATTCTGTCTTAAAAATGTCAATTGTCTTGATAACTCATGTTACTGTAAAAGTTAAAATATCGAATGATTTTTTTTCTAAAGTACGAGCACTGTACACACTTTGTATGCGTTGACATTTTATTATATTGGCACACCGACGTCCCACACCATCGAATCCCATCCGAACAATGTGAGCAACCAATCAATTCAATACAACCGACCAGCACAAAGGATGAGGGTGGTGGTATACTTGTTTAGATTAAAAGCACCAGCAATCTTCTCCGCCAATGAAATTGGTGAGCTATTTTGTTTTATGATTTTTAATTTAAAATACAGGAGCACAAGAAGCGTAGAAAAGATGTATCCATGAGACCATCAGCAATGAAAAACAATAACCCTTTTTTGCTTCTGTTCATGCTCAACATCGAAGCATAGAAGGATGCTTCCGTTGATACTTTTTTGTGTTGGCTTTGTTTTTTGTGCTTTTCTATACCCGATATATAACGTACAATAAACAATATCACATTCTGGGCACATGATAATGGAATTTAATTTGCAGAGGGACGAGTATTATTGTCCAGGCTGCGCCACATTCGCCCACCCAGCATTGAATACATGTATATATTTAGATGGTCCATCGTCATGGAATTGCCTTTCAAATATTCACTGTTTTCTTACGCCCCAAATTTTTTTGGCATTGGAAGGGTCTTTAATATTGAAGGATATTCGGAATAAAAGCATAGGTACTGGAACTTGTGTATGTGGTAAATATTTTGCAACTTTTCTACAACATATTTCGGCCTTAAATTTACATGACGTAGACCACTTGCTGTGAGTTCTGTGATGAACAATCGCTGACCAAAAAAAGGAATGTGTCTGGACAAAATATTGTTTTTTTTAGGATTAAAGAAACTCGTCACACTTTTATTAGGTTTTGAAAAATTTGCGAGTCCCTGTGGAAATAAACTTAAAAATTACGTTAATTCTCTTTTTTTTTCAGAAAACGATTAGTTCCAATGAAATTAAAATTACAGGAGCAAAATTACATTTCCAAAGATATTTAAGTCAGTTTTTAGGGAATTCCTAGTTAAGAAATATTCGAATTAAAATTCATTATTGTCCGTTTTAAATTTTATGCATGTACACAAGGTCCGGTTAACTGTTCAGCATCATAAGGGGAGCCAACAAATTCACCACTCCTAAATAATTCAAATTCTAGTAGGTATATTCGCAAGCATATTCCAAGAGAGCACATGAACGCCCGCACAAAACGAGGAAACCGAGGGAGAATATCATGCTGTAGCTTGTAGCCTGCAAGGACAACGAAAATGAAAAGAAAATATAATGTTATGTTGAATGTTGGGTGGGGAGGGGTTGCTAGAAAGAAAATTTATATGCATGTATGTATATGGAAATAAAAATACACATAAAGTAAACAGGACGTTATATGAGTTAAAAAGAAGAGTGAATGGAGGGTGGGTCTGAGGGTGAGATTTAAATTAGGTCCGCGCGGCGCAGTGGACAAACATCAGGAGCGGAGCCAGGACAAGACTTTCTACAATGAACATAGTATTTTTAATGAAGTGATTGTTGTCGGAAATTTTAAAGTTTCTAAGTTATCATGTTTTTTTTTATAAATTCTCGATTATTTACTATTGCAGGTTGGGTTTCTTAGAAGTTCGTAACCCCTCGGGAATCTTGTCCACTGTTCATTGCTTTCCCTGGCTTTCAAAACATGTTCTGACTCCTATTCTTGTCTATTTCTAAGGAATCCGGATGTGCTGAACAGATCGTTATACACAGGCAATGGAGAAAAGCTTCGGGTCTTCTTCGTGACCGTATTTTGACTGGTTTCGGTTTCCCATTTCTGACCATAATTGTGTCTCTAACAAGCTGTCTATCAATATTGCTCCAAGCAGGATAGTGGTTGGATTAGACTTCGAAACAACATCATTTCTAACACGTAACGCAGTCCATCTCTGGTGAATAGCACGCGAACATTTCCATTTCAATGTTGGTCCAGCATAAAAGCAGCACATCTCCTCAGGGAGGTCTCGGTCGTTTAGTACAACGTAAGCAAGCAAAGTGAAAGTTAAAACAGAGAATATGAAAACGAAGGCGTATATATATAAACACAGTCACAACGAAGAGAGTGGGCACTGGATGAAAATCGCATGAGCGAAGAAGGGGGATGCGTGAAGGTGGATAACCAAACGACGCGAGTCGCATTTATACACATATAAGGAAGGGTGAAGCGAGAACCAAGTTTTGGCCGGACGGCAGAATATAATAATACGTATGTTTGGCGAATTGTGTGTGCTTGAGATATCGACCGAACTTTCGGACGTTTTCAATGTATGTATTTTACATACATAACGGAAAACCCTTCTTTTACATCATCATCATCGTCATCATCTTCTTCTTCTCTACACTCACTTGCGTTGGCCGCTGTTGTTATTCGCAGCGCTATGCTGTTTTTTATTTATGTTGCGTGTTATGTTTTTGCTATATTATAGGTTGCTGTTGCTTTTCTCCCCCGATTTCATTTTTTTACCAAATATGTACATATTTTCAGTCCTCTTCAATTTTAAGGAACTGGTGTCCGAAATGGGCCTCCAAAAAGTGTAAGCCCCCACACGAAGAGATATAGCTCGCCTATAAGTACATCGAACAGAGCACAAGGGGTTGAATATAAAAATAATATGTGCTGCTGGTTGAAATGGGCCAAAAAAAAAAAAATAAAAAATGCCCACAAACAAGCACTATATAACACTGGCTTTTCCACATGTGTGATATGCAGCCTATTCGTGAGCTGTCGTGTGGTGTACAGTGTGGTGGAAGCTGCTAAAGCTGATAATATTGCAAAGAATATGGCCAAAAAGTAATTTTTTTCCTCTATGCCCTCAATTTAGCTGTCCTCTATTTTGCTTGTTTTTTTTTTTTGCAGTTGTGGTAAACTGGGAGGGTGTGCTCTTTTTCTCACATCAGAAAAACTTATATGCACAGTTTACCGCATCCTTAACATTTCAATTTCACTTTTTCATTTTCCGTGTGCGTATAACAAAGTGCTGTGGGTGCCACAAGCTTCTTTCCACTATTTGTGTTGTAATATATAATGTGTGGTTCTGTGCAACCTTAAAAAAAAAGCAGCTCACCAGTATACTGCAGAAGACTCATTCCACAGCGGCAGCATTCAACAAGGACGAAGACTGCGCCTCATATACCGCCAATAACTTACACTACGTTGGTAATATAATCCCGGTAGCACACGGGTACCACTCACTACACAATCCATACAAATATGTACTTATATATGTATATAGCGCGCTCTTTGCCAAATATGGGGATGATGAGGTATTTTCATTTCGTACCAACAAATAGTCACCCAATTGCCACCCACAATTTTCTAACTTATTCGTCCTCACACACGCAGCATATTATAGCTCAGCTTGTTTGGGTTTTTGTTTCCATTTTTATCAACCTCTTCTTCTCCACGCACCACCCCCTTATATGCCCGCTCTGCATTAAATTCGAGATACACGTTGTTTGTTGTTGTTTTTGTTGTTGCCACCACTATAGTTATATAAGCGTATGTGCCTATATTAAGCTTGTTGTTTCTACATTTTCTCTGAACTGCTATGAATTTTCACTTTCTTCTCGGAATATATTATATAGTTAGACACACAGTAAAACACACTCCATATATTATGCATATATACGTATATTATTTTGTATACACACGTATGCGGATTTGGACATATTGGATAATATATTACAATGTGTGTATGGACGACTGTGGGTGTGGGGGATAGGGAAAGTGCGCGCATTTCCAACTGTCCATATCTTCACCCTTTCCTTACGGACATTGTACACGAGCCATATATTTGCGCATGGAGGGTAAAACCAACAAATACCAACGGTGGCTACTGCGATACACATTCTATCTAGAACAAAAACACACATCCCCTGTGCTGTGTATGCGTCTTCATATCCTGCACTAATCTCTCTTCTTCGTGTTCATCTGGTCGCTTTTATATGAATATGCAAATGAGAGGGAAATTTTGATTAGAGCAACTGCTCGTAAGTGTATATTTATCTAACATACATGCATATACAGCCTTCAACATAATATAGATTGAAATAAGCGCACATGATGTAGATGGTCGTACAGCCATCACCATTGGGCAAACATGCGTGGACTTAACTGTTCTCTGCGTGCGATTGTATGTAAATGCGTTGTTATATTCAAGAGCAACAACGTCTTTGCTGTGCGGTGTGTCAAACCGACACGAGCAACGGATGCTGCCGCTGGACCAACACATTGCTGTTAAGCTTTATGCTTTTTATTTGACTTAAGCTTAATGAAACTGTTGTTTTATGCCAGCACAATTTTTATGACAGGTTTTTACTCAACCCTTATTACATTCTCATTCTCATGCGGTGATCTTTTCGTGTACATGTTGCGAAGTCACTGCAAAATGCGTATATTGCAGGGTTAGTATTATTTGGGTGTATGTGTGTGGCTTTTTGGTCCGTCCATCCATTATTTCTTCCATTACAACGGATTGAAGAAGGGATATTCGTTTTATTAGGTCTTAAGGCTTACAGTTAGTTTCGTTTTTTTTTATGGTGTTTTTTGTTTACCCCGTTCAGGACTCAGCAAACAAATTCTCTCGGGTTGTGGTATGTGGAGGGGTGTAATCATTTTTTTTACGCACTGTCCAGTTAGTTGTTTTGTGAATTTTTTTTCTAGCGGGATTTTTATGTTTTTAGCATTTTTAACAATATTTTTTTTTAATTTCAACACGGTTTATTTTAATTTTAAATTGACTTAATAGAAAGAAAGCTCACGAAATTGTAGTTTCCGAACAACTTACTGATATTTATTATAAACTAGATAGCTCCATAGCTGTCCGGTCGGACAAAGGATTTCCATAAATTCGGACGTTGTTTTGCTCTTGAACAGAAAAGCACTTCTTTTTTTCTCATTTTTAGTGGGTTTTCATAAATTTCATAAACCTCCCGAAGAAAAAGACAAACAAAATAAAATCATGAAAATCGGTTCAACCGTCCTCAAGTTATAGCGTTGCGGAGAGAATAAATAGTCTTGATTCTTAAATGGGAATAAATCCTCGAGGTGATTTACTACTGATATAAAAATTGTGCTGATTCCTAGAGACAACTTTGAGTACATTCAAAGTAGCTGTTGAGAAGGGTTGTTATTTTATGATGCAATATGTCACCTACACCAAAATACACAACAACACATTTTTCGGAATCAAATTTGGGAAAAACAATACTGTCCCATTGAATAACCCAACCAAATTTAGGTCATCGCCATTTGCCACCACCCCCAAAGTGCATATACAAAAGCAATTCCAACCGAATAATTGACGTAGATGCCACGCCAGCTGCACCATCCACTGGTTAAGGGATGGTCATTCCTAAAATATTCATGTTACTGTTTGCCAGCAAGCAACTTTAAATTACATTTGTGGCGAACTCGCATGAATATTCCGCAGCAATGACCAAATAAGTTTTCATTTTATATCTTGCAAATTTGATCTTGCTCCCGAAATGTGCTTTCGCCATCCATGGCTTTTACACAAACACAACTGAGAGCAACAACATTTCGCATTGGTGTTTCTGCTCCAAATTTTCTCGTTCAAATATATTTGTATTATATTAAATCCTATGTTGGCTCAAAAATTGTGCTTATGCTTCTCAGTCCTTGGCAACCCCCCCGGTTTTAAAATTGTTTCTTCACATGCAAATGGCCGCCGCATATGCACACATCATCCCTCACACTGGCTGACCCACACTGATTACACAATGTGTATGCGGAGAAAAATATCTGAATCTGCGTAATAATGTTTGCTCGTACTTTCTCCCATTCCGCTTGGAATTTAAACATCGCATCGTCTCAAATATAGCGCACCCTCCTTGGACACCGTCACCCATTTCTCTGGACATGTGAAAATAAACATGCTGATTTCGGGCGTGTGTGTATGCGTTGAGTGAATGCTCAAACAAATACTGAGAGGGATTCCTTTTCACAACAAACAAATATAACAAAAAGCAATGTGTGCAGAAAGAAAACAAGGACCATCGTCGTACAGTGTAAAGCATTGCCGTGTAGATAGTTTTGCATATGTGTATAAGAGAGGTGAAAGTTTATTTTCCACAGCACTGTACATAGCACCAACGAATCTCAACCACCATCCTTATGTCCAACATTCCTCACTTCTCCTTACTTTCACCACTCTCAACATATATTCATGCCAATATTCCACCTTCACTTTAAAATGGTTTCTTCATGTATTCCGTTAAAACTTTGCTTCGTTTTCACTCTGTACATTGTACACACTCAGCTTCCCTTCGTTTCTCTTTACCAACCCCCACCCCGCATTCACAATAATTTACATCACAAACTTTACATACAAAGCACACACATTCACCCTCAAAATTCACTTTCACTCGCCTTAATCTGGAAAACCACCCCACATTTTGAGCTGTCCTCTACCACCCACATACATGCGGCAACCATTGCACCCCATTCCACTGTTTCTCCATCCCCCGCACCAAAGCACCATACCCGCGCTCTGGTCATATATGTAGATTTATGGTGATATTCACCCTGCACCCCCTAATATTCAAACAAATATATATATACAGCATAGTCAAAAATCTCCAAGCGTGTTCACATATTCATTCGATATGTGTTTATATATTCATATATAGTTTGGTGCTCTTGCGGACACTACCCGTGCCTCATTCTTCATCTTCATCTCCTTTGCATGTGCGCACACATCTAACACAATGGTGTAATATACATTCGTTAAGTTTCTTGTGCGTACATATTTTCCTCTCCTATACTGTCCGCAGCAACCCCACACACCACCCTCATCCCCCACTTCAACATAAAAACACACACAATTTGGCTGCGCTCTTATCCGGCCGCTATATTATGCCTTTATGCTTGGCTATACATAATATGTGGTGTGTGTGTGTGTGTGTGTGTGTGTGTGTGTGTGTGTGTGATTTTGAACCGTACCGAGCTTCCGTTGCCTCGCACTGTTAATGATGACAACGGATGGGCTGAGTATCCAGTGCGATACAGGGGATGGCGGTATTTGGGCAGGAAGGTGCTGGCTGTTTGGTTCAAAATGGTAATATAAGCACAGAGGTTATTATGCTTGAGGCCATTATCTACTGTGTGTGTACGCACACTTTTGTTGTATAAGGATAATATACGTTTTGCCGATGTCCATAATAATGTATGAAGAGGTATGTGCTTTATGTGTACTGAATATGCGAAGCTGTTCTTGTGACGTTAGTGCGAACTTTTGAGATAAACTTAAATTTTGAGTAAGCATGTAGCCCAAATATTTACGCACATTTAGCATTTTCTGATGAGTGTATTGCTGTTTTTAGCCATCCGGTGGCTTCAGGCATTTTGTGTATTTTATGCGTGATACCCGCATAGTGCAAATGTTTAGTGATGTTTTTTTGCACACAAAAAGGTGTGTGGGAGGGAGGACATGAGTGTGTCATGTGTGTGGTATTTCATGTAAATCGGGAATGGTTGCTGTGGATTCCTGATTTAAGAGGAAATTCTTGAGGATATTGGGAATTGAACTACGTATTTTAATTAATTTTAAGTTTTTTTTTAGAGTATTTAAATATTTAAAGGCACGATTTTTTATTGTTATTATTGGTCCTCATGATCTGGGGAACATACATGCGCAAATAAATCTAATACATTGAAATTTAAACGACGTACTTGCCAAAATTACCGAAGTAATAGAGGTATATTTTAAACGCTAAAATCGATGAAAAAAATCGCGACAATTGATTTGTCAGTGTTCAAGTGGTAAAAAACACCTCGCGGAAAGTTGCCCCAATTACCATGTCTCTTTGAAGTGTAACGTTTGATAATTATTTAAACCAAATAAGAGTTCTGATAACAGGTTCTGATAACCACCAAATTTTTCAAAAAAAAAAGTTTTTGCAAAAATATTGCTAAATTTTAGTCACAATGAAAAAGTTTTGGAATATTAATTACTGCTTTTATACCATTTCTATCAAAGATTGTGCATATACGCAATAAAATATTGTAAACATAATTATTACGATTCCGGCTTATTGCTTTACTTTCATGGTATTCATCCGAAATAATTATCGAGAAAAGGATTTCTCCCTTCACTTCACGATTTTGAAAAACCACACGTTTTTTCCTACTGAACCACGAGTTATTCCGCTAGAATATAAATAAATAAATAAATAACTGCCAGTAAAGTAGTTAAAAATAAATAAATTTTTAAGATCATTATGAATTTCAAAGTTCATTTTAAAAATTTAAAAAATTTACTAAATAATGTTAAGTGAATTGATTAAACCCATAACAGTTTACAAGTTTTTAATTTTTGTTTAACCTATATGCCGGAAACTTAAAAGAATTTAAAATAATTAAAACGCACAAGAAGCATAGTTTATTTTACAGCACAATAAATAAATAAAGACATTTTTAAATTAAAATAAATATATAATACGATTTACGATTTACTATTTGGCACGCACGCCCCAGTGAAACGAACAACATAATTTGTGCGGCAGTAAAAAAAGTTTCCTGCACAATTCCTAAGACAACATAATAATTGAAAAGTAGGTGGATCGGTAATCCTCAGATGTAGTTACAGAACCTACAGGAGTGCCATAAATTCTCCCCGTAACACAAACGAACCTACATAAGTATACGAGTACGGAGTAGCTTGTATAGGGAATAAGATGCAGGTGCCAATTCTTGCCGGTCGAATAATAATCATTGACAAAAGGACCAAAATATGACATTTATTTTTATTGTACTCATATACCATATAGGTTGTTACGCTCGCACTCTGGACTGGCATGTTTCAGCGCACTGACACATTTATGCTTGCATGAGATTTTCTCATATCGACGCCATCACATCATATAACTGTAAATTTTATGAGGTTGCATTGGTTTTACGACACAAAGGACCATAACATATATAATTTATACAATAAACTGATCTTATTGTTAATCAACGTACACGTCCAGTGTCCACATAAATAAATTGTGTGTGCAGCAGCGTCTTTGTTTCACTGATCTCAATAAAGAATCTGTACGTACCGTTGTTGGTTGAAAATGTTAACCGCATCAGGGAGCACTTTCACTTCTGGGCTGCCATGCCATGCCACACAAATAAGCGCACCATCCACCAATAAATCACATTGATTTAAATGCGTTCACATTTTTAAAAACAAAATAATTAAACGTCCCATCATTATAAGTTGGCTAGAGAAAAAATATATAATTTTCAAGTTTCATGGAATTCTGTGTATTATTCCAGTTTTTGGGTTCAACTTACTGAATTTTTAGCCGCGTCTTTGCGTTCGTCGTTTCAAAACGATGATCTTGCTGCTACTCGCTCAACTTATAAGTATAAGAAGTAAACACACAACACAAATAGTTTGTTTTATTTTTACTAATTAATGGTGACATCAGTGTAAATGCTAATTTTATGGTAATCAAAGACAATTTATTAGTCTACATTTGCGCTCAAATATTTCTTATCGCTTACCACACTGCGCTCGGTTTGTCTTGTACGTTAAATACCAATAAAGTTGAGTTGAGTTTCTATAAGACAAAGTAAACAGAAAACCGAAGCAAATAATTTAATTTGAATATGTTGCTTCCAGTTTTTTTTATTCTTCAACATTTCGAAGTGAACTGAGACTCGGTTTTATTTATTGTATTATTTTTGTTACAACTTTCGAAATGCATCAAAATGCAATTTACTCATTTGCATGAATAATTAACTCGAGATTTTGTTGCTTCATTAAAACAAGTGGAAGAACATTGTTGATTAAATGTTTGTTATTGGAATTTTTAATTGACAAACAATTTTGCAAATTGAAAAAATATTTTAACTTTTTTTTGTAAACAAAAATTTAAATTTTAAATTATGTTCAAAAATTATTTTTAGTGGTTTGAATATAATTTCTCCTGACTTTTTTCAACTATTATATTTAATATTACATCACATCTTAAACTTGGATTTAATAACATTTACCAATTTTAATAATTCCTAATATTAATGCCTAAATATTTAGCACATTTAAAAGTCTATAAAGATTAAACGCAGCATTTTATTTTCACAGGGGAGATGAGGGTGTTTTCAGGCAACCTGCTGAGGAATGAAAAATTGCTAAATATCCGGAGTCGTTTGTACCATTTTATAGGCCAACATTTTTCATGCGTGCTGTGCGGCAACATAACGAGGCATACACGCGAAATCAAATGGAGGGTGGAATTTTTTCTTTCTACAACCGATAATTTGCCCAAACAAATTTACCACTGTTTTGTAACGGAATTACCTAATTTAAAGCAATGTTGAAAATACAAAGTAATTTGTCTAATCTACCAGTTGCGAATTTGTAAAAAATAAGTCTGAATTCAGAAGGCATTTTAAATTTATAATTAATGTTCAATCGGTATCAGAAAGACTTCAACATTAATGCAACTTTAATTTACTAATTACAGCAGTATTTCAGATTAATAAATTATATTCTGATTACACACAGATACACACTTGCTTCGCATCACAACAATTACCCAGCCATTAATTATTAATTATCAAATCTCACACATTAAATCAAAGTAACACACACACACACACACACAATATTGTAAAAATTAAATTGTCTAAACAAAAAAAGGTTTTAATCTGTGTGTTGATTTGCATGTGGAGTTTTTTGGGCGGACGCAATGATTCGTATTTTATTTGCCTCTGTTGCGTGCTCGTGAATGTTTAAGTTGCATGATACTGGAGAGTGGAGATTCAGTTTGGATTTACATTTTACGAGGGTAATTTTTAAGTCCAGAGAGTTGAGTTTCGAGTTGTTTTGAAAAGCTAAAAAAATTATTTGTAAAAAATCGTATGCGTAACTTTGAAGCGTAATGATTTCATCATTAACCGTGTAAGATAAGAAATTTCTGTTTTGTTTATTTTATTTGTAATAATTTTTCTGTAAATGAACTAAATTTTCAGTTTACATTTTTTCATTTAAAAGCATTCGTGATAAGAACCAGAAACAGAAACAGAAACAAAACACAAAATAATTTTGTCTGTTTAAGTTTGCGTTGTAGCACGTGCAGCAACACAAAACCGAAACAGAATGCGGAGAAAAGGAGAAATACCGAACGAATGGTTTCATTTTTTGTATTTTTTCAAACTGGATGTCACGGAATTTTTTGACAGAGCATTTTCGTATATCTATAGCGCTAAACTTTGTCTGTCTTCAGTAAAACTGTCATTTTTTGTCTGTAGATTCTGATGCTATTGAACTTAAATTCTGCTGTTAATTTCGTTTCTGTTGCAAAATTAATGAAATCTGCTTCTATTTCTACTCACTTAAGGGCTTAAGAGTTGTGTTGTGTAAACAAGGCACAACTTACAATTTATTTTTTGATGAAATTTTAAACGTTTAATTGTAAAATATAAACCACAACATAATATTGATATTTCTACTACATATACTTATTTAAAAAAAGTAATTAAAATTTTTAAATTTAAAAAAAATTCAAACCCCTCGTACAACACACTACCGGCGCCAAAATTTATGTATGTGCTTATGCCACCACTCAGCCAATCCTGCTTTGCCTAGTTTTGTCTAGCATCCAATCAGAGCCATGGGAAACTCTTAAATTAAAAAGCAAGATGCTTTTTTGTTGTTGCTGTTGTTTGTATTTCGTGTTGGAATTAAGCTTTGGAATATATTATGTAGTTTGCTGAACATACATTCGCTCATATGGGCATACATCCAGAGGACTGCTGTGGTTTACACATACACTTGGTCGCCATACAAACTTCCATCATGGTATTATAGTTGACGCACGCACTATATATATTCATGCTGGTGTGTAGACTGTAGAGGTGGCGTTGTTTGAAATTGTAAACTGCAAAACTGTAAACTACCCTTACATTACAATGCCCTTGGGGATCATGGAGAACATTGCCGAGTGCGAGCGTGTGTATGCGTTGGTATTTTGTGCGTACACAAGATGAAGCGCCCCATTCCACAATCCACATCCGAAATGGAGTTCCGTGTACAATGTACCAGCCAACACGGTATTACCATGCTGATGTAAGAAGCCCAACTACCCACATTGAAATAGTTTTTGTGGGGATGGGCATTGGGCGGTTGGACGTAATTTGTGGATGGGTATAATACCACCATGATACCGATGGTGTTGAGGAACAATTTATATATTTTATGCAGATACACGAGTACACACTATACTGTGCCAAGTGTAGGGGAGTTTTGTGAAAAAGTTGGTCTATACATTTTATATGTGATTGTTTTGGAATTGTGTAGCTGAAGGTTGATGCAATTTTTTTAAGGCACAAAGAATTGGGTGGAAATTTTTTAATGCACAATAATATGTCTACTAATTAATTTATGAAATTTGTGGAAAACAGAGAGTAAAGCAATCGCGTTTAAAAATGCATCTATGCCGAGTCAAAGCAATCACATTTAAGGTCAATTTAGATGGTATCAAAAATGCGGTCACATTCTTATCTGGCATTAATAGCTATAATGTTTTCCTCCGCAAATTTAATTTCTCTGAGATTTCCTATATTTCCATTTCTACTTTTTAGTCGTCGCTATATAGGTAGGTTTGTGATTCAGTTTTCTTCAAAATCTGAAGCGAATTTGGTGCAAAAGCGCGTCCAAACTCTATAGGTACATTGAAAAGAAGATGTGTATCAAATGTACGATCGCGCATGGTACATAAAATAATATTGTATAATAAAACCCGTTCTATTGGCAATTAAAAAATTCGTATATACACGCCATAAGAAAAAGAACAGAACATTACAACAGAGCGAACCAGCGACATTGTTGGTTCAGAATACAATTTTTCTTTTTTTCGGTAGACGAAAAGCGAGTAAAAAGTAAAAGAACAAAGCAAATTTAGACTAAAAAACGAAGCACATAAACAACAAAAACAAAGAAGGAAGCAGCAAAAATGTGTGCATGTGTACAACCGTATAACTATATGTCCATGTTGATGTTTGGAAAGAAGAACGCATATAGAAAAAGGCAGAAAAAAAAGAGATTATTATTCTCCTTTCCAGCTAAATTCCACAGCACATTTATATCCCCACTCTCAAATTGACAAATGTCCTGTTTCTATTTTATCCTTTCGCTGTGTGGCATAATGTTCATCTTCTCGCATTCGCCCTCGGCCATGCCGCATCTTCTTCTGCATATTAATACATATAAATATGCGTATCTCTGGCTATTTGCACACACACACACACAACAACAACTCAAATACCAGGGGAGAAATTGTGCCGTTGTGTTGACGCCATCTAAATGTGCGTTTCAACTTCGCATGTTTGATGATGGCCAGTATAAAATTACTATAAATGCAAAAGGACCACACCAAACGCACACTCGTAGTGTTGCGTAAAGGATTCTATGGAAACGAATTGAAATTTACAGTTGAACGAATGATAATTATATCAACAATGATTGCGTAATTAAATAATTTATTTACCAACACAGATAGGGGAAAAATATATATGTAATATAGCAGGAAGAGTTTGATGAAAATATAGTCATTAATGTTAATGATCGTTAAATGTGAAACCGCTAATGTTTAACTGTTTCATTGAATTTTTGACATTACTGTAAATAATGTGATAAATTATTATGAACGTAATCCTTCGGTATACCTGTATAATGTTACGATGTTTTCAGCTTAAAAAATGTTTAAAATTTTACAGCGAAAAGTGCATGGGAAATTTTTAATTCCAAACTTTATTTTGTTTCACTGTTATCGAGTTTGATCATCTCACTTTTGGTCTTACTCAAATGCGTGCATAATATTAATTAATTGTTCGTTCATTGTTGTTTATTTGGGAAATATATTTTGTAGAAAAACGCAATAAAACAATACAAAATAATGATTGAAAAAAACGTTGCAAACATTTTCATATTGCTTAGGATAAAACTAAATTCATTCAATGTTTTGTTGTTGTTTAACTTATGAGTGAAATGACAATAATTTGCGTAGATAATTCACAACAACTAAAAGATAAAAAGACAGGAAAAAACTGTCGGTAAGGTAAATTATAAAAATTTAAAGAAATTTTTTGAAAATTTATTTTTATTTAAAAAGTGTTTTATTGTAACGGAACGGTTATGAAAATTCGACCTAGTATTAACATGTCTAATCTACACTCATTAATGCAATGATACTCAATGCTATAAAGTACCGGTTACAGTTACTTGAAGAACTTCAGGTATTACAACCATATTTGTATTTACACCAGAAATAAGTAAGGAATAATTTTCTTTAGGTACACCTAAAACAATTCGAAAAATACGTGGAATTAAAATGTAGTTACGGAAATGGCCCATAAATGTGCCCATTGAAATGTTAATTTTATTCCTTAAGTTATTGCGTATTCAAAATAATTAATTAAAATATATGAAAAATTAAATTAATTGTTAACAAAAAGGGGCATTAAATAATTTTATATTGATATTTACTCTTCGTATGTAATAATTAAATGCTAATATAATATGTAATAATCACGCACTCTTTCAAAAAAAAAGTAAATTTATTGTACATTAGGTGAATAAATCAAATCAAATGTTATTATTATCCTTTTCCTTAAAAAATTGTAGTTATTATTTTGATCATCATCAAAATGTTCCCTTGTTTTATAATTTATAAATATCAACTCTTTGACTGCAGTACACTAACGTGACTGCATTTTTATAACTTTTATTCGAATCACAGGCAGATCCTTTAATGCTCAATTGAATTTCAAAGCATTAGCAATTACAGTACATTCCGACTCAAATGTTCTTGCAGAGAAATGTCACTTGCATAACAATTTTAACTCTTTTTCCCAAAATTCTCTTTCACAACAAAATATGCGAATTCAACATTCAAAAGCTCTCGCCAATGGTCGCGCACACATTCACACACAATTAACTAATCGCAAAAGCTCATATTGTTGGCTAGCGGCACTAACACACTAACTACCCTTACCGCATGGCCACTGCGTGCAAAAGGGACGAAACGAGCTGCGTTCGCATAAAGTCCGAATTGTTTTCATTCACAAACACAGTGTGCGTGTATTGGCTGGCATGCAGAACGCACACCTCCCCAATCCTCACACCATTTAGCATTCTGCATGTTACACGCTACACACAAGAAATGCTGCTTGTGGCCGAATGCGAGTATCCTTTTGCCTTCCTTGTCACCCATCATCGTCAAGCTGTGTGCACTTTGAACGAATTCGTACATTTCGTACGCGCGTACATGCAGCATCCATTAACCCACACATCTTCAAGTAACACGAGATGACGATAAAGAGCGAGAGAAATAACGTGCGTTAAATTTCCTTCCACTTACCACGTTTTATTTCATTTTCGGTTGCCACCGTTTGTAGTGGTGGTAGTTGGTACATTCGGAAAGCGCAGATTATACACACACTCTCGCTTGCTTGCATGCATGCGGAGAAATAGACTGTATAGAACTGGCCCAAAGTCCAAAGAATTGAATCTCAAACTATACCACCACCATCGTATACACAAAGATTAATTTTTTTGTTTCCTTTGGGCTTTGACTGTGTTGTGTATATGTTGTGTGCCTTTTGCTTATGCTGCCAAATTGCTCCGAAGTTCGAAGACGGTCCAGTTTGGTTCTGCTTGTATTAAGACTTTGGTTTCTATTCATTTGACTCCGCAAAGTCAAAGGTGGTGAACGTGTACTGTAACAGCGCTTACGAGCTGTCCCTATTTGTTTTATTCGTTGCTTAGAAGTGATTTTTTGTTTGTTGCTTCAGTAATAAAATCATTTGAACGATTTTTTACCGTTTTAATTTTTATTAATTTCTTTTGATTTATTTGCAAAAAAAATTTAAATATTTATTTTTAATTTAGTAAAAAAAAACAATTGAAACAAACAATGCAAAAGTGAGTGCCTAAATGTGACGTCCGCCGGTGTGGTGTTTTTGTGGTTTTTATTTTATTTTTAAGTTACTTTTTTTGTCTCTTAAAAAAAATACAAATTGACGTAAAAATATTTTTCATAAAAAGTGAATGAGAATTTTTATAAAATAAATGCAGTGTTTCTGTGAGTGCTTTGAAAAAAATATTACTTTTAAAAATCTTTGAAAACAGCAATAAAACGAATGCTGAATAAAAAAGAAAAAACACGTGGGTTGAATGTGAGAGACTAAGTTAAAAAAAAACAATGTCAACGAGCGGGGGAACTCTTCACGGGCTCCCCCAAACACAGAGGGGGCATCATACATGCTCCCATTGTGGATTATACTTTGATAGTGCCGACTCACTTCAAGTGCATATGCACTATCATCACGACAGTGTAAGTCGTTGGGGAAATCCACCCTCCAGCACGACATCATCCACACCGACCACTGGCATTCCGCCAACATCTACCTCATCGAATATATCAAATTCCCCAACCGATTCGGAAAATAACAATCAACCGCCAAATTCTAAACTAACAATGCATATCTCCAAATCAGATTCATCGCCGTTGCATAATACTGTTTCGGCGGCGGCTGATTCTAGCGATAATCAACCACCAACACCACAACCGTCGATTGGTGGAAGTGGCGCCGAACCGGGTACACCACAAAGTTACACCGGCGCCACATCGCCGTATCAGCAGCATCATCAACAACCACCACCACCGCCGCCACATCCAAATGCTCCAACGGAACTGCATTATCCCAGTTACATGCATTCAGGATATGATCAATACTATCATACAATGGACTATGGTGCGTCACAGCCTCATTATTTAAATAGCCAATTGCCACAACAAGAGTACAAATCAGTGCCTTCGCCACGCTATCATCCATATTTGAGTAGTAGTCATACAAATGGAGGCAGTGTACCAAACAGTGCGATGAGTCCGCGTGTCGTTAGCTCATCAAGCCCGACACAACAGCATACACTCATGCAATTGCCATCAGCCGCCAGTAGTTCGGTGCAATTGCAAGTGCCACCCAACCAGCCCACACCATCACCATCGCCCAAACAGTGTGATAAATGTGGTCTAGTTTGTGACACAGTTAATCAATTGAGTGAACATTGTGCGACAGTACATGGTGCCCAACCGCCGTCTAGTGATGCGCCAGGCAGTTTAATGAATCGATCTGGTTCAAGCGGTGAGGAAAATGAAATGCAAACTTACAACCAATATCAGCATTATGTTAAAGAAGAACCAACATCAGATATTTTGGATTTAGATTCACAAAAAATGGTTTATCCACCACATGATGCGCTCCCGCAACTGCAAATACCACCAATGCACGCTATGCACTCGATGCAACGTGCGCCAATGATGTGGGGTCATGAATCTCACGGTTTTATGCCGCCTCATCATCAGCAAGAAATCAAGGCACCATTTTATCCGGTGATTAAGTCAGAATTCGGTAGCACACTTCCGCCATCCATAAAGTCGGAATTTGGTGGCAGCAAAACTACTGACTACATGCATCATCAAACCGTATTGTCTGTGCAACAACAACAACAACAACAGCAAAGAGCGGAAGTGAAACCATTTGGCAGTGAAGTGAGTGGAAATCAGTTGAGTTCAAGCCCTTCCGAATTTCCCAGCACAACAACACCTCAAGACAACGGAACACAATTTCGTTCATTTGAGCCGGCCACTTCCTCACTTCCGAGTAGTGCGGCACCCGTGAAAAGTACCTCATGGAAATCAAATGAAGCGCGTCGCCCAAAAACATACAATTGCACAGCGTGCAACAAGTGGTTCACCAGTTCAGGCCATTTGAAACGCCATTATAATACGACATTGCATAAAAACGCTGTAAAATCAAGCGGACAACCAGATCCGGCAACGCTTCCAATTAGCGTGCATCATCATCCCAGTCGTGATCCAAATTCAAAGCACCATCGAAATAGTGCAGCCCAAGCGGCACAACAACAAGCATTGCAGCAGCAGCAACAGCAGCAGCAGGCACAACAACAATCTGAGGCTCAACGTAGCCCCGAATATACGCCACAGTATACATCGCCGACAAGCTTTGCTCACCAACAGCAGCAGCAACAACAATCACAACAACAATTACCACCACCACCCTCACAGGGGTTTCAACAATATGGGACAACTCTGCATACATCAGCTGGGGGTCCCCCAAACGGGCTAGCAGGTCCCTCCGTCCATGCCTCCCAACCGAGGGGCCTGCTGATCTACTTGACCAACAACGAGGAAACTCAAATGCAGCCGCAACCAACGGAACAAGCGGCGGACCAACACAACAGTCTTCAGGACCAACAGCCGCCGCCATCGCCGCAGCAGCATCTGGACCAGGAGCGGTCTCAGCAGCCGCAGCAGCAGCAGCAGCAGCCGCTGCTGCCGCCGCCGCTGCAGCAGGAGTTAATCCATACTACCACGCAAATCCCGCAATCCATCACATCCCCAGCCACCACCATCAACACCATCAATTCAATGGAGCACTTCAACATCATCAACCCTATCACTATCAGCACCAACACCATCCCATCGTATCAGGCCATCCCACACCAGGTGGGGCTCCAGCAGAGCTATCACACTATTATTGGTAATTCTGCGGGCGTTGATCCATTGCAACAACATAACATGTCACACCTGACATACGCCCCATTGACAAACATCAAAATTGAAAGTGATGAATACGATGCGTCACCACATAACAACCATCAAATTCTTCAGCCACTCAACACCGTACCAATGATGTGTCGATTTACGGGGGGCGCCGCAGCGTATCAAGGAGATACGGCGCCCCCCTTCTCACCCGATGTACCAGAACCATACCACATGGACACACACCCCACATCAATGATGATGATGACTGCTCGCTCACCAACACCCACACAATCAGCTGCGATGCAATCAAACACACCACCGCCACCAATGCAGTCGGCCGTGACCAGCCCCCAACAACAAGCATCGGTGACATCACCCAGCTCACCAATGAATGTGGTAAGTTCTACTATTTCAAACAATGAAGATAGTAACGCTTCAATGCCACCGCAACTCCCTAAAAGCATGCCATCCAAATCCACCGGTATGGACTGTGCAACGCAGACAACATCCTCCTCCACCACCAACACAACAACATCATCAGCGAACGTGCTGGACGTCACCACGGCCGACCACCACTGTGTGCAGTGTAACAAAATTTTCAATAAGGCGTGCTACTTGACGCAACATAACAAAACATTCCACAGCGGTGAGAAGCCATACAAGTGTCAACGGTGCGGCAAGCGATTCTCCTGCGACCAAGCGCATGAGGAGCACTTGACCAAGCACGGCGGCAACAAACCGTTCAAGTGTGATTTGTGTCCCAAACAATTCAATTACAAGACCGATTTACGTCGTCATATGTGTCTGCACAGTGGCTCAAAGCCCTACACTTGTGATTTGTGTGGCAAAGGTTTCATCCGCAAGGATCACATGGCCAAACATTTTGAGTCACACAGACGCAAATCAGAAATGTTGGCGCGAAAAAGTGAAATTGCTGCCATGCAAAATAAATTAGAAGCTGTGTAGAAAGATGCATGCTCTTTTGTGCAATTTTTTTTTGTCGTTGCACATCAATCACTTAACTTTTTAAATAATTAAACAAAAAAAAACTATACATGCAATTAGATTTAGATGTCCTTTACTATGTGTACCCTGAAACATAAAAAAACATTTCATTCATATTTTTGGGACAAAGAGTTTCTCTAAGAAAATCGAGTAGTATACAATTTGACTAAGTACATAAAGCAAATGAATGTACCTAAGCATTTTAATTAAATTAATGTGAGTTTGTGTCTCCTATTTCTATTATTGTTAAATGTGTTTTCAAAACCAATTCCTTTAAGAGAGCAAAATAAAAAACGGCATTTTAAGAATTCACACTCAAAAAACAACAACAATCAAACTTTTTTGTTACCACATTTTATTCAAATATAATTAATTAAATAGAAAACAGATTTTCTTGTGCTTCCACAATACTCGTAACAATACCAAAACCAAGATTATTTTTTTCCTAAATAGTAATACGAAAGATTTCATTGTCTTGAACACAATTTTATAGTCATTCCAATGGAATTTGTTGAAGCTGGAAAACGTACGCATTGAAAGTGAAAACTGCTAAATAAATTGAAATTTTTTTTTCTCACTTAATTCGTTTCTTGAAGTTGTTGTGTGCGCTTGTCAGGAATCTTAACGCGTTAAACATTTTTTTATGTGCACGGTTTGTTTTGTGTTAAATTCCACGCCGTCCCTGACTCACTGTGCAGTTTGTGTTTATTCCTGGAACTATTTTTAATTAAGCCAATTCCACAGTGTGCTCGCGGTGTATGTAAGTTCGTGGCAAGCGCGACTCCGAAGACCATTATTACGCGTTTTTTTTTTTTTTTGGTTATCTTCTTTGTGCTATTGTACACTCTTTTTTTTTCGTTGCTGGTTGTTTGTGTCTGCGATGGCCAATCTTGTAATTCTCGCACAATTTTTCATTTTCATTTTCATTACATTTCGGCACAATAACTAAACATACATTGTTGTCTGTTGGGATGAGAGTTAGATAATATGTGGTGGCCAAATTATTTAAGTAGTTATGTGTTGTAAGAAATGTAGCTGAAAATACTTTCAAATGGATGACAATATGATTTAATTCAAACAATAAAGTTACTTCATATCTTTTAAATTTCACAAAAAAAAAACAAAACTTGGTTCACCTAATTCTTCATAACAAACTACTCAACTCTGTTTTATCATTCAAGCTATTTTGTAAATAAAATGTGAAATGTTTTCTTATTGTGACTCAAACTGTTATACATAAAATAATAGTTAAATAATTTTTTAATTGAACAGAACGCAATATAGTTACAGTTTTAATAAAATAAAATAAATAGAGCAAATGAAGTAATAAATAATTTATATGAAAGACGTTTACCATGGTTACAATCTACCTCAATAAATAATTATTAAAGAAATAAAACTGTTATACACTACTATTTAAATATTAAATTTAAAAAAATGATTAAATTTGTAATTGATCTACCTCAAGCAACACAGTTAAACTAACAATAGTAAAAGCTGCAACAAAGTTTTTATATGTATGTATTATGTAATAATAAAGATTTATAATAAAAATGTATTAATAAAAACGTTGATGAAACAGAAAAAAATGTTATATTTACAAACAATAAAATAAAATACACACATATAACCGAATGAAACAGATTTTTTATTGAAATAATTATTTAAAAAAGAAAATAGGACAAAGAAACATAATTAATAATACAAATATGCGATAAATAAATTGAAAAAATGAAGCTAGGCATTTGTTGTATTAGGAGAAGGAAATATTTAATTTGAAATGAATATTAAAGCAATAAACAATATTTAATAAAATGAAATTAATTGCAAAATAATTAATTTTTAAAAATATAACAAAAAAAATTTAAGGAACACAAGTACCTCAGCGACTCAGTAACACTTAAAAATAATTAGAATTTAATGAAAATTGAATCAGAGAAAAAAAAAATGTACAATTTATGGTTAAATACCTATAAAAAATCTGAATGTAAGTGAAAGTTTGTTTTCTAAGAAATATATGTAGATATTAAATTAAACAATATACAAATTTAAGCAACTTTATATACCGACAATATTAAAAACATTGAGCAACGCAACAGCAATACAAAATAAAATAATAAAATTTGCATGGGAAAGTATGAAACACTATCAAAAATACAATTTGCAAAAAAAAAACATTTGCAAGTACACCCGTCACTGGGAGGCAATTAGAACACAATCTCGACTAATCAGCTTACCGATTAGCAAGATTCACGTTCAATAGATGACGCGGCCCATTCAAAGCAATTACGGTTAATTTTAATTGTGCGTGTATTGCAATTGCATTGCTCATGATGATGTACAGAGTCGGCTTCGAAATGTTGCAAGCATTGTCAAATTCTGAAGTACATAATATATATTAAATTAAAAATGTGCTCTCAAAGCATTTTTATTTGTTTATTTAATCGTCATAATATCAACTATTTGTTCTCCTTCAACTGACGTGTTTTTATTATCCCCCCTTGCCCACTTCTCCTCCTCAGTTATACACTAAATTTGTACATGTTATGTTGTTTTCTGTTTTAATATAATCCCCCTGTACTCTTTCCACTCTCCTATTCAATTGAGTTATAATGTAAATAATAAATCCAGTCCCACGTACCAAATTGTATTATAAATGGTTGTGTTAGATTAATTAATTTTTAATGTTATGTTTGTAATGGAATAAAATGAGAAGTTAAATATATGAAAATGTAATAAAGTAAAAAAAGAGCTCATAAACTCACTGAAATATCGACAACAAATAAATTATGTGTATGTGAATATGACGATGAACATTGAAAAAACAATGATTTATTAATTTCATGATAATATTGTGTGCACGTAATTATGTGCCCCAACGATTCATAATGCCTCTCTGTTTTTCATTTTTAACTTTTAACTATTTTGTAGTTACCAAAATATGATTTTTTAAAATTGTTTAATTAAATATTAATTGAAGCAGTTGTTTATGTTAAGATTTTTAATTTTAAGAAGTAAAAAAAAATTATTACAATTACTTTTATTTTATTAATTATTAAAAATTTGTGTTGTGACAACCGCCATGAACTATTATATTACTTTATTAAAAATTCTTTATTATAAGTTGAACTTGAACTTGTTCAGTTTTTTATTTGAAGTTATCCCTCTTTGTTGTTCATTTTTTATTTTCCCCCACACTTATATTATTCTATAGAATTGAATGCCGCTGTCGAATGGTAGCTATGTTAATTGTGTACTTTAATTACACTTGAATGGTGGGTACTTAACAACTATTTACTAACACTTGGCACCTGTATTATTAGTACGGTGTTAATATAGTGTGTAATTTGAAGTGTAATAGCGCTCTTAACAATAATTGTCTAGATAATTGTTTTGACAAGGTAATTCATATCCTCAACAAGAAAAAACAGCGTTGAAGTGAACAATAATTTGTAATTCAAATTAAAAATTACTTATTATGAAATTAAAACTGATTAAAAACTCGAAACAGTTATCCAGACGTGTTGTTATCAGCCGAAAGTAATTAAAATGGCAACTAACTGTAGTTTAACAATGGCATTTTACATATCTCCCAAAAGAAAACATATGTTTAATGATATATGCAATGTCAGTGATAGACATTTAAATAAATACAATTAATAAAAATTTGTAAAAAAAATTAAACCTTACTGTTAATTAAACTTTATGTACATTAGAATTGAATATTCTTCTATGTATTGGTATGCATGTTTGTGTGAAGTGTATACGAAGAAAAAAAAATTGAGATTTTTCGCAATAACAAAAAAAAAATTAAATTTTTGTCAAAAAACCTTATTCGAAATGTCATAAAATTATCAATGATTTTTTTTTAGTATCTAATATAGAAGAAGTGTCATATCGCAATAAAACAAATATCTTAAATTGTAATACTAAAATAAAAGACAACAATAATAATTTAATTAAACAAACGCTCATATTTAATTAAGAACCAAACATATCTTAAATTTCATTTGTTCTTTTTTATATATAATATGAAGTAAATAAATTTAGCTAAATTTAATTTTGGAAAAGTTTTTATTTTAATATAATTAATTTCATATCGAGCAACTACAGTATTTTATTAAATCATATCGATATTAAATGGTAAAAATACATTTTAAATTAATATTAAAATTGCGTTTTCGAAACAAAAAATAATAATTGTTTTTTTTTTCAAAAAAGGTAAATTTCAAATTTAAATTTAAATTTTTCGAAAACTGTGTGAAATTATTACTAAATATATTCGATTACTAACTACTGTAAAATTGAAGCAGATTAAATTATTATGATAATTTAACAATATGAGTAAAATAAAACATTAAAATAAATTTCGTGTCATATTTTTGTCTCTTTGGCAATATACTGTTAAATTAAACATGAAGGAACAAATATAATATATATAAAAAAAAACTGAAAAAAAAACCTATAAAATTTTGTTTATTTTGCACCTTACTTCTGGTCTTACCATTTTACATTAATTTATGTACAATTTAGTTTCATTTTAATTTACAGCTGCTGTATTATTAAGCCACACTGTGGTCCCATTTTTTTTTTTTTATTTGATTTTTGCACAACCTCTACACACAACAATTCAATCAATCAGCAGGACCATCGTCCATCAGATCATCCAAACAACTTTCGCCTCCAATATAATTCCATACAAATGTGTTACACACGACCTTACACAATTACTGTATTTGTTATGTACGTGCAAATTCCCCCTTGCTGCGATTTACATTGAACCAATTGACGTATGTAACAAATCAATGATTTTTTTTTGCTTATCATTATCAAAATTATTGCCTCGGTGTATGTGTGCACTTTTTGCTTCATTTATTTCGTTATGTGGTGCGTTTTTTTTTTTTTTTGTCATCATCGTTGCTGTAATGCGTTACCACAGACTCTATACACACATAACAAATAAACGATGTACATTAAACATGTTAAAGTTGAAGCCATGTTTGAAAAATTTCGCTGCCATCAATTATATTGCTGTGGCGCGCATATTATGTTGTGTTTTTCTGCATCGACATCATTTATTGTACCAACTACATAATACTAATGTACGTGAAGTCATATATTTGGGTACTTAATATTATGTGTGTGCGTTTAAAAGAAAAAGTTGATTGATTATGTCTACTTACAACCTATCCGGATATCGAGAGCGTAATTAGTTTCAATTTTTTTTTCCTCTTATACTTTATTTTAATATTTTCGTCAGTGCGTGGTTTTTATGCGTTCGCTTAGATGTAGGACTTTTTTTGTGTGGCTTTTTGTTGATGTAATTTTTTTTTTGTTGATAAACTGCTGTAATCGCAAGATTTGAAATTTTTCTTAATTAAGCTCGGTTTACGTCATGCGCTTGTAGAATAAAATGCAATTGCCTAACGGATAATGGAAAATGTTTTGGAGAAAGCCAAAAAGTTCGTCGTTTGAGTCTTTCGTTTCAAAATTTATTTAATACGTTTTGAATGAATAATTATTACGAAATTCATTTGATTATAATGCATTTTTGACTTTATTGCTGTAAATTAGGTCGTTGCTCATTAGTTCGATGATTTAATGAAAATTATTGTGTTTCAAAAAAAAAAAGAAACTCGATATTTATAGTTACTGTAAAAATTTAATTGATTAATTGAGGTAGAAAATAAAAGATAAAACATTCAAATTCTTTAAAAATATTTTTAAATTCTAAAATATACAAAAACAATTTTTTTTAATTTCAAAATAAGGGAAATTTTTTTGTTTTTATTTTAAATTTAACACGTCCTTTTTGTAATTAACAAAATATTTTTTAAATTAATTAATATCTTATTATAAAATGTATATTTAATTTTGTTAACAACTGTAAGCGGCAACCTTAATAAAAATGAAATGTAGATAAAAACACTTTTAGTAAATACAGGCCACAAAAGTCTTTTCTAGATTGGCTCAAACCTAAAAAACACGAAATTGCATGCAGAAATTAACCCATTTTTAACAAAACAAATAATAACTCAATTTTTATATATATAATTTACTTAATTTATTTTTGCAAAAAAAATTTATTTAATTTGCGATTTCCGTGATATGAACTTGCAACAATCAATCACTGAATCTATATTTTAAATAAAGGTCCTTGAATATAAACGATTGCATTTAATTCACTTCTAAACATTTCCGCTTCAAATTAAATAACAAATCTGCAACTTTGCGTGTTTCAATAATATTTATCCTAAAAATAAAATTGTAGTTATTGAAATAAAAAAATTCTCACGCAAGCGCCAAAGGGTGAATATAATCATAATAATGCATCCGTCAAAAGGGATGCGTAAAATTACGTAAGAATCATTTAAAGTCAGCATCAAGTTAAACCACTTTTGGAAAGAAAAATCGACTCTGCATTCGGCACAGAATAGAATAAAATGAAATAAACATAATAGAGCGAGCATGTGCAGACCGCATGTGTGCAACAACGGGATATTTCAATTAAATGTTAAATAGCCTTAAGTGGTATGTAAATTTTGAGTCAATAGTTCATTGTTTATTATTTCAAAGGATTGTATGAACATCCCACTAATTACGACGATAATTGCTAGAAATTTGGAAAACCCTAATGGACATTTTATGCAAATACTTGTAATAGTTTTTGTAGAATTTAAAATGCCGCTACACACATGTTGTTAATAGTTTTTCTTAATATCCTTCATAGCCAGCATTTAAATTCATGAAATAATAGTGCAACAAATGCTGTCAATACACGTTCCATTTTAAGTGGTGTATTTACTGTTATTTAAGATTCATGTGAAATACATTACACTTAGGCGTTACTTTTATTTCAATAAAAAGGGTTCTAATGCTATTGTCTTGTGTGTGAATCTTTCATTTTCCGCTACATAAATTCAGCTGGCTCATCAGGGAGAAATCTAAACAGAATAAACAGTTAAAGTGCCACTCGGCGGCATTCAGGACTCAATAATATTCTTCCTTAAATATACTTCTATATTTAATTCCCACTTGTGTATCACTCACATGTTGCACACATGAATAGATCACATATTTAATATGCTTGGTGATGTAACATGTAACTGGTTGAGAAGCATCATCACAATATGATTGGATCAGAAGCCACTTCGATTGCCACCTGGCGACCCATTACATAGCGTGTTATGTTTTCTTATTCAGCTTCGTATGCAATTTTGATGTAACGTTACCGTGTTATTTCTCTGACATACAATGCTTACAAATATTCCCAATATGCTTGTGCATTTCAGCTTCGCTTATAAGCGCATCTCCTTTTACTCATGCATAATATATTTTAATCCTCCTCCATCATTCTACATCAAAATATGTAATACTCCGTCTCACAGCTCGCATGTTTAAATTTTCCTTATGGGGCAGCATGGCATCGCAAACAAAATGCCGAAAATACACAAAAAAAAAGCGGCAAATCCAAACAAAAAGAAATAAATTGGGAAGGAAAAGTGAGCATACACACACAAACACACACTACTTTTAGTGCGGTTATTAAGAAAAACACCACATATCGGTGGTGCAAAACCGGAAATTACTTAATTGAAAATCACATGTTGTGCAGGAAAACTGTTCATATGAATGCCCGGCCCCATGCACTGCACGTTTATTCTCGCCCTTTTTTTTCCTAATTCATTCTCCCCCTCTGCTGTATAACACTTTGTGTGTCGTGAATAAAAATCTCGCTTTCCTTCCACTGCTTTGCTGAATTGGTTTCATTTAGCACCAACAGGATTCAGGATAGGGAAATTGTTTTGCGTCCTATTTATACAAATTGCCCATATTTAACATGGCACATCAATTCTCTCCCCCTCAATGTTTTCACTACAATACGTATAGTTAGTTTTGAGCAGGCAAGTGCAGAAATGTTGATGACAATGGCCCCCTTGTTTCACATACACTCATGATGTAGTCAAATCATTTTGACTATGATTATCACGCTTTAATTACATAATTCATGCCGTTGGGGATTTTCATTTTCTTTCTATACACACTCCCAATTTGTCCGCATTTTTGGTTGGCTCTAGTTCATTCTGTTAAACTATCCACATAGCTGTTTGACATAATTTAAGTAAGAGGTCTAAATAATCGTGATTGTGATTAATTTCGATTGACAGTATGTGGAAATTTTCCGGCTTCAATTTTTGATCCATAACACAAGTGCGTTTGAGGATGAAATCGTTTGATTGCACACACACAAAGTGTGTAAGGTTTCTTAAAGAAATTTTAATTCCCATACTCAGCGCTCTCGCACAGCTTCTTTCCGGTTGTTAATGGCTTTGTCATGCAGTGAGTGGATTGCTTTTTTGGAAATGATAACGGTATAATTGATCACAGTGTGTATACATTTTGGGATGAAGACTTAAGAGAGTGAAGGGGACGTTGCGTATAGTTCATTAATTCATTGTGGTGATCATCGGTGAATGAAATCTGTTGATTAGCATGATCACCTGAAAACAGTTGGTGTGCTGCTGCTGCTGCTGGTCGATTGGAAGCGGAATCAGAGGCTATTGAATATTAATTCGACTGATTACAAATGAGATGTTCTTAAGAGGTTTTAATTGCCTTCCGTTTTTTGTTTATTTAAATGAGGTGTGGACGTTGGTTCTTCACAATTAGCTTTTTGCGTCATAAGTTGTTTTAATGCAGAAATTTGTATTTCACTTGAATACATTTTTAATATTGTTGTGAGGAAATTTTGCTTAAATTTGCTTATTTCATTTAGAATACTTCTCTCTTCTATCAGTCTTATATCTTTTTTTGGATTACAATTTTTAAATGACAATTTATGAATTAACCCATTTATAAAAAAATATTAAATCGTATTCTTTTTAAACTCCTTCAATGCATCCTTCTTTTTTGGGACCTTAATCCTTTGCAATTTCTCTTTGTGTACAGCTGAAAAATCTTTAAATCTTATCTTCAGCACGTATAGCCATTTAAAAAAGATGAATTGGTTTGTTTCTTAGCAGCTGAGTAAATAAAAATGTGTAAATTGAATAAAAAGATTGACATTTGAACTTAATATTATTTTTCTGTTATTGTTTAGGGTCGCAAAAGAATTATATTTACAAATTTCAACTGACTTATAATATTTAAATTTATTTTAGGATCATCGTAACTTAAGTTTTTGTTCAATAACTTGCAAGTTTAATGTTGAACACAGAAACTCTGCAGCCGTAAAGTAAAATTGCATTCAAGATCAATTGCAAAATTTTCCAAATTCACCTCCTACTGTAAGCAAAATACAACAAGAAACCAATCACACATCATGTGGGAGACATTCATTTTAAGAGCATACAAAAACATGCACTTCTGTTTACATATTGCAACAGCAAACGCATTCATCATTTTGAATGAATCTCATTTTTGAAATAAATATAAATTGCAATTCAAAGTACACAAATCATCAACAATTTTTAGAAAAGAATCCTTCAGTCAACTTATCGACTTTAAAGATTTCCTTTTATTATAGCTTCTATCACATCCATCCATCCATTGCAGCATCGCAGCATAGAGGAACAGCTGTACAAAAATACATTTATTTATTTTCCTCATTTGCAGCATCGCCTTTCATTGGATGCCATGCAAACAGCACACACAAATCAAAGGATATATTTAGGCTATAGAAACAGAACACTTTGCCATCGGGACGTCTTTTGTTACGCAGCTACATCCATATGTAGTTAGTGATGTTTTTCCAAACACACATTTTCACGTATGAGAATTTTCGTCATGCATCCCTTTTTAGCAAACACGCCACTCTGCTCAATTTTCTACTCTCCCTCTATCATGCACATAACTAACTATTAAGGTTCAAGGTCTATTCCGAATTGTTGAGCTTCATTTCTATTTTTTCTCCGCTCTATGCCTAATCACACATATGTCTTCCTTGCTGGCATATCCTTTGTTTTGTTCGCGCAAACACAACAATGGCCCAATCGTCTTCAATCTTCAATACAACTACACGCACCATGAGGATCTCCACAAGTATTTTTGTTGTAGATCCCTTTTGTATTATAAAATGCTATTGCAATGCTCACCTAGAGATATGTGTTGATGCTGCTGTGTGTTCTTGAAAATAATTCAGCACACATTCCATGCTTTTCAAGCAGTTTGTATGAAATGTGAACGAATTTTGTTCAAGTCTCAACCATTCTGTTGTTGTCCTATACCTACGCTTGAAATATGTGTATAATCATTGTGCATCGATTCACATTTCATGTACTTCATTTACGTGAACTTCCCAATCTTCGTTTTACAGTTCCAACAACATTATATATGCTTTTGTGTGTGCGTTTCCTTTTCAAAAAAATATAAAAAGCATTATATTGTCAAAGATGTGACGAAGTGACGAGGAAAGCAACGCGGATTGACAACCTGTGGGACCGAAGAAATTTTACACTTTATTTTCTTGCATTTTCATGTTTGCCAAAAATACTCCTCCACTCTATTCATACTCACAACAAGTACAATTCCTGGTTGTTGGATTTTTGTGATTATTCCTTCATACTGCATACATAATATATTATTATAACTGTGGTTTCGCTTAGCATCTAGATTCTAGATCCTAGTCCTATTATTCTGGTTTAGTACTCTATTTCCTTTAGCAAATTTATGCACATTAATCTCTGTATTCCCTTTCAGTGATAAGAATCTTATGAAAAAAAAACCCTCATTAGTATAATCTCACAGTCAGGCTCAGACGTATTAACATTTTCATGGCGCGCATTGTTGTCATATCCTGTTGATGGGAGGGACACGCATACATTGGCGTTATGTGCGTAAATATTTTTGGGTTACGCATACATTTTTGTGCAATCAACAGGATTGTAATAAAGAAAACAACAACATGATGAGCGTGAGGTGATTTTTAATGGAAGTTTCATTACTTTAGCAATATATTGTTAAGATTGTTAAAAGAATACGCATTTCAATTAAGTCAATTTTTCATTTATTACGACCCAGTGGTTGTAATAAACTTTTAAAATCGCAAACTTTTCCGACAAAAAATTAATACACGTTTTGACGACCTCCTGAGTCCAAAAATATGGTTTAGAAAAAAATGTGTTCGGACGTTCGAATGTCCAGAAGATTTCTCGAAACCTACTAAACGGATTGGCATGAAAGTTTGACCTCATTTATAAATTTATTTATGTCTGATTTTTTAATTTTCATTTTAAGGTTACACCTCTCAAGATTTTATAAGGACAAAAACATTTTTCGCTTAAAAAATCATCTGGGCGCTGCCTACGATTTATTTTGTACTTGATCGTAATAAATTCACACTTCCTTTTCCAGCGATACAGTTTTTTTTTGTTATATTTATGTCCTTATTGAATGCTTTCAAATTTTAAAAATTCAATTTATGAAAAAATATTTCGTCGTGTTCTTTTTGTTAAAAATACATTTGCTAGAACAACCAACAAATTGTAATTCACAAAAAGCATTTTACCTTTTTTAAATACTTAAAACAATTTTTATGTTTGTGCAATTAGCTCATTCCTTTGAGTCTTTAAAGCAAAATTATAGTCATCAAAAAAATATAAAAGTAAACATCTTAAGAAACAAAATTAATAAAAATTTAACACGCCAATTAAAACTTAAAAGCATAAAATCGCTGCAAAATTTTTGAAGCCAAAAAATTATTCAGTGTCAATTACCGTCACGCGCAAATGCACTTCAAGCCTCACACACACACGTCATGTCACCCTCAATTTGATTTCATACATTTCAGTCTCAATTGAGTCCGGCCACAATGTCGCATGCCGATGCCACACCGCGATGCACCGCCACACCACATGAACCATTTTTAACATTCCACAAACAAGACTCGCGAAAAAAAAGAAAAGCGGAGCAATAAAACGAGAACACACATCGATATATAAATGAATAAATAAATAAAACAATCTATATAAATGACGAAATTGCAAACAAACAAAACAAATGGGCTGAAATAAGAAAAATTACATGACGATGGCAAGTTTAGTGTAGCCATAAAACAAACAACGCTCAACGTACACATGCATCACAGCATTCGATGGCCCCCAAAAAACATTCAACCCATCGATATACAATTGATGTTGGCCATCAAATTTTATATGAGATAGCATTAAATATTTATTGATGTCTGCGAATTAATTGCGCCTTTATTATCCACGACAGTCGCATGGAATACAAGACACACACATCACAGAGAGGGAGAAATTATGCCGATGATGGCGCGCTCACTTTTGGTTTAATATGGGCGAGCAAAATAATACAGGATGGTTTCGTCAATGCATTAAAAATGCATGCCCGTCGACAATCTAATGGCGCGGATACATGAGTCTTATTAGCAAAGTGGCTGGGATGGGCTGCGTATCAAATATCCAGGACTGTAATTAACTCTTTTATGGCATTCATCTCGTTGATTAGGTCTCAAATGAATATCAACTATCTTGTGTACCTCATCTTCATTATATCCGTGTGTTTAACTGGTTTTTGTTGCCTTTTAAGGATCTTTTTATAAAAAAAAAAAATCAGCTACTTGCTTCAAAATCAATCCCGTTGACTATGTTCCAATTTAAAACATCCATTTTTGACACGCGTCCACATTAATTTACAAAGCATTTAGTCATCAAAGAAGAAGTGCAAACATTTTAATCCATAATAATAATTTAACAGTTAACCCACAATATTATGACCGCATGCGAATTTTCAGAATCTGACATTTACCGTATGGACATGTCAACATCGTCTGGAAGGTGTGAAAATCATAAAACCGCCACCAATGCCCGCTCGATGTGTTCAATTCTGAAGTGAGAAAACGATGTTGCCGGCAAACAAGACGTGAGGCTATTAACGATTTTAATACTTTATGGATAGATTATAATAGGGAGCCATAAAAATATTGACATCACATGCAACATTAGAATCCCAATTTTATGGATTATAAAAATCAATTTTATTGGTGGTAATCGGAGTAACCTTGTGTAGGATTTTTGTATGTCAATTCAGATGCAGATTGTGCTCTTTATTATGTGGTCAGACACTTAAATTTGAAAGCTTATTTTAAGCAAAAAAAATTGGCACAAGAAAAATATCACCAATCGTTTTGATAAATGTCTAAGTTAATTGTTAGTTTAAGTCATAAAATTAAACAAACTTTCTATATTAATGAAAACGCATTAATCAATAAAATGTGAATAGATTCCCCCTTTAAATAAAAATTATTCTTTTTATTTTATTTCACACAAAAAAGAAATTGTGAAAAAATTGCAAAACCGCTATTCAAAATGGAGTAAAAGGGAATTAAAAAAGGACAATTTATTGTTACAAAGGTACAACGTTGGATGAATGATTTCAAACAATGCAAAGTTCATGTGAACGTGGTCATGCGTTTTGAAGATCAATTTCCGTCAATGTAGAAAGATGATCCTAAATAAATATGAGTTGTGGGTAATTGCCTTTAAAAAATAGTTCCCAGTTTTATGGATCAGTAAAAGACTTCCTTGAATCTTTAAGTACTGAAAATAACAGTTTTAAGATATGTTATATAGTATGTGTTTGGTTTAATTCAAGAAACAATTACAAAGAAGGCAAGGGAGGCCTCGCCTCGGATGGGGGCAACGCGTAGTCCAAGACGCAAGACCACTTGGAATATCAATCTGGTGGTCCGTGACGCACAAACGCCCGATTTAGAGCAAACTTTTGTGTCAGACAAAAAAATTTAAAAATTAGTATTTATTGATTCAACAGTTTAATTAACACATTAAATTCTGCATCGAACTTACCTCATATCACGTAAACCAATTGAAAAGGTCATGAGTCAAATTGCAAAACTATAGAAATTTAAATGATTAAAAATGTTTTTCATATAATTTGAATCACTGCGGAAGACTTTTTGTGTCAAGATTTCAATTTTAAAAAGCTTTAAGTGCAATTCCATATAGATTAAATCCAAAGCGGCTTTGAATACGACGGGACGAGTTTATGCATTAAAAGAAATTAAGTATTATAATAAGCGATTAGGCCAAGTATGTGATTCAGCGCTTAACAAATATTCTCATAGCTCATTTTAACAAAGCTACGTAGCAAATTTTAGAACATTCAACCAGCTCAGACGCATTGCCAAGGTTATGTTGAATGACACATGACGAGTGTAACACAAAAGACGTGAGGAAATATTAAGACAAATAAATTACCGAATTTTTTCCAAACCACACAAAATTCATAAACGCAATTAAATAAAACAAAATGATGAATAATAATTATTATAGCTGTACGCCATATTATCTACCCATATCGTGTGGATAAAAATCTTCTCACACACAAATCACAATCCCCGCGCGGTACAATATGTCTATTAAAAAGTCTCAAGGAATTTTTAGAGTTTTTTTTCGTATACAATTTAAATAAAATACTGACAGGCACACCGACTCTTTCACTCTCTCGTGCAGACGCCCGCCACACAATCCCATATTTCAGACAGTTTATCCGAAATTATATTGTGTACCGCAAACATGTTATTAAAACATCAAAAAATTATATTTATATCATTTGTTGTTTATAGCATTAATCTACTCAAGTAATATTGCATGCAATCTGTGGTACCGCGTGATGATCTCGTGTCGGCGGACCCCACTGAATATGACACGAGATATGCCCGTTTGTTCCTTTTTTCTTCATTTCAACGAATGCATTTTTAATTTGTCTTAATATTCATAGTTTCATTCTTGGTTTTAATTTAAAAACTTTCCACCCCACACACCCCCCCTGCTTTCATGTATGCATTATTTGTGTGCGCGATTTAATAAAAATACTCCTTATATTGTGACTTGCCCTATTCGCCATATTCAGCGCTTTTAATCTCTTCACTTCCAAGATAATATAATTATATTATGGAGTCCCAAGCAAGCGCTGTATGCATGGTGTGTGGTGTTGTTCGACGGTGGTGTGTTGTTTTATAGTTCAGCTGAACAACAAAAATATAATCAAGAAAATGAAACAAAACTTAACCGAATTTTTATATGATATACGTTCATGTCTAGAAAATAATTGAAAAAAAAAAGTGGAAACACAATAAAGAGAAGAAAACAAATGTGCTGAGGCTCACAAGCCACACCAAGAAATGAAAAAAGTGGTGGTTGAATTTGGAGTAGCTGAGCGGCTATATTATCTGTAATAAACCGAAGGAATGGAAATCTAGACGGAGGCGTGTCAGCTTTTGACATTTTGATGCATTTTTCAAATATTAACACGAGAGGAAAAAAACACAACAAACCGAAGTGTATTTATCTGTTAAATATCCGCAGATTTACGTTGTGCTTTTAAGACTTTTTTTTTGCATAATATAACTACTCGAACATGTATAGTCTTACGAGCACATATATCTTTTCGAATATTTATAATGATTAACTCCCTCTTACTTATATTTTAATTTGTGCCATTTTGTTGTTTTAATTTAAACAAAAAATGCCGCAAAAGAATTAATGTTTGCGGGAGAATAATTTGCCATAAATTATTGCACATAGAGTTTTTAAGTAATTGCCTTAACATGTTGTTGTTAGTTTATTTTTTCAGCGACTGTTGATTACTTCAAGCCATTTAAGTGCGCGGTTTAGTTTGGAGGCGGCAATATTGGCTGGAAATGGATAAACCGTATCAATTACTGGGTTGAGGTGAGATAATTGCATAATGTGGGTAACGAAAAAGTTTTACCAAATAAAATGTTTGAACTATAGACGATGATGATTTAATTTTAAAGCAATTTGATTTCTGATTGTTGAGTCAAATTCAATTTAGGAATATATAAATATTTAAAGAAAAAATTGATTAACGAATTCGTCAATAAAATTATGAAGTAGAAGGAAATTTCATCGCTTTACTGTTGTTAATTTTTATAAAAAAAATCTTACTAAATTTTGTGATCAAATTTAATCATATTAATTTGGGAAATTGAAGTTAAAATATAAATAGTTTATATTAAACTAAAACTAAATGCCTTTAAATTTATTATTGCGTCAAGATAATACGATAATTATCGCAGTAGGCTAATTTTTAACTAACTTTGTAAATAATTTTTTAGTCCATTACTAAGAAATACCACCAACTACCGAATTGATATCCATAAATGAACCTCCCAGACACACCGCACGAACATATAATTTGAACATGAGATGGATAGCTTCAGTGATTCAGTCATGATAATTCTTAGTGCAAACTCACAAACGACTTTACACATTGACATAAATAAATAGTTACAAGAAATTATATTGAAAATTGGCAAAAATAATTTAGCGACTCAATAAATTGGCTCTCAGAATAAAAGGAATACACCTCTGAAGGAATTCTTTGTGTTTTAAGACTTATGGACCACCAGACTTGACGACAAAAGTTTGTGAACCACAAATAATCTGCCTAATTACATATTGAAAATTAAGAATAAATTTAAAAAACATTTATTTAAAAATGTATATTTAAAAAATTCTAAAATCATAAACCACAGAGAACAAACCCATTGCGGTAATCTTAAAGCATTTCCTGCATTAATTAGAAGCGCCATTTATCTTCATTCGCCGAAAAATTAAATTTAAAATTGACTGATCTTTATCCAATACAGCACTATAATTATATTCAAAAGTAACATAATTACATTTTTATCACAAATTTGATAATGGTATTTCCATAACTACACTCATAATCATATATTGTCATCTCTTTGGGCTGCTTCATATAAATACTCTTCAAATGAGTCAGTGCCAAACAATCGCCCAACGAATGAGTTCTCACATAATTTAATTTGAATGTTTAACGACATTAATGGCCGCATAAGCCGATCAGCAATCGATAAAAAGGAAACCAGTTATACGCTTCGCATAAGCCAATCAATAAAATGAAATGAATTATTAAAATTTTATATTTATGTGGCTTTAAAATTGACCGTATTAAGATGTGTAGAAAATTCATTTTTAGGATTTGTGTTTGGTTAAGTAACGAGACAGTGAAAAGCTGAAGCGTTAATCCCAAGCACGATTGAATTGTTATACTGTTGTTAATATATATTATAGTCTATAGAGTTCTTGCTATTGTCATGAAAGAGTAG
Organism: Sylvicola cinctus; assembly: GCA_963854165.1. Lineage (NCBI taxonomy): Eukaryota > Metazoa > Arthropoda > Insecta > Diptera > Anisopodidae > Sylvicola > Sylvicola cinctus. Next base: position 31,678,546 of record OY974083.1, on the reverse strand, counting down.
ACAGTAAAATTTTATTTGCTTGGTTTTAACTTTTTTACTTAAATTAAATCATAAACCTTTAAAGAACATACAAAATCCTAATCCACAGAAAGTCATTTCCCAGCCATAATACATTTTTACATTTTCTAATCAAATTTAAAGTGATAACTGATAACAAATGGTTTCCCAATGCATTCTTATTTCTTAGGTAGCCTTCTTGAGGTTCATTGAATTTAATAAAATTAAACGACTTTAAACGGCCCACTTAAGACATCCAACCACCTTTAATATTGCGCAATTAATAAACCTTTATAACCGCTTTGTATACAACGAAACCATTCGCCCTTTCAGTCTCGTGCCTGGGCTCCCGTATTTTTCGCAAATCAAACCACTTAGAGGTAGCCCACATGGTAAATCAATCGTTTACAACTCAAATCATTATTTAACCTTTTTTGATGTTTTCTAATCATTCAGATGGGGCCGATCTACTTCATCTTACACCAAAACTGCGGTCATTCAAATTGATCCGCACACATGCGTTTGAGGAAGATGCTCCCAACCGTTTTACAACTCATTCATAGATATCCAAGAACACAGTGGTAAAGTGTTGACTCACCTCTGCATGGCGCACACAATCGGATTTCCGCGTTAAATTGTACCTTGAGGAGGCACACTTGAAACGTTGAATAAACGTCTGTGAGAACCAAATTCGACACATCACACACAATCGCCGTATAATATGCGGCCGCCATAATTGTGTATATCTCGACACGTCTATTCCGCGTATTTTGTGTGTATACTGGCGGAATATTGCCATTAAAAACAGTCAAAATACGAAACCGCAAGCGGAATTTTATTTAACAAGAAAGAAGCCGTGTAATATATTTCGTGGTGGTCAACTTGAGTATCTGATTAAATGTTACCGTTTTGATATTTTGTTGCTGTTCTCTTTTGCAGTGGTGCGCGCCTTTGCAGTTCGCGTTGTAAAGGATAAATTCTTTGTATTTTTGTATTATTGTGTTTTAAGTTGGGTGAGGATGAAGCTATTGGTTTGCTTCGGCGTCTACACTCTGCACGTTTACGCGTGTGTTATGGACGTAAACAGTGCGAAGAGTCGCTGCTGTAAACAGTCCTGTATAAGGTTGTGGCGTTTTACCAATTTTATTGTCATTAAGAGGGTAATTAAGTAGATTTAATGACCATTAAATTTGAAAAAAAAACTGTCTTATTAAATTGGTGTGAAGATTTGTTTGTGGTTTCAAGGAGAGTGAACCCCAGTTAATTTTTGATTTTTATGACTTAAAGATGATTTTTGTGATAGACAAAATAGTCACGGTTGTTAAATTATTTAACTAGGTTAAGAATTGATCTCCTCATAACCATAGGTTCTTTAGATTTTTTTATTTTTTTGTTAAAATGACTTGAACTTGAGAATTTATTTAAAAATATATTTTTTAATTAAAATGATTGGTTGGAATATTATAAAAAATTACTAATTATTAAGCAAAAACATTTTAATTATACTTGTAAACTCTATTCCCACAAAAACTCTAACTAATATTCCTCCAATTGCAATACAAAAACATTTTTTAAACTTAATTAACGTTTCTCTTAATCACCTCCGACACACAACTGAATGTCGGCATGTAATCCACTTGATAGCAGAGCCACCTCATAAGAAAACACGTTGCAAAATGCAACGAATCTTCACTGACCTTGAGTATTTTCAGAACTCTACACACGGTTGTAAAACAACAATATAAAAGTGAAGCACAGCAACACGTTAAAATTTATCTGAATTCTACCATGGCGCAGAATCAGCCAGCAGCCAGCAGCAGCATGTGGACTTACAGCAAAAAGAAACTGCATACACACGCGCTATAAGACATTTAGAATCGCGCAACTTGAAAATAAATTAATTTAAAAAATATGTTGACGTGCGAGAAACAGAGAACGCAATCGGCTATATGTACTGCGTGCATAAACAAGTTCACAACATCACAACATAAAGTGTAGAAATACATTTGTAATGACGCCAAAAAAGAGTTAAGAATAAAAAAAAAAGTGGAAAAAAATACAATTCAAGCAAAGTCAGCGCGAACTTGGCCTGCTTGCAACAATCTCCAAAAGATTAGGTTGAACTTATGCGGCATACAGTTGATGAATATGCAAACAAATCTCCTCTTTCTGAAGCATAAAACATATTGCCATAAAACAACTGCAAAGTGACGCCCACTTCCGTTGACCTTGAATGCTCCACACATAATTAATTCCATCACATACTCGCATGTGAGGTCAAATTGCTCCAGATATTCGCAAACGCAACACATTTGTGCCCGCAGTCGGCTGTCAAACTTTCATGATTTGGTTATTAATAATTTTGGAGGGTGCTCACAATGTTGAGACGTACACGTTAACACCGCGTCGTGCACACAAATTTTGAGACCTCTTGTTAATTTCAAACATTTCTTCAGTGGGTCTGTAACGCATAAAATTAAATCATAAAAGCTTCACACGAATCACGGGGAAGTGCAGCCGACACATTCTGCAAGTCACAAATCGGTCATGTGTGCAGTCAAATTGAAAAACACACAATCAGCATACAGTTATGTAAATTAACTGCACATTGTTGCACCCCACCTTTATGCATATTTCTTTTTTCATTTCACATGTGACTCATATTTCCACGCGTACCATATTTCACCTCATTGATGCAGTTTTTCGTTGCCCAATTTGAATGTCAATCGTAGTATTGCCATACAAATTGAATTCCACTTAAATTCATTCGTATTTATGCCAATCAGCAAAAGAAAACACAATTACATTCCCCACAGAAATGTCACGATGTGCAATGTAACTGCATGTGAAATTATTTCTATTTTCACCCCGTTCACTCGAGGCACTGCAATGTCGCGCTTTTGTTTATATGAACTCGTATTTCCTAACGACTTAATTCAATTTGTGAAATTTTCATTTCAAATTGCTTTCACACAATTGAAATTCCGATTCGTGCATTGTGCAGGTTTGTGCGCTTTTACATGATCCTTTTTGTGGCTGCAATGTTGATTGTTGTATTTATGTTGAATTCAACGGATTTTGGTAAGAAATAGCTGTGAGTTTTTTCCTTTGAAACCACATAATTTATCAACTATTCAAACAAATATAATTTTTAGGTATTTGTCGTGTTAAATATACCGTAACACTTTCTTTACAATTTCACTTTATGGGGAAAGTCCTTTATTGTAAATACAAGGAGCTGGAGGAACAAAATGTGCACCCCTTTTATTTTGACAGACTAAGGCGGTGGTGCTACTCCTATTTCACACTAAAAGTATGTTATTTGTGTTATTTTAACGTCACAACGAGTGTAAGTGGGGGTTGAAAAGTGACGGTAAATCGAAATGGAAATTAAATAATAACACATTTATTTTAAAAGGATTGCAGTGTTGGTTTTTGTGTTGTAAAATTATGGTGGACAATAACGGTTACACAATGTTTTTAAATTTGTATTTCCCATTTATAAATGTGTTTCCATTTAAAGGATACAAAATTAAGGACATTTAAGGAAACCGTAATTTTATAATAAATAGAAAATTGACGATTTATAAATGGAAACATTTTTGGTGGGAATTTTGGATTCCATGATTTTTTGTGAAAGGGTTAAACATTTTAAAATTAAGGATCTATTGAATTATAGGGAAAAAAAGTTTCATAAAATTAGCAACTTAAATAAATAAGTAAAGTTACATTCCTTAACTGGCAAAATATGTTTTTGATGAACTGTTTTATTGTTGATTGCAAGGATGTTTAGGAAAAAGGACTTATAAATTATGATTCTTAAAATAACACAAAATAATTAATAATATTTATTCTCATTATTCCCTCTAAACAATTCTGCATTGGCAAACATTTCTGAAATTGCAAATTGTGTGTTTATCCGCTGGCACACAAATTACACTCAGATGTCACCCTGCACCCACTGCGCGCGACTATTTTACACACACACACACTAGCTGAAAAGCTGTAAACTCGCATAAATCGGTCGTAAAATTGCACACCATTCACAGGCATGCCGCACAAGAAGCCGGTGTGGTACTTAGAGGCAACTGGATGCCCATACCCCGTCCCAGCACAACACACATTTTCCCGCCTCAGGGAAAACAACAAACGCGACTGTAAAGTAATAACGGCAATAATCATAACAGTAATGTAATTTGAACTGGAAAAACTCCATCGTAATTTTACAACGCCTACAATCAGTGCCAGTGTTCATTATATGGCACGTATTAAACAGCCAGGGATATTGTAATTTTCCTTAAAATGAAGCTAGACGTCCAAGTATACATCTCGACGTCTTTATTGCTCGTGCTGGCTGCACCCCCGTTTGTATAGCAGTTAAAGTTATCGCTTGAAATTACCGAATACACACACACACCAATTCAATTTTATTGTAAACGTCGTGTATCGCGTTTATTAGTTTAGAATTTTGTCAACAGTAATTATTTAGGGAATCGTTTTATTTATTACTTCATAGATGTTTAGTATTTGTTTAAGTAAATATTAAACACTAAATATAAATAAACCTTCCTAATTCATCTCTTCTTTGTTTAGTGGATTTTATCTATTTAATATTGAAGACATTCCTCTTTATTTTTACTTTTAAAATGCCAGAAAAACACTTAAAAATAAACTAAATAAAATCCAAAAATTTCAAAATGAATTACTGTACATTTTACATGGACGAGAAGAATGGACAAAGCCTTACATTTTATTGCAAACGTTACACAACATTAAGCGATTACGGGTTTCTTTGTATGCAATTAGTTTCAGCATGCATCAACATTAAATTGACTTTAAATCCTTGAATCCCTTTGTTTAATTATCTACACACAAAGTTGTTTTGAAACTCCTAGTAGGTGGGATTACGATCTAGACATACTTAGATGGATTTAAACTTTTGCGAAATGTTTAGGTTAAAATTCATCACAATTCCTTCAATTGCTTCAATCAGTTTAACCTCAATATGCAATACACCGGATATTTCAATCAAATTGCATGCAAATTCAAAGCATATTATGCATTTTCATCACTTTTTTCTCACCCCCTCACGGCACATCCTGAATACACATGACACCGTGCTCACGAATTGCCAAGTAGCGCATAAACAACTTTGGCACCCTCACCACATAAAAGTCATCATTGAATTATGTTAATCCCGTCATAATTTACAAAAACAAACATCGATTTCCGTCGCAGTGTGTGCACTGCACAAAATTAGAGTCCTTATAAATATGTAAACGTATACAGCCAACGAAAGCGGGAGATGCGGCATGGAATCCATCGTGTGTGTGAATTCATTAAAATGATTTTTCTTTCATCCCCCTAGTTTTAATGCTTCTTACATGCGATATGCGTATACCATGTGAAAAGAGAAACGAATATGCCATTGCGAGCATGCTGAAGCTTAATGGAATACATTCTGTGTGGATGTTATACATTTAGCTATAAGGACGATATGTGCGAGGCTGGTGGATACGCAACAAGTGTGTGACTTAAGAGGGATGAAATAATAGGAAATCATTTGTTTTGGCAACACAGTGCTTGGGTGGTCCATTTGCACAGTTTTATTATTTCTATGTACAGCAATGGAGTTTTTTTTGTGGGATGGCAGTTTGTTGTTGGGATTTTCTAGGACTATTTGTGAGAGAACTGCAGTATGTGTTGGAATCCTTTGTTAGTTGCAAATTTTTGCATAACAAAAGACATTGTCTGGGTGCTTAAGTAAAAACCAGTATTGTTTAGGACACATTTCCGGTATTAGGTTTAAATCGTTATAAATGTATTAGTTACAGCTTTATTTTTTAAAGATCACTAAGTTCGGAAACGATTAAGAGTTTCCTGGGATTTAAATCAAAAAATTTAAAAATGTTTCGTTTGTGATAAAATTAAAATTGCAAATCCTGTGCACGTGCAGACCTTAAATTAAGGCCCTTAATTTTTCAAGCAACAAATAAGTTAAACTGAACTTAAAAAACTAATAATTACACTTAAAAATGTAACAATTCAATACCGTTCCTAAGTTTTCGGCATTCAAAGAACCTGAATCATAATAATTTTAATAATTTTTGTAGTCTCAAATAAACAACCTAATTTAAAATTTAAATTGTTTTACCTTACTTATACTGTGGTAGGTCACTATTTTTAATTTTCAACATCCCAGCCACACATCCACTGCCAGGATTAATCTGGCGTGACGTTGAATTCGACACACGCAACCATATCTTGAGACTTCTATTCAGTATATTGTGCAACCTTACTGGGGAAAAAAACACAAAACTAAAGAACAAGTGTCAATTTCAGATTGTGTGTATGAATCCGATGCCGACATTGGTACCTACGAATTACAATTTCACAAACGTCAAGAATTAATACTACCAAATACCAAAAAAGAGATGAGAATCCCCACCAGCTCAGACCTGAGTTTGTGTGTACAAAATACACCTTGATCAGATTCAACAATCTGACAACGTGTGTAATGCATTTTGAGGTGGGCCTTCCATGTTTAACTGTCTATACATAGAACTGTAATAGACAAGTGGATGGCGCCAGGTATAATATTTGCCCCTATGTTCTGAGCAGCGTCAATCCTTGTAGATGACAATGCACGACAATTGGCTTTATATTCTAAATTTTAATAACATTTCCCATTGTTTCGCTGCACAAATCAGCAGTGTACTGCGTCAATTCTATGGGCTGCAAAATCACAAAAATACCCCCTTCTTAGGCTTAAAGGTTAGGTTGGCAGTTGGCATGTGCAGATTGCTGATACGCATAGATTTCAGCCAGTTTAATGTAGATATGGGAGCAAGGAGCATTCAAAATCTGCTGTACAACTCAAAGTAAAATGAAAAATGCACTTCTAAACATTAACAACCGATTTTACTTGTCTTGATTTCTGCGTATACAAAAAGACCCCTGGGGTCACACGACCGATGGCGCCGACTTAGGATTTCTCTCTGCGTTTTCACATTGCATTAAAACTCCTGATTGCTTTTGCCGCATGCAACATTTGGGGGTTGGTCCCAACGCACAACATCAACATAAAATCATTTCAAAAAATATAATGATAATTGTTTTGCGTTACAAATGGTTAATGGCGAAAATGTTGAGGCTGTCGTTTCGGGAATCAACGCACTGTTTCATATTATACAAACACGAGTTTGGAATTTAATTGAGCCCAAAGCGGCTGTAGAACTTTTGCATTGTTCTTTACCTGCTTTTCGGTAATTAATGTGTTTTATGATGATGATGATTGTGATGGTCATTCTGGAAACAAGTGGGTAATATTTGTGTCAATCAAATTAATTGGATTTTATTAAATTGAATTTTTTATGATTTTTGAATTGATTTTTATGGAGTTTTTAAATTGGAGATGGAAGCTTAGTAAATTATAATTTTTTTTATAAATCTTCAGTTGAGACCCCAAAACATCTAAATTATTGATTTCACTGATAACGATTCAATATAATCAATTATGGACTGATTAAGACCTGAAAATATGAAGCTCCTTTAAAATCAACAATATGGCAACATTGACCTCTAAATAAACACATTTCGGTACTCATATAGGTGTATATGACGACTCCAAAAAAAGTCTCCTAGACCCACCTGTTGATCCACATACCTAAATAAGGTGTGACCGAAGTCAATACCTAAAATTGTTGCCCAAAAACACCTTCCTGTAACATATTGTTTAGAAAAGCCTAACCACATAACCTAATCCAAATAAAATTGTATCCGACGACAACCCACAGAGTGTGAATAATAACTAATATAAGATGGACCACAGAAGCATCATGATCTTTCCGGTCTAAATCAATAGGTTCCTTATGATACCTTTAATCAGGTACACTCATGCGGCATGCCAGTACCTTCATACATATGTACCCACAAAATACCTGGCATGCTAACCAAAACGCAATTGTTCCTGTTTTGATTATAACTAGTCAATGCACTTTAATAATAATCTCATTTGTGGGTCGGACCCAAAACATGAAAAAATAAAAAATTGGGTAACCCAAAAATGAAAAAGGAAAGTGAGGCCCAGAATCCATAAAAGCAAAGGTTTGCATTTTAAGGTTACATGCAGCATGCGCCGTTCAGTAGCGTTAGAGGGATGAATTACCGTTCATTATATTTTGCACATTTGATGCGACCCTTAAATTTTTTTTAACATATTTTGCATAAAAGAGTTTCTCGTATCGGCCTGTAACAATGGGCCAATAAGTTCTATGGTGTATTCTAAAAAAAAATTGTTTGTAATTAATGTTTATGATCCCAATGATCACATGGTGAAATGCCGTCCGTTTGATGATTTCCATGAATTGCTATATTTCCTTGCGACCAATGCATGCTTTGCTTGATTGCCGCCAAAAACTTCTTTTAAACACAAAACAAAATCATGGAATGAAAGCACACTTTTTAATTGCATTTCCTATGTTATTAGAGGCCATAAAAACGCCCCTTTTATTTAATTCTTAAAAAATCAATCCCTATACGTTGCTATTGGATTTTCTCCATCGCATCGGGCTGCTGATTAATATTATGGATGCGGTTCAAATTTCTGTATCATAATATATTTTATAATGTGCGCACGGGGCGATTGATACAGTTGGTCAACAATATACGCGCCATGTTATGACCCCTTCAAAATATTGGGCCTGTGCGCGTGTAGAAGCAATATTAACATTAGTTTCTGTGAAGCCACCGCATCGGATTTTAATAGCCAATATTGGAAATTTATTCAAATCAATTTGATTATTCTGCTTTCGGGTGTCCATTCCAATTTTTGGTAAAATATTATTAAACACATCTATGGGACTGGGAATAGAGAAATGAATGAATTCTCAAAAGATTTATTCACGTGGTGGTTGAGAAAATTGCATAGCACGACAGGATGTGAAAGTTTCCTTTTCCAACTTCAGGCAGCAATTAAATTTGATTAGGCAACTAATTGCCCAAAAATGATTTTGCAGCAAATTTAAGTTTAAAAATTTTATTTATTTAGTCACAAGAGCAATTTATTATAGTTTTAACAGTTATGCGGATGCGATAAACATTTCAAACTAACCAACATTTAAATTCGATTTTGATTAAAACTAAAATTAACATTATTATAGGGACGCAATATCCTATAATAGTTATGTAATTAATAATCACAAACTTACAACCTACAAGCCGTAATTAATAAGGCGCTTCATAAAATTCCAATAAAGCATTTTAAACTATATTAGCTATTAAGTACCACCAACGTAATCAAGCAATGATCCTCATTTCCGAATGTAATAAAATCAACTCCATAAGAACACATTCAAAATCTCACAAATCACGACGACACTTCATTTCGATCATCTGTTTCTTATTATAATGTCTAACTATAGTTAATTTAGCTACTTTTGCTGTTCATTGATATTCTAATGACTTGTCGTGTTGTCGGACTGGGCGTGCGCGGTGGCACCAGCTTAGGAAAACAAATGATCGGTGGCGGTGTCGGTGTGCGTACGCTTACCAATGGCGACGGCGTCACACATGTCGCCACATCACAATTCTCGAATGTCATCAGAAACTCTCGCAGCGCCTCGTGATCGCACATGCAGTCATCTGGTGAGTATCGTGATGTGGCTGGATCATTTTCGTTGTCTGCATCGTCGATGTTGTTGTCGTCGTCGGCTGTCATCCCGTTGGTTTCACTCGTGCAACGATGTTCGTTTATTTCAAAACCTTGAATGAAAAAGTCGGGGGCTGTAAGGTGGTCGCGTTGCTTCTGCAACGATTCAGATGTGGCTTTTTGGTAATTTGTGCAAAATGATGGCGCTCTGTATGGGTCACGTTTAATGTCTTTCGGTGCCATGGTTATTGCTTCCGGTGGCATGGATAGCGTTACAATGATCAAAGGGGTTTTGCGGTCGATGGGGTGGCTGCAATGAAATAAGATATCATTTTTATTATGTGTCAAAGTTGCTGACTTTGTTGTGATCGTTAAATACTTAGCAGCTTATGTGAATATGGGAATTGGGATAATCTTTGAGACCACATCTTAGTTTTAAATTAAAGAATAAGACAAAGAATTAACTTTCCTTCTCTTTTTAAAAAAGGATTCTGAAATTCTGTCTTTTAACTTGTTTCGTAATACAGAAACAAATTAAACCTCTTTTATTTTTCCACTAAAATATTTTTGACCACAACATGACCTCTTGCTTAATTTCAATTTTAAACACGTCTGAAACAGAAGTGATTTCTTGAAGGGACCCCCAAATATTACTCACGTGTAGCATCTAAATCACCATTCACAGTTTCCTGAGAATGATGAAAAACTTGTAGGTTATTATCATTATTCATTACTCAGCGCTATCACATTCAACTTATCTTCAATCAATCTTATGAATTTCTTAAGCCATATTGAATTTCCAAGACGGTCTTTTATATGATGTAACATAAAAAGAGATTCCTACACATATTATGTACTGGCAGGTTATATGACATATTTCCCAAACTACACAAATCAAGCCATAAACGATGTCAACGTCGTAAACTAGATCAATAGCCACATCAGCGTCATTCCACCGCTAAAAAAAAAATCGCAATTCCGTTTGCTTTTTATACAGCTTTTCTGTTTCTGTTTTGGTTTTTGCAAACAAATTCGTGGAAATATGTGGATCAAGTTATTGGTACTGAAAAAATTTATAGCACCATTCCATATGTTCCCATGGAGCAGCAGCCCAAAGTTATTTTGAAATACGGCGCACCAGATTGAAGCGTATCAAATACGTTAACTTTATGCAATACGGTACCGCATCTAAATATTATTCTAACAAATTTATTAACAAAAATTTTTTTAATTATACACATGCCATTGGCTATTCAAATTAGCACTCAAAGCGCACCGCCACCAAGCGACGCGAACGCTAAAAAATCATCTTACTAATATTTTTCCAGTAATTTTGTTGTCCATGCTTTATATGCGAGATTCTAGAGTGAGCTGCTGCTGTTATTGTTACTGCTGCTGCTGCTGCTTCTGCTACTCCGTATGGACCTCAATATGTTTTGTGTGTGTGGCGAAACAGCGATTCTCGTTAAAAATTAAGACCCGCGCCTGCGATAACGACGAAAAAGTCTCACACAAGCCGGAATGGAGAAAAATGTAGCTTTTAAACGAATAATAATGTGGATTGTGGCCTTACAGTTAAATGTTCTGGACAGATCGCGAGGCAGCCGCTACACAGACGCGTTATTGCTCGCATATATAGTAGCGTAGACTTTTTGATTTATGTCAGTTTTGTTAATTGTGTGTTTTAAAATTTTTATTTCATGGAAAAACATCGATGCAAGCAAGTTTCTGAAACAACTGAAACATGTGTTGGGAAATGATTGTATTTTTTTTTTATGTCTTTTAAAAGTATTATGTTCATCCTAACGACTCTGATTAGCATGTAGATCACTTTATGGCCGCCAAACATTTAATTAACGAGCTGATCTGTAGTTCCATCCATTTCGACTGCAAAATCGTCATTGATTCATTGTTGTATGAATGAACGTAAAAAAGAATACGCGCCAAAAAGGTCAACAAAACGAATTATAATTTATTTAATGTGGCTAAAGGATAAAAATCATCCCCTTGTGCAATATTTGTAAGTGTTATTATTTCCCTCTTAATGAAACACACAATATTAAACCACCAAATTGGCTTTGTGGTAATTTCAATATCAAAAATGAATAAAACCACGATCCTTGTACAATATAATTACCTCACAGCTCTGCCAGTTCGTGGTGAAATTACATCAGTGATATCCCGGGTGGAACAAGGTCGCACAATTGGTCCGTCACAGTGAGTTGAGCATGCCACGCGATACCGTCGCCGCTCAGTCAGTCGCATTCGGGTGCACAGCATGACTGTTGAATTTCTTTTCTACATACGATTACCTACATAATTCATAATACAAATCGTTTAATCGCGTTTATCGCATTCACTTAATCAATAATCATGTGTGTGGTGTGTGTTTGTGTAATTTGCATTTGAATACACACAATATAAAAAGAAAACACCGATCGCGCTCTCACAGCCAGCGACACCCCACTGGCATATTATGTATTGTGTGAGTCGGGGGAATCAATGCAAATGCGCATACAAACTAGTTATGCGTGTGAATTGAGCTCACAGGTGAATCAAATTGAGCTGTCCTATACTAATCATCATCAATTAAGCCGTATTTTCAGTGTATTTTGCTGCTAAAGGCACGACTGCTGCAAATGGGGGCAGTTCGAAGCGAGTGACGCGCCACACAATCCACTTCAAATAGATTAGCACATGTCAGCACCTGAAATCGTTAATAGCGTTTCAAAAATTTGATGTGTCTTTCTTTCATTTTGATCATATTTTTCACAATTTCATATCGGTGCTTTTTTTCGAGTCGATTTTATTAAGTTTCTATGTCCATATCATGTGTTTCTCTGTGTGTGCACATTTTGGGGTACATTGAAGCACAAACATACACATCAATTTGGATTAATCTGAATGACATGAAACTGCTTCTAGGAAATCAGTCAAGTAATGGCTAACGCCTGCAAACTCGTGCATACAGCTATTTAAGAAATACCGCGCATAGTCAAATATCGTAAAGGCAACAGCGGGGGGATGAAAGGCACAACTCCATGCGTTGTATATATCATATTCTAATTAAATGTCAGTCATATGTCCAAAGTACGATCATTTGAGGTGACGTTTGAAATCAATACACCGCGCGCTAACGATTGTGTGGAGATAACCTCCACAGCTGTGTGGCTGCCGCGTCTGGTGCGGTCAACTGAACGCCATCCAACCAACCAACCATCCAGCCAGCTAGTCAATAAGCCAACCTAGGGCACTTTTGGTCCAGTAGACAATATTTTGTTCAATAAAAACAACATTTTTGGTCATACAACTGCACAGACTGTAATTTTTTTTAAATAAAAATTATTATTTTATACAAACGCAGGTGTCCAAAACATTAAAACAATGAGTCTATCAAGTGTCACATAAGTATCTAAATTGTCCAATGTCATTGGACGGGTGTACAGACCGCGATCTATTTTGTGACACTGTCTTGTGAAGCGTCAAGCACTGCATATTTTGTTCCTACGTACGTATGTGATTTGAGATGGTGCCTCTTGCATGATTTGGTGTTTGTTTTATTGCGCGGATTTAGCAAAGGAAGGCGATGCTTGTACGTAATATTACGCTTTGTCAACTTGAATTAATCATTCATTTTATTGATCAGTCAGACAAACACTTTTTTCACTCCATTTTTTTTTTTTTATTATATTTTTCAGGAAAGGATTATTTCAGAAGCATTTACCATTAAAATTTATTGTGGTTTGAGTTGATTTTTTTTTCAATTACAATTATTAATGCAAGCTATCGAATTGCAATTTTAATTAAAATTGATTTAACATGAATTAGTGGGAATAAAAAAATTGATAACGAAATGGTTTAATAGAAAAAAAAACGGGAATATTATAAATAATAATAATTATGAATGAAAAAAATTTTATTCTTGGATTAAAAACAAAATTCGTGTGGGTTTATTATATTTACTTTAAATTAATTTAAATAAAAATAACTTAAATAAAAATATTAATTGTAAAGTATAAATACTCGTAAAATAAGAATATTTCAAATAATATTGGGTTTCAAGGACAAAGACGGGACCTTAAAAATATATTTGAAACTTTTTCTTGAAAGGATTCAAAAGTTATAGAGTTTTTTAACAATTGAATAAAATTTTTGAGAACGAAAAGTATTCCGAAACGTTATGCAATCCTTATCAATCAATGCTCTCAGTCGTAATAAAATAAAACTTTACACTTTTTTAAACTTTAATTTATCATTCCCGTCCAATTAGAGCCTTCATTTGTAAACTTTCGTTATATAATAGGAAACTATTTCAGACATCCAACATTAATGTGTTTCTACAAAAATTAATTGTTTAAATTACGTGAAGTTAAGGTGAACTTCACAAATCTGCAAATGTAGTTGCGAGACTTTCATTAGGATAATATCATGAAGACAAATACTATGAATTGATTATTTTAAAATTTTTGTAATCATAAAATTCGATGTCTTCCACATTTATCAAATTTATTAAAAAAAAATTGAAGAATATTTATTCTTCAAATATAAATAATACATTTTTTGAACTACTAAAATTCATTTCGAAAATGGAAATAACGTTTGCTGTAATTTGTCACTTTATTTTCTTTAATTCAACAATTAATAACATCTACTAAAATGTCGCATGTAAATTAATAGCCCAGTTGCATTTTTTGGAATTTGATCTATAACGCAAATGTGTATCTTTCAAAATACTTTCAACTTTTTAAAATATCCATCAAGTTGATTGCAGTAATCGTGGTTGTAACAAAAACAAAAACACCCATGCGGTGAGAGTGAAATGTAAAAGTCTTCAGTCTCGTGTATTTGTAATTCCACTGCAGAAGGAAGAATGTAACCACATACCGTAACAAAATGAAAGCAAATTTACAAGTACACGTAATAGTTAGCCAGCTCGACCCACAGATGAATAATCAAGGGGAAAAAAAATTCGTCTAGAAACAAAAAGCTCCAAATCAAATAAAACAAAAAATACAACTGTGCGTTTGGCTCACAAAAGAAAACATTTGGAAGCAGATAAATAAGCAAAATTACCAGAAAGATTGACCCAAATCGAAGAAAGGAGTTCACGTTACCACTTACCGTACGCTTTTGGATTTGTGTGCGCTCACACAAGAAAACGTTGCGCGGTATTTTGGTGTAATGTGTTTTTACACTGCGATAGCGATTTTGCTTCGGCATTTTCACGGACTATCAAAGTTATCAGATTACTTAAAACTCTCTATAGGATTATACGATTTTATTACTTAATGTAGATTCTTCCGTCTCGTTATAATAATATCTAGATAAGACAATGTTCCTACACATTGCGTGGTCTTCGTGAAGATGTACCTTACAATTGATATACGTGCATCTGAAATAAAATTCATTGAAATACAAATTTATTATTTTAATGGTGCCATTCTTGTGGCATTCTCATACACAAGTGACGCGTCTACATATTTATTATTATGTTCTGACGAAGTTCTTTGACTACACTCATAACATGGCGGCCACTTCTTTTTCGGTACTTAGGCGCGTTTTTATTTTGTGCGATTTAATGCGATTACTCGCGCCAGCTTCCATTATGTTTGTATTCCAAATAAAACAACCCATAATACAGTAACTGCTTCATGATTCTTTATTTCTCATTTGTTTAAATCGTGATCGTTTAGATTTGGAGATCTTTTCAAGGTTGCGCGTTTTAAAATATTATTCCATAAATATTCGTCTGGATGTTTTCATCTTTATATATAGTTTGAGTGTGGTGGAGAAAACGTGATTAATGTGAAGTAATTATATACCCAGTAATTTCAGAACTCGAATACGAGAGGTATAAGAAGTAGGTTTATTATTTTTTAAATGTAAATAAATGCTATTTCCTTGCACATTACAACCAAAATGGAACTGAAAATCATTCAAATAAATATTGTTCATTGAGCAAAAACGGGTTCGTTACTGCAAACCATTAAATCAATAAAAACCAAAAGCAGTGAATGCACATTTATTTTTGGAATTATTATTATTCGTTTATTCAGATATTAAAAAAAGCATTTAATCATCATTATAACGGTATCCACAAGTGGCTGAATACAACACATAAATATTGTCAAGGAAAATTAAGTCACAAACTGATCCACTCATTGCGTGGGAGCGTTGCACAACAGGTGCGTGCAGTGCAACGTCAAACCAAATTCTCATTATTCCATAAATGCAATAGAAATATGCATTCAATACTTCAATGTGACATACAAATTCATACAAAAATTACTCCCCTAAATAAGTCCAAAACATAGCAAAAATTGTAAGCCATAAATAAATTGGAAATGGAAGCGGAAAATCAAATGAGATAGTACAGGTGATGTGCAACATATAATACAATAAATCCTAGAAACTTTCTCATGGCCATCAATATTGTGAATCCCCCTCCCCGAAAATCGATTTATAAAAGAAATACATTATTATATTGTCTTCTATTTTTATTTTTATATGTATTTGGCAAAAAGTGAAATATGCGTTTGGAATTAGAAATGAAAGAGAGATGCCAACAAAAATACCTTCATAATATATAATATATAAAAATAAGAAGTAAGAACACCGACAGCACAAGGTTTGTGTGCGACCGATCAAAAGGGAGGACACACAAACCGCCGAGGATCATCAATTTTCTAAAAAGCAAAACGGCAAATGAAGTGAAACTATTTTTACATTTTATGTTTGCTGTATGGATTGAGGAAACGCACAACCAAAACTAATAATAAATATGCGCTGCAGTTCTCCAATTGTGTGCATTTGTGTGAGTGTGTGCACAATTTTTGGGTGTTTTCACAACAACAACCAAAATGGGGAAAAAAAAGCATAAAAACGTAAAAGAAATAATAATATATTATAAATTAGTTAGGTACCCATACAATTTTGAGCACAACTGTACACCGCCACATATAGCAAATGTTGTATTTTCTTTTCCCATTTATCTTGTTCTTAATGTTGCGCCTTTTGAAAAAGGTCACTTTTCTAGGAATTTGGCATCCAGCTGCCTTGCAATGCAATGATTTTCTAGGACAGTGTTGCATTTAGGGGATCGTTCATTGCACTTGCTTCAGTTTAGGAACTGTTGTCAAAATTTAAGTTAGTTTTAAATTCGTTTATAATAAATAATGGGTTTTAGTTGACATTAAATTTTTCTTTGTGAATCGAAAATTTCACTAAAACATTCTTACATCAATAAGTAGGAATAGCTGATTAAGTATCAAGAAATAAACGTTTTTAAGCTTTAAACTAAACAAATTACACAATTTTTATTTAATTTAATTAAATTGCATTGTCAAGTTTATAAAACAAAAAATTAAAATAAAATCGCAGCATTGCATTGTTTTTATAGATTTGTTTTTATGCAAAATCAACAATATAACAAAAAGTTCCTTAAACGTAATAGTTGCACGATTCTTGAATCAAACAAAAAATCACTGAAGATTTATTGCAATGGTTATTAAAACCGCCAGTATGCCTTGAAAATATCATTATTTATCGAATCTTTGATTCAAAAAAACGCATTTTTAAATATGTAAACTTCAATTAAATTTCTGTAACAATAAAAACATTGAACAAATATTTTTATTCGTTTTCAAAAAAAATGTTCTATTCCCCCCTAACTCCAGCCCATTTAAATAACATTATATGACCATTTAAGTAAACACCTTAGTCCTCAGCAATGCAGGCATGCAATAAATTTCCAAAATTTTTACTGAACTAAAAATACATTTACACACAATACAAACAAACCTAAATCGTAAAGAAAATAGACAAAATAAGTACTAAAGAATATAGCAAGGATATCAAGGAAAATGCAACACGAAATGCCAAAATGCACACGTTGCACACACTAAAGGACCTCTTCAAGAACTCTACACACACAGCATTCATTTTAAAATGCCTAGAACCGGTTCTCACGCAATCTACCCACACTAATATTACAGGGATGATGGCGTTGCCTTACTTAAATTCGTGTTATTATCCAACGTAAAAATCTGTTTTTACAAATAAAAATAAAAAACGCGCACATTCCACTGACCTACACAATGGCGATGAAATTATTTTTATATTTGTTGTACCTTCCCCATAATTTATGCTACACAAATATTAGGTTTGTTTGTACCAAAAAAAAAAGACAGCAAATTTTTAGTCGCAGCTCTTTATTAGCTTAACATTTTACCGTTGGTACGTCAAATTTATAACCACGAAAACGGCTGTGTTATCTAATCACGCTCGATAAACCTGTTTTTGTTGACAACTTTCAACTCAAAAACTGTACACGTTTTAATTTAGCCGTAATAATTTTGAGAGCATAATAATCGTTATGTTTATTACATGAATATTACACGTAAAAAATAATTTGCAGGGATATTAATTAAATCGCACTTAGCAGGTATGTACTTGCATACTTCCAGGTGCATTAGACATTTCATTAAAATTCACTTAAAAAATGTTCAGCCTTTTTTTTGTTCTGTTTTATTGTTTGTGAATTGCTTTTGTGTGTGTAAAATGTTGAGCACTGCAATTTACGAGCAAAAAGGGATGAGATCAAATCAGCAGATTGAATGCGTACTTAAATTGTCCAACTGAATGCACTCAATCATTGTATTATAGAGTAAAAAATAAATTGCAGCTTAATAAAAGACAATCGTCCATAACATAATGATCCTTTCAATCAGCATGCTGCAAAAAGTGCGTTTTTACTCACTGCATGTTGCCATAACCATTTTACCTCCACTGGCGTTAATGAAATTTTAATGACATTCACTTCTTTTAAGAAATTCTTAAATTGACCATCAAATCTGCACTGTGGTCTCAACACAAACAAACATTATGAGCACTGAAAATATTCCATAATTTTTTGCCTTAGCTAATACTTTGTAACATGCTCGATGCCTTCAATTAAATTAACTGCACTTTAAGTGAGCAATTGTTCCCTAATTAAAGACAACATTGTTTTTTTTTTAAGATATTTAATTCTTATTTGAACAAACACAACAACTTTTGTTACCAATAAACTCGCTTGTCGTACAGTAAATTTTTATCGTCAACAAGGATTCGCGTTTAGTTGTGCACTGCAAGCCGAAATGCTTTTCCACGATTTTTTGAATTAATTTGCTGGAAAATATGATATCAAATAAAAACGAATTTGCGTGCGCGATATGAAGGGGGGCTGGGGGAAATGCTTCCACACAATGCTTTTGGATTTGTATACCGTTTATGAATTTAGCTGCAAGCACGTGAGCTTCACAGCGAGGAAAATCGCGTTATGTTTTGCTTTTCATGATAATATTATGTAGGTATATTGAATCAGCGGATTTACACGGTTATCATATGCCAAAGGGGGCGTGGATTCCTAAATTTGCTACAGGCTTGGATTAAGGAAAGGAAGCGTGGATTTTTTTTATTCTTTTTTATGAAGAGCATTTGGTTTTTTAATAAAAGGCTGATAATTGCCACGAAGTTTTGGTATATGTCGAATTGACATAGAGGTAACTGTAGTACGGGGAGTACGAAAAAAAGCCAAAAAGTACCACAAAGTTAAATAACTGTTTTTTATTTCTCTTAATCTTAATCCTTTCGGTTTATTAGCGATTTTGTTATATTTATAAAGCAAGGAATATTATTTCTTTCACTTAACTGTCTAAGAGGGATGTTCTCGATTTTACTTAATTAAGTAAGTAATAAATTCAATTTATTTGGGTTATGTCAAAAAACAACATTTAATAGACTTTTACAAATCTAATAAATTATTATCGTTTACTTGATTAGTATTATAAGTTGAGAAATTGTTATCGAGAATGCCGCCTTAATACGCTCCTGATCATAACAATAATATTCATGACATGCAAATCTAAAATCATTTTAGTTTCATTGCTTGACTGGCTCAATTCAGCCCCATTGCTGCTCCATACTTCAGTCAGTTCGTTTTGTAGCAATTACGCTATTTGATAAATTAACAGGGGTAGCGGGAGCTTTCATTATTTACAAGACAATAAAAGCACCGTTCATAATTGTGTCTTTTTTTGCTTCAAAAGTCAATAACACAAAAGCTATCCAAATTTTATTGAAAATATTTTTTTTTCGATTTACCCCTTTATTGTTGTTCTTTTGTTAGTAAATTAATTGGATACATTTTGATGAAAATGGTTTTAGAGTTCTTTTCATAAATTTTTTTATTGTTGAAATGTAAAATCCTTGAGCCTAATTTTAGAAGTTAAAAGGTCACATGTAACTTAATAATGCAATAGTTAATGAAATTGGAAAATGTTGATAATCATAAATTAATAAGACAAAACAGCAAATATTAAAGATTTACGAAATATTACAATACCGTATTATTTTACAAAGATTTGCCCAATGAATTAAATCCCCCCACACACATGGACATTGCGCCACTCGCTTTAGGGGTGAAAATAAAGCTTGAGCTAATATAAAATATACCAAACTAACGACATCTAATATCGGCGTTCTGATTACTTGTTGTTTCTCACGCTTCTGTTTACGTTTATCGCTTGCGTATCCGCATTTTCGTGCAATCTTCTTCTGCCAAATAACTTAATATATGTGCGTATGTGGGCAGTGGGCCAAATTTGTGAGGCTGGAAGAACGAAGCCCTCAGCCCCGCGTGTCCACCCGGAGCCCCTTAACATGCTGCACAATAAACACACAACACACAATGAAAACATTATGTGAGAATGCAGCAACAAAAATGTTAACGGAACCAACCCAATATTAAGGGTATAAAAGCGTAAATCGAAAATAAGTTTCTTTATTTTCTGTTAGTGTGTCATTATTGGGATTTCCATTATATGTTTTCATTCTGTGTCTGTTTATATTGGCCGCTCTGTTGTTTATGTTATTCATATTATGTGGAATACGAAGAAGCGCCTTTAAATGTGATATCCATTCTTAAATTGTTTTTTGTATTATTTGTGTTATTTTAATAATTGCAATTTGATGGGAATAATATTTTATAAGACATTGTTAGTATTAGTTTAAGAGTAGAATCCTTCATTGCAATTAAAACAATGACTCCTTTAAAAATTATTTACTAATAAAGGATAAGACGCAAGTTTATTCGATTTTATTAGATTCCTTTACAATTATAATATGAAGAATATATATATAACTATAACTATTCAAAACAATGACTTAAGAATTTGAGCACCAAGGAAAAGCTTTATTTATCAATTCATAATATTTAACCTTTGAAATTATATTAAAAAATCCACTATAAGTGCAAAAATTTTGATTATTCATTAACAAGAAATTGTGCAGACTAAGTATTGGAAATGGTGCACAATTAACTGTCGGCCCAAGGCCACATGCGTTTAAAATAAATAAATATTACCATCTAATTAATAAGTTAATAATTTAAATTTAAAAAAATAACAATTGACTGACAATGTCTAAAGCAATTATTAATAAAAATTAGACAATCTTCCCTCAAGCGATACACAACTCACTCCATACTCCACAGTCAACACAAAGCGCATAAAATGCCACAACAGGGGAGTAACATTAACGTAGCAAAAACGCTACACATCAAAATTGGTTGTCATTCAACAAATCACACAATTTCCTGAATGGAAATAGGCAATAGCGTGCCGATGGTGTGTTGTGCAAAATTTCATGCAGATACACTTAACCCAGCAAAGGAATGCCTGTCAAAAATCTCAAATAGTCGCAGAGCGCAGTAATATTCGCAAGAAAATCGACAAAACCGTCTGAGTTTCAGCAATTTTGTGCAGCACGCGAAGCGGTTGAGCTTTCAGCTGTATTAAGCGCAATGCTGAACGGATTGTGTTCGCTGTAACATATGTTGTGACTTGTGTGATTATCGCGGAATATCGTTTTAATAGCAGCCCATAAAACTCCATTTAATTTCCGCTTACAGGGAATCTGCTTTAAAATAGCACAACATATTCAACATGCATTGCGAGCTTCAAATATACATTCAGCGCAGTGCCCTTCATGACATGATCAATTATAAGTCGATTGCAGTAAATTTTTGCCACAAGTTGGCTGCGGAAAAATGTGTTGAACTAACAACTATATGATCGTGATAAAAACTAATTCGTTTTGCTCGCTTTTGCAGCCTTTTATGGCAGTGGGGTGGGCGCGCTGACGCCGCGCTGCGATGGTGGTGCAGGTTGTGGGCCCCCTCAAAGAGTGCGCTCGTGTGTGCAGCGCTTGTGTTCCTTTTTGCGGGAGTCACGCGATACGGCTAGAGACAAATGGATAAAAAGGGCAACACTGAGTGAAACAATTTGAAATCAACACGCATTGCAAGGTAAAACGATATGAACTTTTTTTTTGATGTTTTCTTTTTGTTCTGGTTAACTATTTCATTCCGACTGGATTCGGATTTGTTGTCTGTATCTGAAGATAAATCGTTGCAAAGTGCTGCTCTATTTTTTCAGCATGTGCATGTTGTAGCTATGTGTGGATGGGTAAAAATAGCGTGTGGTAATAAGGGATGAAAATATGTTCAATAATTGGATTGGGGTGGAAATTGGCATCAGTATTTCGATAACAATAGTAATAATTATTGCGTGATACGAAAAATGTCGCAGTGTCAGGTTGGGAAGTCAAAATGTTAATTAAGTGACTCCATGAATAGCGAAATAAGTACCTAGTCAGTTTGATTTCAAGTGGTAGTGATTTAATTTGCCTTTTTTTAAGACTTTGTAGTAATGCTTAAAAGTAAAAATTTAATTTAAAAATCTGCTTAACAATTAAAAATTTACTCACAACACAAAAATAAAAACAAAACTGCAAAAACTAAAAATGCGTTCTGAACAAAGAAGTTCGTTAAAGTTCAAAGGTATCCCATCTTTAACTGTGCTGCATTCTCTTGTAGTCATGTTGTATTATTTTATTCCAAACACCATTGCTGTGACACCGTATATATCGACTCCGCATTCTCCCCCATAATGCCATGACTTTGCGACACAATTGTGGAGGCAATATCGTGTCAGCACAATATAAACACAATAAAATCAAGGTTTACGACTTTCAATGGATTCACCAGTTAAGTTACCCCCGCATACGTTGCCGCGCGTTTATCCCCCAACCCCACTTTTGCGCTGTAATTTCATCTGCAATATTATACACAACACGTCATGCAACCCATTCATGAATCAAGCGACCATGCAGTAGCGTCGGAAATATCACAAAATGTGACACTCCCCCCCTTTCGCAAAAATCTGCATCTTTCTCGATTGTTATTGCTTGTGGAAGGGCGGGCGCGGCTGTTGACATTTTTTTTATGATTCGCACAATACTCAAGAAAATTGAAAAAATTGAAGCGCAGATTTACTGTCATCCACATTAATATAAAGTAGGCAATTCCAGGGGGATAGGAGTGGCGGATGGATAGCGACAGGACAACTTCCTTGGCCGTGCTGCGTAGGGTAGTAAAATTTCGTAGGTATACGGGGTGTAAGGTGAACGCATACTACATGTTTTATTAAATCTGCTTGGATGAGTTTATGGGACGGTTGGTGTAATGTCGACTTCTTTTCTTTTTTTTGGTTTCTCCCTTTTTGTTTCGGTTTTGGTGTACACTTTTCTCATCACTTGGTCTCTTTGTTGATTATTCTATGTTTTGTGACAGTTTTTTTTCTTTTGGTATAAGCTTGGAGGTGATGTGAACGCCTCATTGGCCATATATTAATGTAAACAGGTAGGTGGGTGGCAAGCGGCGACACCGAGGGTGAAATAAACAGAATTGTTATGTTTCAAATTTTAATCGGACAGACGGTGGGTACCTATGTTTTGTTGAGATGATCCTTGTTTTAATGCTCATTTATTATGATAATTTTATGATTCACTTCATTAATTAATTATTAGGGGATGCAAGGAGAGTGCTCATCATGAGAGTGTACTGCGTTACTGATAGCAAGTTTTTAAATATTTAGAGAGATGGAATTAGATTTTGGGTGTAATAGTGCTGCATGTCGGAGCGGATCACTTTGGTCTCGGACGCATTGGCAATGAAAAAAGTTTAAGCACAAGTGGGAACTTTTCTTGTTTTTGAGAATTATTAAGTTAAATCATTCTCAGTTAATTAAACGTGCAACTTTATGATGGTAAAAATCTTCATAACCGCATATTGTTTCAACGACAAAATTACACGGTCATTTCAAAAAGTTTTGTGAACAGAGTAAAGGAAAATGAAAAAAAAAATTTCCTACATCAAAATCTGTATATAACACCTATAATTACAAATTGTATTTAATTTTTTAATTAAGTAATCACGCTCTCAATTTAAAGCATTTAACTGTAAATCAAATTTGATTGAAGTTGAAATTGAATTATATTTTAAAATTGGACACGCAGTTTCCCATCATTGTCAGTCTATCAAAAACCATGTAGTTCAAGTGCCAGTAACACTGACAGACCAATCGTATTCCTTCCGTGAGCAGTCGCATCCAAATCGCCTATTATGAATGCTTGGTAAGATTTGTGGAATGTGCTGCGTACACTGCATTCAAACCTCGCCAGTCACCAAAATTTCCGTTCTTAGAATGAAATTATAATTTCGTGCAGACGAGTGACGACTATATTTTAGACACGAAAAATTATATAAAGTGAAGCAACCAACATGTGTCAGATTTGTCACACATTCAACGAGGAAAAATATAAACACAAATGAAGCCACATTTGGAAAGCATACCGCATAATACGATTTGGTAATGAATTCACTTGCTTCAGTCTTCATAGCACACCAACTAACCATACATAATGTACAAGTCAATTGGATATGCCATGGGCTTTACATATTGGCATTCACAGTGTGTGAGCGCATGAGATGAACGCCCAACCATTGATGAACGCATGACGTTCGAAGCAAAAGCCATTTTGCCACAATTGCGCCCATATCAAGAAATAAATATTTTAGTGCACATATATGAGAAGAAGCGACTAAATTGAAATTCATCTGCAAGGAAATTTCAAGTTTTAGAAAGGACCACTGCAAGGATTCACATGAAAATGGCCGTCATGCTGAGGCTCATACTATTACACTGGCTGTAAATTGAGCTGCGGGAAGCTGCAAATAATAACATGTTGTTGTTGTTGTTCGCATGCGACACGCCAAGCAGAGAATCTTGTCGCAACAGATGTACTGGGGATTGGGTTGGCTGGATATTTGCGGGCTAGATATGTGTGTTTAAATTGGTATGCCAATGCTGGGCGCAATAAAGTGTAATTTAGCAGTTAGCAGAAATTGTGTTTCTGAGAAATAATAATCAAGCAATTTCTTCTTAGTTTTATGGAGCTATTTACGACGCGACGCACGTTATAGCAAATTGGGACAATAAGGCTTTTATATTCGAGTTTAAACAGAGCGATTGACATGATGCAATCGTATTGTTTTCTATAAGAATGTCGTTTAGATAACAAGTTTTTGTAAGAAATTATCCAAAAACAAAAATTATTTGAAGTTTGTTTTAATTAAAACATGGATGATTAAATTTTTTTAAAACGTAATTCTCATTTTGTTCCAATTTTAATCAGTTTCCTTCCTTTTTTTTTTGCACATCCATTTTTATTTTGTCATTATTTCAATAATTATACTGTTTCCGATTTCCCCAATTAGCCATGACATCCTCTAACTATGAACCTCATTATACAAATTACCATTACACAATGTCAAACAAATACCATTCCCCACATTCTGCGTCCCCACACTGCCAAAATTCGAATTCATTCAGTCAATTTCCACTTTATCAATCAAATTCAAACGTTGCAAGGAAGTGTTTTTCACTTCTCTATAACAAAACCGTCCAATGAATGGAGTCCGCACAAATGTAACTAAAAAAACAGAAGTACTCGTAAAATTACTAATTAACAAAACAGGCGCAACTGTGGTGTGCGAGCTCAACAGCCATGCCATGCCCCGCCGAAAGCATCCATGCGCCAGCACACTTAAGCTTTTGGCAAATGAGGAAAATGATTTTTATTGATTCACGTGATGTTGTAAATTGCCGCGCGAGTATTCCCAAATGTATGGATTTCAGTACTTAACCAATTAGATAAGCTCATTAATAATTAATAAAAGAATTCACGAATCTTTCATTCGTCCTTCGGCGGGATGGCATTGCCAGTATACAGTCGCAAAGTCAATGCGAATTGGAAGTTCTGCAATGTATTATACATCTAAGTATATTCATTTAGTTTATGTTACACGCAGGGAATAGGATGTTGTGTGTTTTATGCGACGGAAAGGGGGAATAGACCGGTTTGTTTTTCTGCACATTCTCCCCCTTGACAAATTATTGTGTTCTCAAGTCATTGGTTTTGGCCTGCGGAGGGTTCACTTTATATACGTATACCAATACGCTGTGCCACCCACTTTCAATCGTATACACTGTCAGGCACTGTAAATTCAACGACGCATGGATCTGGCAAGGTGGTGAAGGGGGAGGAAGCAAATACAGAATTATATGTTCTTGCAAAAAAGCTGCAAAGCTTTGTTCTATGGAAACGTGGATGTGTGTTGGTGTGTGTAACGGCCTATTTTCTGTTTCATATAATCCACGCATGTATAGGGCTATATTGTGTTGTGTAGGGTGGAGTGAAATGAGATCGTTAAATTTTAATGTTTTCTCGAATGTCAAAATGACTCAAGGAAGAAGGTAATTACATAGAATTGTCAAATAGTGTAACAAGATGACATCGAGAGAATGTCAGCAAATTGTTTCCACAGTTTTCCGTTTTTGGTATTTAATTTGTTTGTAATATTATAATACTCAAATATTCGTGTCCTGACTCCTGTACGTTTCATGTGAATGTTCAAAATGATTAGGCAATGCCTGTCGTTTTACTCACATGTTGTCTTTTTTTAAAGCGAGAGTGATTTGGAATTGAAAATGGCACATGAATATTTATTTGGTTGTTTATTTTCGGTGATGTGGGAATTGTGGTTCTTGACATACTGACAGTATGACAATACACGTTGAGAAGGAAGATTTATTTAAACAGCTTCGCTATATTCTATGTTGTCATTAATTGATAAGGACGTACGCATATAAAAATTTAAATATTTAAGAAAATTCTTCTTTGCTAAATTATATGTAAAATGAATTCTTTTTACAAATTCATGAACTGTACCACCTGCATCAGGAGGAGGACATCGTCAGCTTCATCCGCATAAGTCGTCTTCAGTCCACGTTCATGTACACAGAATAAATGAGATGGGGGTTCCAAAAAGCCTTGAAAGTGAATTTAAAGGAAATCCAGCAGGAAAACTGCTAGGAAGATAGAGAGATGCTATCATAGGAGACCTAAGATCCCTTGGAGTTCGGAATTGACGCTTGTTGGCGAGGAATAGGCCCAGCTGAAGGCGGTTGTATAAGAGTAGACGAAGCTTGACAGAAGATTGCAACGACAGTAAAAAAGAAAAAATACTTTTTAATCCGAAAAATTGTTACCATAATTATGGTTTATTTAAAATAAAATTATCTGTTTTATTAGTTTTGTTTAAACATTTTTTGTTTCGTTTCTACAATACTTAGCAATTTGCAACAGAAATATCTCAACTTAACTCTGTATTAAAACTTACATGGCTCGTATTTCTTTAAAGTTTAAGCCAATTTCGTCCAACCGTTCTCAACTTTCATGCACACATAGAAACACATACGCACATTAATTCTCGATGTCCCTTATGTTGGTCCACCATCGAATCATAATATCTTAAAGTTTCTCCCTAAATATAATATAATATAACGCATAGAGTCATGCCCCCTTAAGAACATTAACATTTTCCACCACACCACATCAAATACACATAAAATACAGACATAATATATCGACTTCATGTGTATTTTACTGGAGCAATGTTAAAATCCAAAAAAAAAAAAAAAAAAAAAACGAGGAAAAAAACATTGTAAAAAAGTAAAATAAATACACTGCACGGACTCTTTACGTCCCTGCCAGCTGCTACATCTCTTTAGCCCCTAATTTAAAGCTCGCTATATATACACGGGCGAAAACCCCTTTTTCTATACTCGCACTGTCGCTTTTGTATACTTTCACTTATATTCACCAATTCTTGCTCTTGTTATTCTTGCCTATGCTCGTGTAGTCTTCTTTCGTTTTGAATTCCCTTTTTACACTGTTTGGCATCCTCCCACTCATCCCACAGCGCATATTACAGTGAACTCATGCTCATACTCTGCTGCGTGACTGTTTCATCATTGCCACCACCACACAGCGTACTTTCCACCACTCGTATACACACATTTCTAAATATTCTCTCGCATGTCCACGCAAAAGCTTTTGCACACCAAATCTTCATCGTCTCATTCCATTAAATTTTCAATTCGTTTGTGTATAATACTTTCCATCTCCTTTAATACCCCCTTCCTTCTTTATGTTGCATGTAGATCTACAAAGCACCCCACAAACCCTTCCATCAGAGTTTGTACACCTCGCCAAACACCCCCGTATACACTTTCTCTCCCCAGCACTGTCACTTTAGTCGGAATCATAAGTATATTGCGATGGTGGTAGAAAGTACACGTCTATAATACATTTATATATTATGTATTTTGTAGGACCAGTGAGTGTCCTATTGAAACCGTGCGCGTATATGCGAAATGGACGAAGAGCGACCGTCGAGAGTAAATTATGCGTGTCACCCTTTCGTTGTAAAACTCAAACTATGCTTGCGTTCTTGCAAGTATTATAGGTATATGTGTTCGTGTACAACGTGGCGTCCTATACTACAACGAAGGCTGTGAGGCGCTTTTGGGGTTGTGTGGTGCAGCACAGGGAAGGGTGGTGCTCGTTCTGTGTTTTTTTTTTTTGTTTGTTTGAACACACTGTAAAGCATTGTGGGTGGCCTTTTCACTTTCTTTTCGTCCTTCCGTTATGTTTTTTTGCTTTCTTTTTTTTTAGAATTTACTTTTTCTTCATGCCGGTTTCTTTTTTCCCTCCCGTTGCTGCGTATTTTTGTCCTGTGTAGGTGCTGGCTCCATGGTGGACAATCACGTGGAATGGGCACACTGTTTAAGTTTGCAATATATACTTTTATACACGCTGTACTGCAGAGGGAGATCTATATAAATATAGGGGTGCGGGTAGCTTCTTGTATACAGCATTTCCAGTATCGTAGTGCAGGCCGATGGCAAATATTTTATATCTGTAGGCTTTGTAAATTTAGATTATGTACACATCTGCGAGAAAAGGGGTTTTTCTCTATGTGACTGTTTGTGCGTTTGTGCACAAGTATGCCTCGATGTTTGTGTATGCGTATATATGCGGGTGCCTGCATGACGAGAGTGTGGGAAGCTGGGTGGCCAGTATGGAGTATGGTTGAAGAGCGCGGTGCAAGAAAACCGGTCATAGGGAAAAAGCTTTAATATTCCGGATGGACCAAAAAGAGATGGTACATTCATGCCCAAATGTACTATACATTTACCAACCGACGTTGTAATATATGCGTACATAGATTGCGACAAAGGGCTTTTCATGCGTTTGATAAAAGACGAGGAAATTTCGGACGGTCCATGGTCGAATCTGTACTTTATTATGTATATGAGCACAGTAGCCATCATGCTGATACTGTGGGATGTGCACCATTGCTGTTTGGCAAATGTTGTTCAAGATAATATGATGCTATAGACGACACTGTTGGGGTTGAATGGTAAATATATGTGTGTCATGCATATATAGTTACACACTATTTATATACAACACAGTTGTGGTGATGACAATTTTCAACATTTTACTAGCTGCTGTTGCGGAGGCACGAACAGAAAAGAAGCTCACATCTATGTGAGGCGGCAGGGAACGGGGAGATGAAAAAGGACGTGAATGCGGGCAGTGCAAACATGAAAATTGAAGAATGAGCTTGACAGTATTTTCAATATACAGAAAAGCTTATGGGATCCATTTATGGTACATGTAGCCCGTTTTGTGCATATACTTATATCAACAAATATATAAGTAGTATAATGCTTTTGCTAAGATTTACATATTGTGCTGGTATGGATGTGAATGTCCAGATATTTTCTTTGTTCTGCGCGAACCATATTGTCCACATACTTTGCATAAAATCGATCGTTTCACACACTACACACATTTTCAAATACAACACAAGCACCCACACAAGGGTATTTAATAGTAAGCTGTATCAAAATGAGTTGTTTGAAGCTTGAACTATTTTTGCTTTGATTTTCATATTACCATTCCCCCATAGACCCCTTTAATTACAATGACCTTTCACTTGATATATCAATTCGCCTCTTTACTTTGACACATTTGAGTTGACCCGTCAATTGATTTCACTTGTGTCACCGCCCTCCTTCTCCACGAAAAAGCTTCATATACTATCGGGATGCGAGGCGATCCCTTTTCGCAACCTTGACTTTTATGAATACGTCCTTATTATCCCTATAGTCCTTAATATTTCTTTTCCATTTAAACATTGTGAAGCGCATATACCCTTGGCTGTCATTGACCCTGTGATGCCGCCCATGCCAATCCACCAATCTTGCTATAGGTCGTAGGACTCTCGACACATAAATACCTACATGCTTACACATTATACTTATATAGCCCAAAAAGGTTTGAAACAAATCATCTGCATTTGGCCTAAGTTGCATCCCTTTTTTGGTGTATCCTTTTTGAAGGATACATTCATATATATAGAGTGTGAGTAAGGACTGCGTCTAGACTCTTTCTGCAACTTCCTGATGTATTTTAAGGTCACTTCATATATTTACGAACTATATATAGAAGTGGTACATAAAATTTAAAGCTGACCTATAAACGTGACGTTTTTGATGCGTTGGGCCTTTTTTTTCGGTCAATGGGTGACCTCATAAATGTTGTAAATGTTGCGTCTTTGTTGGGCAATTATATTTATTGATTTTTACTTCATAATCTTGAAGTGTCTTGTCAGTTGATGTTGTAGAATTTGCACAAATGTTTTTTGGAAAAATTGGAATGAAGCTATTATCAAAATGATTTCATCAACACGTGTCTTGTATTGATTTCGATTCGTCGATAAATGCTTTTGTGATAAAACTTCTAAGAATAGAACGAATATTTATTTTATTGCAACGTTTAAAAGAACAATTTATGGTAGGAATCATACAAATTATAAACAGTCTCTTGTGGACTCGGCAACTAAATCAAAATAAGTTACAATAACTAACATAGTTTATTGTAAGGCTAGATGGAAGTGCGTTCGAGAATCATTCAGAACTTAGACCACACCATAAATATTTGGATGATAAATGCCTTTGGATCATTTAATTTGTAGATGTTGGCCAGCCACTTCTGGAATGATATACTCTGGCAGTCCAAGACCCGGACAAAGTAGACCCTGATTTAAATGACGCATTTATATAAACGACGCGTAATAGAAATTGATTTAATCCTAAGTCAAAGACCTGTTAATTTCGTAAATACGAGTAAATACCAAAACGAGTAAATATTTACAAAATGTTTGATATAATTGCAAGTATGTATAACAATTTTCACTCCTCCACAGTTGCCAACATTGAAGATAAACTTTCTGAATCACTTTCAAATCATTTTCCACATAATAACCCTAAATCGTTATCGACACAGCGTGGAAGCTATTTATTGCAGCCACTTTCAGCCTCACCCCACCTACAAAACAAACTCTTCAAGTTAGCCACAACTTTATCGCGTGCACATTACTACAACTGAACAATTTCACAATTTGCTTTAATGCCATTTGCGAAATAATAATAATTAAAATTGATCTCC
This sequence comes from Sylvicola cinctus, assembly GCA_963854165.1. Classification (NCBI taxonomy): domain Eukaryota; kingdom Metazoa; phylum Arthropoda; class Insecta; order Diptera; family Anisopodidae; genus Sylvicola; species Sylvicola cinctus. The sequence continues at coordinate 31,647,096 of OY974083.1, read as the reverse complement.
TAGGAGTTTGAAAGCCTTTTACAAGGACTTCGAAGACCAAAAACGCAAAAAACTGTATTCCAAAGACTCTTCCAAGAACTATACACATTTTAACGCTACATTTTGTCCAATTTTCATATTAACAGCAGGCAGTGATGTGAAAAATTTAAAATTCAAAGCTGGAAAACTGTTGTGTGATTCAGTGAAACGGAATAGATTAGATGACGCGGTGGTGATAACAGGCTCAAGTCTCGCGTCATGTCATGCCATGCCAGCCCACCCACCATAATATGTAACGATGGTGACATTATTTAAACGGGGGACACATCAATATAGAATGACACAATGGGTAAATCTGCAAATTATCTTCCTAATTTGCTCACGAACATCGAAGAGTGGATGGTCGAATGCGTGTCTCTGTTATACGCTCTCACTGTTTAGTGTTTACCAGTTCCACTTTGTCTGTACTTACTTATATTATACAAGGGCTGGAGTACATAATAAGATGCTTGTGCCACTGTGATCCAGTAACGGAGGATCAGCAAGGATTTTTCTTGTATTTAAATTGTGTATAAACGCTTAAAGTGGAGGATGCTTCACAAATTGGAATTATTATGCACATGCCTCTTGTAACAGCTAACCACACCACAATATATTGATGATGATGGAGTGTGGGATTGTGAACGGTTTATTTATCTCTATGATGCAAAAAGAATGTGGATGAGGGGGATGATTTAACCATAATATTATATATCAACTTGTGATTACCGAAAAGTATTAAATTGGCGGAAAAAGTTGAGTTCCACTGATCCTGATAACATCCCAGTCAATATGCAGGACTTAATACAAGGATAATTTATTGTAAAATGGAATTGCACGATTTTCTCTATTTATGTGGGTGGTCAATGTTCCACAAGCCACCACCATCACCACATGAGCCGTCCGCCCCCCAACCACTGGTGTAATACATATTGGAATTTGAAGCGCGTCGATCTTCCACAATATATACAACGATTATATTGGAGACATGCAGCATAGAGAAATCCTCTTAGCTGATTACATGTGGCAAAAACTTGTCCAATTACAATCTCCAACTCAAGTCGATTACTTGAAAACCCGATCGGCACCATGGCTTATCTCATTACGGGAGCACGTGCTTAGAATTCCTCGGTTATTTCTGCACTGCCGTTTCAAAAACACACACATTTTGTCCTTTCCTTCATCCTCCCCCATTTATTTATATATAGCTGGGGTTATATGTATATTTTCCTGTGCGTTTTTTCTTTCTTTCAACCTACAATCACCCCCAACACTGTTTTGTATTTTTTACAGAGTGCCAGCCTCCTGATACTCAAATAATTCAAACGCATTAAATGGGCTGGGGTCAGCGGAATGGGTTTTGATGATGGGGGGGGGGGGGGCTGGTGGCGGGCGCATATACATTGTGTATAGGTTACCGGTTATGCGAGCACCATGGTTAGTACTATGGAAGCTACAGAAATTGGAGGAAGAAATCGAGCGAATGTCCACCCACAACGTCATATCTTGTGCGTTTACTATGAACATATTATATTAAATAGAAGGGGGTTGGGGGTTGGGGGGTTGGGGGTTGCGAAGAATGTACATATTGTGTATATGCCTGATAGTCCGTATAGGGAAAGCGAAAAAGCGCGCTCATGGGAAAGGGTGCACACTGGTGCGGAGTATAAAATATACATGTGCTGTATGAATACAATATATGTGCGTATAATATAAATGCGGGGATGCGAAAATACACAAGAAAGTTACGTACGCATATCGTGTAACTGAAAACAAAATAAAAATGGAAACAACTTCATGAGGAGGAATATACAACGACGCTGTTTTTTTGGGGGGAAAGAAACATAACGTTAGGTATAGAACTGGACCCTGAAGAATGAGGGGGTGGTGTTTTATCGATCTTGAACTGGACCAACGGATGACCATGTTCTGTAGTCATGTTCGTATATAAAATGTATAATGTATAATATAGTTATGTATGTACTTGAATTCCTCGCTGTGAGGCGATATTTTGCACACGCTACCATGTCGAATATTTAAATGAAATTTTCAGCATGGCCATAAGATGTGAATTTGAATATAAACTCGTTATGTGGTGGCTTCAGTTAGGAGCTTTGCTGTTGTGTTGTGTTATGTGTAGCTGGACTTAAGTGTCACTGAGTTGGAATTGTATATTTTATTGAAAGATGTATGGAGTGGGAACCGAAGCTCAAATTCTGTTTTTAATCAATTGTATTTTCTGTTTTGCCAGGAAAATATGTTTTAACCTTATTGTGTGAAATAAGTATTTATTAGACACTTAAATTGTTAACGCACATAAACAATTTAAATTTGAAACTAAGGGACTCTATATAGACGAAAAATCGTAAAACAATAAATTAATTTAATATAGTTTTTCTCAGATTTGGAAAGTATGAGCTTGAAACTTTTAATTTTGTCCTTAAATTTTTGTCCAAAATTGGTCCTTTTATTAATGTTAGCAGTAATATGCAACATCATAATTTTTTAGAACAAGCAGTTTTAGAATTATTTTCATTATAATAGAATATGAATTTTCAATTATTGGCCTGGAAATGTTCAGAAAATTCTTTCATTTAATTAAAAGCGCCTTAATTTTAAAGAAAATGTTTTAAAATATTTAACGTTTCGGAGATACACAAAGTTTGATCCTTGAAATTTCATATTTTGACCGTTTTCCCGTTTTTTTCTGATATAGAAATTGTGAGCTTTGTTAGCGCTAACCCCCTTTTTTGCCAAAAGGATCACATTTATTAATCTGCAGTTTTGTTTAGAATACTTTTATGGATAAACATTGATAAAATAAAACAATTGTTATAGCAGTTTCTTATGTTTTGCTTCATTATTTTACATAAAAATTTCAAAGAAATTGGTCGAGTGGTTTCTGAGATATTACAAGAGGCATCACAAATTTTTTTTCCGACAAATTTAAAAATTCAAAAATCTATTTATTATCCTTGTTGCGTATATATAAATTAAAAAAATGGTTCTTTAATAATAAAGAATGGATTTACCATGAATTTGGAACCAATAAAATATGCGGAAATATGCAGTGAAAATGCAAATGAACCTAAAATCAATTTTGCATTGACAATTTTTAATGTAAAATCTTTTTAACCTTAAGAGCTTTTTGTCATAAAAATTGTAGTAAAAAGCAGGTAAGAATTACCGTAAAGTTTTGTTAGGTACTCCTTAATATAAAAATTGTAATTTAAAATAATTTCAATGGATTTATTTCTGTGTTATCAAGCACTTAAATCTGACTTGAAGATATTTCTGAGGATATCTCGTGCGATCAAGAAAAAATTGGAATTTACTAAGTTCCTTTTATGACTTAAGATGAGAACTATAACGCATAATATTTATTTGAAAATGATACCTTTATGTATGCAAGTGAGTAAAAATGAGAATCACTTGAATAACTTTCCACATTCTGCAGTACCAATATTTTCACTTTACATCCGATCATAAAAATTGATTCCTTTTCCTAATGTTCCAGAAAAAAAATCTCCACCCCTGTATTTGTGTATCAAATATCAGCAGGTCATTTCCTTCAACCCTCGTTCGTTCATCTGAAGAGACATCCGGTTATAGTATACATAAATAAAATAGAAAAAATCGTCTTTATCTATATATGTTATGTAGTTGATACGGCATGAACATATTTGCATATATGGCAAATGTTCTTTGAATTTCTCCTCAGAAATAATAATATTACACAACACCTATCCATACATGAATATATGTTATCGTTAATGTACATACAAGCATACACATATTATGCTCTATTTTCATATGCATACCAAATTGAGTTTCACTCTTGTGTCCGCACACATGAAATTTCAAATAATTTTGAGAAGATGAGGCTGAAACTACCTTCGTCTTTCATCATTTGATGCGCAAGAGGTAAGGAAACTACACACGGGCGGCGATAAGAAACTGTTTCCGATGTGTGATATACATTTAGCGGTCTCTCTAGGTAGTTACGAAGATGACAAAAAAGCAACCACCCCAAATGCCCATCCCACCTAACAGTAGCAGCAAAACACTATTTTCTATACACACAATGTACGAGTGTTGGCAAACACAACACACTGTATTCTATTATATATAGTTTGAATATACATTTTACTGTCTATTTTATTCAACCCCACACTCCAATTTCACACATTCCCACCATTCCATGCCCAAACATATATTATATTAAAGCCTATACCTCTCTATATGCCACTATGTGAGATGGTAAGGTGGCATAATACGGATCTGGTGTGGGACAAAGCATTAGGCTCTCCACTGGTATACTGCGAGTTGTTGGAAGAATCTCCAGGGTATCGATTTGCCTGCCCGGGCACTTCCATACACTTACTTTTATCTATATATGCCCACCAGCACACACCATGTGTCCGCATCTTTCTAATATATATAGATATAAATATAAAGACTTTATATCTACATACATGTTACACTCCTACATATTATTATATTCCGCACTAAGTATATATTATACAGGCTACAGCCGCCTTACCCTGAGTCCTGACTTGCCTTGCCTACATTAAATTTTGGTGTAGCTGTGTGCGCTCCTTTCCTTTTTATGGCCTGTACATTGCCGGACTTTGGCGACTTTATATTTTGCATATATTTGAATATCTACATACGCAATTTGATTGGATCCTGAGGTGATATACACATTTCAATATATCTCCCCCCCCTGTTTTGTGTATGCCCAAAATATACATTCGCATATTATATCGGACAGTACTTTATACATATTTAGTTGTGTGTTGTTCCACCCCCTCGGCCCCAATGCGTTACACAAATATACACATGTGCACGATCTACGTACAAGACGTGTGTGTCCGATATATTATTACTCGTATTATATATTCTCAACAAACACTAAACCATGTGCAAAAATTCAAATACTATAACAACACGTGTGCGTGTACAAACGATGTGGCCATAAAAGCTTGTGAATTTTCTTAAGCTCTGCCACGCTGTACGCAATTTACATGCGCTCGCCGGCCTCATGTCCTCCCACCCCCTCGTCCGAATCCTTGCATATATAATATTTTCAATGTACGCTTTTCGTTTATGTGTTTTTTGGCCACATACACATACAATATGCATGCGTGTGTTTGTGCTTGGGGTGGGTGGGGTGACGGGGGTGAATTCATGCAAGGATAATGGGAAATTGTAAATTGTGAAAATTCGTTGGATATTTACTTACCGTGTTTATGTGTGTTGGTGGATGGAACAATGACGCAAAGCATATAAATAGTTTTAGGATCCACTATACAGACGGGATACATTGTAAGCCTGATTTGACAGCTTTTGATTTTTATAATAATATACACTCTCAAGTAAATTTGATTTTAAAATAAAGTTTACCTGATAAAAATAACAAAATTGGGTGTATCAGCATTTTTGATTTTTCAATTACTTTAAGCTCCATCAAAGTTTCCAGGGGCTTCATTTTTGTTATCACATTGTTTTCACTTAATTTGATATGGTTTTTATAACCTTTCGGAATTATTAAGGACATTAAGGTTTAATTGTTTATTTCGTGTTTTGTCTTTAAATTTAACAATGATTTTTAAAATATTTTAAATTATATGAAAATCACTTTCATCTTGAATGTTTAAAAAGGATGTATTGGAAAAAAAATATAAAAAGATTGATTCGGATGAGACTTTTTCACATGCTTTTTGGTTTTAAATACATTTTTAATAGGGTGACTCAAGCTTAGATGTAGGAATCCCCAAATTTGGAGATAACTGTTAGGCATAGTCTACGGAACATGGCCCTAACTTGAGCTGTTTGCAGATGAACATTAAGAAATATGACATTTTATTTCAGTTAGGAATGGATGATAAAAACAATTCTAGGCTCGTTCATTACGAATACAATTCATCGCGAGCACAATTCATCGATAATACAATTCATGATTTATCGCAATGAAAACTACAAACAAAACCAATATAATTTCGTTTTTTTCGTTGGTTTTTACTTTTTAGGCACAACAATTCGTCGTCTACTTGGGTTTTATTTGCGACAGCACCACTGGAAATGTATTCACGATGAATCGTACTCGCGATTAATTGTTCCGCGATTCATTTTTTCGCAATAAATTCTACACGCTTTGAACTAGACGAATACGGACTACCGATAGAAACAGAGTAGTAATAAAAATTATAGAAAACCTAAAGAAAATGTCTACACCTTTCCCAATTGTAATTCAGATATCACCAAGTGTAATTCAGATTTTTCAATTGTAATTCAGATATTACGAAGTGTAATTCATATGTTGTCAAGTGTAATTCAGATTTTTCAACTGTTTTACTATTTTTCTATGAAAATCACAATTGACTTCATAAACTTTATTGTGATAAAAACTACACATCACAACATTGTTAGCTCCTTGAGTTTAATATTTTATATTTATATTTTAAACCACTTTTATTACACAAAATCTTTAATCACAAAGTTCAAGCAATATTTCCTAATTTATTTCATGTAAATAATTACAGTTTAAATAAAAAAGCTGTTAAATTATTTACGTTACGCTTTATACTACACAAAATCTTCTTCAGTCATTTAAAATTCTGTGAAACGATTCCACAAAGCCCGTAAAGCTCCTTTAATGCATTCATCCCTTATACAACATGGCTTAAGTGCATAATAAAAATTTTAAAAACATCGCCGCAGCTTTCTTTTGTCAAAATGATTTTCGGCAACAATTTGTAACGCGTGTATGTACGACCCCACGAGTAAAGCTCCAGTCATTTGTTTTAAATTTTTATATTTATGTCACTGACACATAATCTCCTCAAGCATATGAAATGCTGTGTCGGAATAGTTTTTTTTTCTTCAACGTTTTTTTGCTCTTGTTTATCATGTGTGTTTTATTTGAGTCACGCTGTGCGTGAATTCAATTCAAATCTCCACTTTAAATTCACGTCACTTTCATAAATTTCATTTTCAGAGACACACACCCACACGCCCACATATCCATATGACCACGTGCATATATATGTAGTTACATTGACAAACGTTACATTATAAAGCACACAAAAAATTGTCCACGACTCATGATGTGACATGGCAGATCTCATTTTTCTGTCCAACCGGAAGAATGACAACAATTTAGCAGAGACGATAAGAGGCTTTATCAGTAAACCCCCAAAATTATTGTTTGGACTTCATATACGCGAGTATTTCAATTTAATAAAAATTCAATTTACATAACAATAACAACGTTTATGCCCAATTTATTACATCAACGCACGTGAACCCCGCTCCAACGTGCTACCACCCTCACATATATTATATTAGCTCACTTAGCGCTGTCTATATTGACAACAATGTGACAATTGACAATATTCGGAAGCTGATGTATACATTGCAACAACCCCTCTCTCTCAAATATTTAAATGATAACACCAAATAACGACACCTCAATTCGCAAGCGCGCATTTGTTTAGTGAATTGGAAATCCCTTGAAGCCACAACTTCAAAATACTTCCACCCGTCGCAATGCTTTCATACACCTAATCTGCTGTCTTGAGCTTCCTCCACAAAACTCATCCAATAAACAAGACCATTTAATTTCATATCCCTCACATACACCGCACAGAAGTGCGATGGAACACCCCTTAATACTCCTTAACAACCCCCCCCCCCAACCCACTTGTTTCGCATTGTCTCATGTAGTCGAGTACACATGTAAGGATGCCGCGCGTCTCACCCTGAGCGTGCACGCGTTCTTCACTGAAGACGAGAGCACCGTCAAAACAATAAAAGAAAAACGTAAAAAGACACGAAAATGATGCTTCTTTGCGCACCATCCCATAATAAAACTTCAGCACCCCCTCACCAAATATATTCATAACGCGACAACAACATGTATACAGAACAGAAGACGTTCCCCCGAGTGGGTGGATGCAGAGTGGAATGGTGTGCGTATGTATACACAAAACGCGACGACTGAGAGTAATAATAATTGTGAAGGCATACACAAAAACCGCGCCAATAACAATAACAAGAGAATATTATGCAGGTCAGAGGAACTTAAACATTAAATACAGTGTATTCAATTCACCCACCTTGGGGGTGGCTTATCTCCCTTATGATAATTGAGTAATCACTCAATATCTTAAAGGAAAGCTTTGTTTGTGCTCCAGAAAGTTAACATGGATTACCTCTGCACAACAAGTAGGAAAAGGGGGGATGAGAAAAGTTGCGCCCTCATTTATTGACCCCCTCTCTACACATTGCTATACAGCACCCATCAGACAGCGTTGAATGCACGCACACACATCTTGCTCCAATCTATATTAAACGTACAAATATAAGACACAATAATATGGGGAGGTAGGGGGAGGGTGTATGCGGAAAGACATATCCAAAATGATTATGAGAACCGTCTGCCAGTTGTCTACTGAACAGAAAAAAAAGTCTCCTTTTTCCATTCATACTCATACACAACTATAGTTAGATATTAACGAGAATTCTTTTCCGTCTCTATATCCGTCAGAACAATATAACGTAATATGGTTCCTCTTCCTGCTTTTGCCTTCATCATCTTCGTATTCCCGCCATGCCACCGCACTTACACATTGCAGAATAACACACATCCTTCGCTTCATACGTATCATACAAGTATACGTAGCTTGTAAGTTGTAATATGTGCTGTTTTTATTTCCTCAGTATACCGTATTTTATTCGTTTTCTTTTATTCGCTGCGTGAATGTGGCCGACGCGGCGTCTTCTCCTTTTTCTCTCCAAAAACGGGTCGCTCCTTTTATTTGGGGTTAGTCGGCCCAATTGTTTTGTACACAGAGGTGGTATGGGAATAAAGTGGGTGGAAATGAAGTGGTGTCAGTAAGGGTGCTGCATACATATCTTACTATATATATATAGATAAATGGTACAAACAAATCAACCCCGACATTCTTCACCCAAAACGGTCTTTTGGTGCACCGTCTTCGTGCCCATTACACGGTTGTCGGGAACAACCTTATCTCTCTGCGGCTGTATGTAAGGCGTGGGAAACGGGATCACATGTAACCGTCATTATGCGTCGGGCCGGTGATCATCAACATCATTGCTGATCCGAAGGTGTAAAGTAAAACGCAGCCAGAAACAATGGCAAAGAAATGAATCAACTGGCGTGGCGGGAAAAATGTGGGGCAAAAGTTTGGCCATAACTTTGACCTACTAAATACTAACTTGTATTTTCATCTATTTTTATTTTTTTGTCTGTCTGTGGATGGTTTGGTGCGTGCGTTTAATATTGTGCTGGATGGAGCTTTAAGTGTAATGCAAAACTTTTGATGTATTTTAACGGCAATATTTATAAGGAAACGGATGTACTCGTTTAAAATTATTAACTATAAAGACCCCATTTTCATGTTTCTGTTTAATTTTTAACCTTTTATTTAATTCTTTTAAGAGAAAAGTCTTTCATTTTATGCTTTTTGTTCAAATTTTACAATTTTACTCAATTTTCATTTAAATTTTCTATATATTTTGAGTGATTAAAGTTAAAGTTAGGCTTTTTTCTTCTTTTTTTCACTAGGATACTCAATTAAAATAAGTAGTAACTGCAAAATTTGCTGATGTAATGGAAATTTTTGGAAAATCCATATTAAATGCAAAACATTTCTTAAGACGGTCAGGCCTTGCGAAATATGTCAATAACTATTTTACGAATTTCTATGAATTTTTCCACCGTTTCGTGCAATAAATAATTGAGAAAACACAATAATCTCCGCTCCCCACTGTCCCAGCACACATATAAAACAAGCAACCAACACACAACCTTACCATTTGCAGCAATTTTGCAAACGAATTGCCAAAACACACGCGGCTTCAAAATGAATTTCTCTTCCCCCGAAACAACATCCTAACAGCATCACACACAAGCAATCGGCATCTGCTGGAGCGTCCATAATACACGCAGTACACTATAACATTAAGAAATTTATGTGTTTTATGCGCACCGCACATTTGCCCTGTAGTCGCTACACCCAACCCAACCAGACCACACTCACCAATTTCCGCCCATATAAACCACCCCAAAAATGCAAGGAACTGAAATTAGAAGGAATCCTGCAAAACGCCTTCTCAGTTCTGACACACTTTTGTGTTTGTGTGCGTATGTGGGGGTCGAGATAAGCTTTTGGGGATGAGATGTAGGGTGGTGCAAATAACAGCCAACACACCAGGAATGTACCGTCTTTCTTTCTAGTTTAACGTTTATTTGTATACGCATATTTTATATATTTAGAAGTAACTCCATTATAGCATTTCAAATTCGTTCCACAATATTTAAGCCCTCATCCCCAACCACCAACCAACCCACCCAAAAACAAAAGCAGTCGCATGCTTTCAATTTCAATCTGCAATGCGCGCGCGAACACCAACGACCATAAAACTGGACCATAAAACACATTCGAATTCGGACCACCGGTGTGTTGAATAGTTTCTAAGCGCATAAGGCGGCATTTATATATATTGGTGCTTTTTGCAAACACTCAGCAGCATCCCCCGGAAAATTGCGTGCCTCCGTTGCATCGTAAATTCAGCGTGCCATGTGTATAAACATTAAACGTAAATGTGTGTGCATGCGAGTGTTTTTCATCTTTGTTTATATAAATTTAGGGGAGGTTTACCAGCACACACCACTAAGTCTTCAGATTTAACATCTTAAAGCTCAATGCGCCAAATATTTACTCAATAAGTAAATGCCTTTAATATTGTATGGCTTTAATTATTGAAAACCTTGAATACTTTTTGTTGTACGAGTTATAGTTTGGAAAAGAGAAGGTTCTTTATTAAATAAAGGATTACACTGAACATTTCAAAGTCAAAAATTGAACATTCAAGGTCAATCTTTATATATAATATATCAGAGGCTCTAAATACTTTTGAGCGTCGTTTTCACATTATTAAAGCTTTTAGTGAGATAAAAAACTTTGCTGAATAATTGAAGGTCAAAATTTAAAAACTCAAAGTAATAGTTTCATGATGCATTCAATTCCAAAGCTACTTGTTCTATATGATAATATAAATAAAGGGAACAATATTGTAGAACAAATGAAGCTCAGAAAAATTTCATGGTAACACTTTTCATATCTCAAAATAAATTATCCATTTTAGAAATTAGAAGCATTTTAAGTTGAAATAGTCTAATAAACAGAAATCTCACAATCTTGCTCAAAAGAAAAAATCTCAAAAACATTTTAAGAACAGAAGTGAAAAAGATTGCGTTTTTACTTTGCCTTTTAATTTCATTTAACAACTATTTATAATTTTTACTGTATGAAATGTATCGTGCAGATAAACTAAAGGAGATCTGAATAGAACGCAACTAATTGCCCAAATTTCATATTTCAACAAAATTAGCTTAGTCGCAAGTACAGTCACATCCACAATGTCAATACGTGATATTAACAGCCCTATTCTGAACACAGTCACAACTTGCTGTGACTGTCACAAAAGAGAAATTAGTCACAGCTTGTGACTGCGGAGAAATATTGGTATTCTGGTGACAGTCACAAGCTATGACAGTCACAGAAAATAGTCACAGCTTGTGACCTGCTATAGAGTTGGTCACAACGAATATTTTCAGTCACGCAGCGTATCAGTTGTGAATAATAATAAAAAAAAATTAACTCGAACTAAAATATAAAAGTTAATATATGGGCGCAATATTGAATTTACTAGTATTTTTACTAAATGAAGAAGAAAACAAGTAAGTACTTTTAACAAATATTCATCAATTATAACTAAAACTATTGATTATAGATCACTGCGACGACAAAAACTTAAAAGTCTGAGAGATTCAACAAATCCCTTTGAAGAAAATGACGAAATTTTTAGACAACACTTTCGCCTTCCAAAAGTAATTGCCACAAATTTGATTGACGAGCTAGAACCATTTAACGTTCAAAACTCAGATATTCCATTTTTTTTTTATTTAAACAATTAAGATGTTGACCGACCGATTAATGTTTTACGGTTTGTGTTTATTTTTATTTTGATTCAACATAACCTATGTACATTGAAATAGAAATGACATATGACTCGCATCAACTCTCCGCAGTTTTTGGAGAGTTCTTGTGACTCAAATTGATACTGTTGTTCCAGAATACCAAATTCGGAATCAGTCACAAACTCAGTCACAAGAAAAATAGTCACAAGCGCTTGTGACTGTAAAATAGTCACAGCGCCAGAATAGGACTGTAAGTATCATTGCTATTTTGTAAATGACATTTGAGATTAGTTTCAGCAACTTAATTGGTACAGGCGTTCACAAATTAGTGCGCAAAACATTTCCTTTTAAATAAATAATTAAATGAAAATCGTTTTAAAAAAATGTTTTATAATATAATAAGGTGAGTGCATTTTAATTATTTATTGAAGTTGATTTATAAAATCGAAAGTTTGTGGAATTAACAGAAGTTTTAATTAATGCAAAAAAAAATATTAAAATTATATGAAAGTGTTTTTGTATTGCATTATGCATACTATCAAAAAGGTATTGCACAGTGTGCTGCAACATACGTACCCAATCTTACAACTACTACTGATAAAGTGGAAAGCATTTTCTCTACGAGTTCAAATTCTAGCTGTTCATTTTCTAAACAAACCGGTTTCATTATTTATATTGTAATCTTTTGTGTTAGAAATATTAAAAGCAATGTTTTGTTACGTATTCAATTTTAAAAAATTGATTTAAAACTTTTTAAATTTTTTATTGTATATAAAACTGCACGCTATAGTTTAATTCAATTATTTGTTTCAGTATATTTGCCGCTTTAATTGGCACAATCATCATTCGGACTTGTGAATGCGATTTTATCTTAAACATCGATGATAATCATTGTGCAGAAATAAATTCTAATATAACAGCTGCACAATGGAAGTGCTCCTTTAAACATTTCGAGAGATTATCATATGAGACAACATCGTTAAAGTTCAATCACATCCCAACACCTCCTTTAGAGCTCCAATTTGTGGATTCCCACATTGCTAGTTTACCAAGAGGAATTTTTGACCAGGGTCAATTAAAAATAATTGTGTTTAATGCATCAAATTGTGGAATGAAAGAGTTTGACCCATTGGCCTTGAGTAATGCAAAACAATTAACATCTTTAATTTTAAATGGAAATTTGATTAATAATATCAAAAAGTTCTGGTTTGTAGGGGCATCCGAATTGATTCGGTTAGAATTGTCAAATAATTTAATTGAAAATGTTGAGCCTGGATCATTTAGCCCGATTAAAAAGTTGCGCATATTGAATTTGTCCCAGAATAAGCTCAAAAACATTGACGGTTTATTAGATTCTCTGCCGTTACTTTTAACATTTAAAGCAGGTGGAAATGAGATCGGTTCCATAAGTCAAAATATTTTTGATGGCAATGAGGAACTAGCCTCAATTGATCTGAGTTATAATAAACTCATTCAGTTTGATTCAGTAATACCACCTAAAACTACAACGCTTTTAAACTTGGACTACAATCCCGGATTACGAAAAATAAAGACTAATTTGCCCATGCTGGTATTTAGTGCAAAAAATTGCAACATATCAGAACTGCATATCAATGAAAGTAACTGTAATGTAGGAAAAATTGATTTATCTTCAAATAGGATTGAAAGTTTCTCAATGATGAGCAACTGCAATAACGTCATAAGTCTGAATATGTCGGGAAATGCAATCAAGTCGTTTGCTGGAGCATTTATGAATATGGCAAGTTTAAAAATTTTATCTTTGAAAAATTGTACTATCAAGGATCTGCCAGCTGATTTTTTGTCCAACAACAAAGAAATCGAAAAGCTTGACTTATCCCACAACGAGCTTACTAATTTGGATCTGTCATCATTTTTAATGCTGACAAAACTTCGACAGCTTTACATCCAGGACAATAAGTTAACAACACTGGACGTGACTGATGTTCAAATAGAGTTGCCACATTTAAGATCTATTGACTTCTCGGGAAACAAATTTAGCTGCCCCGTGTTAAACAACATAACACGCGTTTTAATTCAAGCTAACATTTCGATAGTGGTGAACGATCACAAAACGGACGTAGCCAACGTTATGGGAATGCGATGCAATCTAACTGGTCAGGTTGATGGTAGCTTCGGAAATAGCTCACGTTTATTGAATCATTTTGAAGGGGTGCACCTGTCGCTGTTACGTGTACTTCTGGATCAACATCCAGAGTGGCAGTTCTCTCAATTAGATTTGGAAATAGTTCAAGTTTTGGCAAAACATTTTCAAGATAAAGTTTTCCTAAGTGCTACTCAACAAATGAATGCGGATTTAGTAAACAAATTGGCAAATTTTACACCTGCGGCATCATTCTCTAATACAACTGATGAAAAATGTGTAAACAAGTTAACGAAATTAGATGATAAAATTGAGAAACGCTTTGACAAAATGGATAAAATTGAGAACAATATTCATAGCATTAAAATTTCAATTTTAGTCGTGGCCAGTTTTATAGTATTTGTTTTGTTTATTGTTGCCTTAATAATTTTATTAAAGTATAGACAAGCCACAAGAAATAATTATTCCCATCCATCAATACCTGCTCAAGAGCTTTTGTAACTTTTACCGAATCGTTCTAATTTCAAACATGGATTTGGTGAATTACCAAAATATATTCAATTTGATACAATTGTAACCATTTTAAAATAAAACCTAAAACTGTGGATAAGTGTTTTCTTTGTAATGCGATTTGATCGAAAAAATCTTAACATTGTGTTTTGAAATACATATTTTCAGGCTGGTATTTAAGCCCTAAAAAATTATAGAAACAAAATATTTAGATCCAAATGTTTCTTAGTGAAGGAAGATTCGGAATTCCCGCCCATTTTGTTGTCCCAAAAATCTTAACGAATGCCAAAGAGTGCCAGCAAACAAATCCAAACGCCTAAATGTACACAATATGACATCAATTACAATTTGCAACCCTCACCCGGCACCCCGTACCTGTGTGCTGTCTCGTACTTAATGAGAAATATATGAAGTTTCTTCTGTCAAGCGCAAATACTGAATACATTACGCCCGCGATAGGCTTTCAGAAAAAAAAAAATTTAAAAAATTTGCCAAATTACTGAATATAAACATTAGAAATAACTGAACGTTCCCTTCGTAAGGATCCCCAATAGTGAATCCGAGGTCGAAATAAAAAAATTCAAGGCCTAACTATTTATATCTTCTTGATATGTTAAAATAATTTTCTAAACAGTTCAAGGTCAAAATTTGAAAACTCAAGGACATAGTTTCGTAATGAATATATCAAAACTGGTTATTATATGGTATTATGGTGTTTTACATTATTGCTAATATCAATTAAAGGAACAGTTTTGTAAAACAAAACAAGGTCATAAGCCGAAAAATTCAAGGTCACATTTTTCTTATCTCATAAATGCTATTAAAATGTAGTTTAGTTGCAGATGTATTGCATGAATACTATCAAAATTCAAAATATACTAAATAAGACTTTAAAAGAATTTTAGAAATAACAGTAAGAGACGTAAGGCGTTTACAAAGCCATATTGCGGTAGTTCCCGTAAAAATCAAACATCTTCTTTGAGAGGCTAGTCTCAAGAGCAGCAGATAGGCTGCGTGAACATCCAAATTCCACTATTTAATCCCTTATCACCAATCACTCCCCCTCCCTAGTATTTAACTATTTCAGCTTACTCATCAACTACCTCCTGAATAACGAAGAAGATGCAAAGCTGTACTACGGACCAATAGCCTAACCTCCCCTTCGTAAATTCATGTCCATTGTTTGTGTTAGACTTACAACCCTGTCTACATTTTAAGAGGAAAATATCAGGGTCTTAACCCGTTTAAAAAAAAAAAAAAATGTAAATATGTACTCGCATTACTTGTCACAGCGCAAACATTTGTAATTTAATTTAATGTAATTAGTAAACACCATGTATACAATTTAATGATTAAGCGCTGATGATAAGAATTAACATAAAACAATAATGTTGCTCAAATTGCATATTTCAACAACACTTGCTTAGTCGCAATTACAGTCACATCCACAATACGTGATATTAAGTGCCATAATAGCTATTTTGTAAATAGCTTTTGAGATTAGTTTCAGGAAATTAATTAGTCCAATCGTTAACAAGTTAATGCACAAACGAAAAATAATAATTAAATGAAAATCGTTTTAATAAAATGTTTTTTAATATAATAAAGTAAGTGCATTTTAATTATTTAATGAAGTTGATTTATAAAATCGAAAGTTTGTGGAATTTACAGAAGTATTAATTAGTGCAAAAAAAAATATTTAAATTATATGAAAGTGTTTTTGTATTGCATTATGCATACTATCAAAAATGTATTGCACAACGTGTTCTGCAACATACGTACCCAATCTTGCAGCTACTGACTGTTTATTTTATTTAATTCTCTACGAGTTCAAATTCTGTAGATGAACATTTTCTAAACAAACCGGTTTAATTATTATTATTGTAATCTTTTGGCTAAGAAATGTTTAAATCATGTTATGTTTCGTAATTAATTTAAAAAAATTGATTTAAAGCTTTTTAAATTTTTGATTTAATATGAAACTGCACATTAAATTTTAATTATTTATGGTTCAATTATTTGTTTCAGTATATTTGCCGCTTTAATTGCCACAACGATCATTCGGACTTGTGAATGCGATTTTATCTTAAACGTCGATAATGATCATTGTACAGAAATAATTTACAAAACTATACAATGGAAATGCGCATTTAAGAATTTCGAGAGATTATCATATGAGACAACATCGCTAAAGTTTAATCACATCCCAACACCTCCCTTAGAGCTCCAATTTGAGGATTCCCACATTGCTAGTTTACCAAGAGGAATTTTTGACCAAAGTCAATTAAAAATAAATGTGTTTAATGCATCAAATTGTGGAATGAAAGAGTTTGACCCATTGGCCTTGATTAATGCAAAACAATTAACATCTTTAATTTTAAATGGAAATATGATTAATAATATCAAAAAGTCCTGGTTTGTAGGGGCATCCGAACTAATTCGGTTAGAATTGTCAAATAATTTAATTGAAAATGTTGAGCCTGGATCATTTAGCCCGATTAAAAAGTTGCGTATATTGAATTTGTCCCAGAATAAGCTCAAAAACATTGACGGTTTATTAGATTCTCTGCCGTTACTTTTAACATTTAAAGCAGGTGGAAATGAGATCGGTTCCATAAGTCAAAATATTTTTGATGACAATGAGGAACTAGCCTCAATTGATCTGAGTTATAATAAACTCATTCAGTTTGATTCAGTAATACCACCTAAAACTACAACGCTTTTAAACTTGGACTACAATCCCGGACTACGAAAAATAATGACTAATTTGCCCATGCTGGTATTTAGTGCAAAAAATTGCAACATATCAGAACTGCATATCAATGAAAGTAATTGCAATGTAGGAAAAATTGATTTATCTTCAAATATGATTGAAAGTTTCTCAATGATGAGCAACTGCAATAACGTCATAAGTCTGAATATGTCGGGAAATGCAATCAAGTCGTTTGATGGAGCATTTATGAATATGGCAAGTTTAAAAATTTTATCTTTGAAAAATTGTACTATCAAGGAGTTGCCAGCTGATTTTTTGTCCAACAACAAAGAAATCGAAAAGCTTGACTTATCCCACAACGAGCTTACTAATTTGGATCTGTCATCATTCTTAATGCTGACAAAACTTCGACAGCTTTACATCCAGGACAATAAGTTAACAACACTGGACGTGACTGATGTTCAAATAGAGTTGCCACATTTAAGATCTATTGACTTCTCGGGAAACAAATTTAGCTGCCCCGTGTTAAACAACATAACACGCTTTTTAGTTCAAGCTAACATTTCGATAGTGGTGAATGATCACAAAACGGACGTAGCCAACGTTATGGGAATGCGATGCAATCTAACTGGTCAGGTTGATGGTAGCTTCGGAAATAGCTCACATTTATTGAATCATTTTGAAGGGGTGCACCTGTCGCTGTTACGTGTACTTCTGGATCAACATCCAGAGTGGCAGTTCTCTCAATTAGATTTGGAAATAGTTCAAGTTTTGGCAAAACATTTTCAAGATAAAGTTTTCCTAAGTGCTACTCAACAAATGAATGCGGATTTAGTAAACAAACTAGCAAATTTTACACCTACGGCATCATTCTCTAATACAACTGATGAAAAATGTGTAAACAAGTTAACGAAATTAGATGATAAAATTGAGAAACACTTTGACAAAATGGATAAAATTGAGAACAATATTTATAGCATTAAAATTTCAATTATAGTCATAGTCAGTTTTATAGTATTTGTTTTGTTTGTTATTGCCATATTAATTTTAGTAAAGTATAGACAAGCAATAACAAATAATTATTCCGATCTATCAATATCTGCTCAAGAGCTTTTGTAACTTTTACCGAATCATTCTAATTTCTGACAAGGATTTGGTGAATTACCAAAATATATTCAATTTGATAGAATTTGTGACCATTTTAAAATAAAATTTTAAGGTGTGACAAAGTATTTTCCTTAACCTATTAATTTTATGAAGAAAATCTTAACTTTGTTAAAATATCTAAGTTTTTAAATATTTCCAGACTTCCTTCCAGATACTTAAGAAAATCCTAAAATATTATAAAAATATATGTAGATCCAAATGTTTTTAATTTTCATGTTTATTACAAAAATTATTCAAATCATGAAGAAATTCCCGCCCATTTTGTTGTCCCAAAAATCCTAACGAATGTCCAAAAATGCAAGAGAACAACATCAAACGCCTAAATGTACACAATTTGACATTATTTACCATCATTACAATTTGCAACCCTCACCCGGCACCCCGCACCTGTGCGGTGTCTCGTACTTAATGAGAAATATATGAAGTTTCTTCTGTCAAGCGTAAATACTGAATACATTTCGCCCGCTTTCAGGAAAAAAATTTAAAAATAAATTTTCCAAATGACTTAATACAAATATAAGGAATAATTGAAAGTCTCCTTCGTAAGGATTAACGATAACTAGCAACTTAAAGCTCTCAACGTACACAATGGCTGGAATGCGGGGATACGAAAATTTAAAGTAAGTTTAAAGTTTACCCTCTGGCATTCCCCACAGCAGCTGACGTTGTGACGTAAATCGCGCGGCATGTTCCCAATTTATGTGATGAATATTTTTGCAACTTTATTTATACAACTCATTCTAAAGGTATGAACTAGATGAAGAAGACCAAATGGAATCCTTTTCTAGATTTCATTACCAAAATGCGGCTGAAGCTGAACCACACTACCAGTATGTCAATTCGGAACGTGACTTCACACTGCCACTAACGAAGCATAGAAATGTGGAACCGTACTATGAAAGTCCGGAAGAGGGTGAGTTATGAATTTAATTGGTGCCTAAAAGGTTTAACAAAAAAAATTAATAAAATTGATAAAAAACATTTAAAATAAAAAAAACTGTAAAGTTAACAACCCTCATTCCAGACATCTCGATCCGTAAATACATTGGTGTTAGCGTTAGCCTTGTGAGTTTAATTGCTGAGAATTTGCTAAGCCATCCGTTCATGGTGCTGCGACGCCAATGTCAAGTGCATCACAATTCAACGCGCTATCACCTTGTGCCAATCACACTGATGCCCGTTATTGTTCATCTGCATCAGCGTCAAGGTGTCACCACCTTGTGGAAGGGTCTAGGGAGTTGTTTGCTCGTGCGTGGCATGTCCTTGGCTGTGGAGGACTTGGTGTCCAAGGTCACACCGTGGCCCAAGGAAGTAAATGCTCGCAGTTCAATGAAACAATTTGGGCAGCACATTATTTTGAAATGGTATGATCAATTCGTTTTATAGAAAAATAAAAAAAGCAGTTTTTGTGATAAAAATACAAAAAAAATTAAATTAAAAATTTCACAAACTATGTATTAAACAATTAATTATCTACCCCCTTTTCCGTGAAATAGCATTAGCATAGCAGTTGTTGTGCCATTTAATGCCGCTTCCCTTGTTGAAACAGTTCAAAGTGACATTGCAAGTGAAAAACCAGGCATTTTCGATGTCTTCCGGGAAGGTATTATCCGCCTCTCATCATGGAGTGCACCCCAAAAGGGACGGATGATTCCGGTGTGGGCTTTATTGGGACCGAGCATCTCTCTGGGTTTGTCCAAGTACATTTTTGGGTAAGTTTATGGAAATTCAACATAATTCCCAACATAACGAATTCATCCCTTTGCATTAATTAGATTAATGGTTAAAGGCGTGACCACGCGATTAATGCGATACCGATTGGACAGCACACAAGAGCAACGTGGCGCCCGATGTCGCGACACTACCCAACAAAATCAAAACATCGAAATTTACTCAACCCTTTTGTCCATCATGTCCACAGAACTTCTGTTCTATCCATTCGAGACTATTTTGCATCGCATTCAGTTACAGGGCACTCGCACTATCATCGACAATCTGGACAGTGGATATTCAGTGCTGCCCATACTCACCAGTTACGAAGGTGCTATCGACTGCTACAAGACAACAATTGCCTCTGAAGGGGTGGCCGGCCTCTACAAGGGGTTCGGTGCGACGATACTACAGTTTGCTGCCCACTTGGCTGTTATCAAGCTCACTAAGTGGGTGGTGACACATGTGATGGAAGTGTGTTCAAGCAAGCCGTCACCCAAGGTGGCAGAGTTCTATAATCTAGATGCGGCGGCCAAATTGAGTCCGGACACGACAACAGCGTCCAGGAGTATGAGTTCAATGAGTGTGGAGTGATTTAGCAAATATTAGTTACCTATACTGTATAGTTTCAGTCAAAAATAATGAGAAAAATTATTACATTGTTAGGTTTTAGGATAAGCCAGTACAGTTTCTTTAATAATTATTTTTACGCTGCATCTTTTGTTTCGTAGTGTTGTTCTGTAGCGGCTCTAATTTAAACTGCAGAACGTCATCTTATATTATTTTCTAAAAAAAAAATTTCAGTTTTTAATAATAAAATTTATTTTAATTTCTGTGATATTTGCCATTTTTCTTTTACTTTATTAAATAAGGAGATCTTCGTAGCTATTTTCTCAGAAATTTTGTAATTTTAAACACGTGTTAGTTTTGATTAAATACTTTTGTTTCGCAAATAAATTCCAAAAATAAAGCAATGTTTTATTATTTAATAGCACAAATGTTGACAAGGACTTTTCCAAATGGGGACATAATAAGTAGGTATTTATAAATTTCACCTCAAATATTAGTTTAATTTTTTTTTGCTTTTAAATAGTTGCAAATGGGATGATTTATTAGGATATTTTTTTCCTACGAATTGGTTAGACCGCAATGGTTCCGAACAGGTGGTCGGAGGACCCCCGTGGTTTCGCGAGTTTCATTGAAAAATGCAATAGATTTTCCTTTAGTCCAGTTAGTTGTGACAGATGTAATACAGCTTTGTATATCCAAGCTCAACTATAGCCTTTCCTTGAGCATAGAGCTTATCCAGTTAATTTATCGCTTCAAAGGCTGGATTGTCAAACGCACCTTGTATATCAAAGCAAACCGCTGATATTACTTTTAGTCAAGTAATGATTTTACCTTCCCTATAAGCTCAACTAAAGGATAATTTTAGCTATCAGTAATAATAAAAAGTATTTATGAATATATTTTGATTTTGTTGATTTAATATAAATATATAGATTTATTGGCAAGTTATAATTATAAGGTTTATAATATTAAATTATAGCGATTATTATAGCGAACCCTGAGGGGCCTAACAAACAGCTTTCGACTTAAGTTTCATAAAAGCAATGGTTCCCAAATTTAAGTGGGCATTTAATTGTGGAATTTAAAATATAAACTGGAGTCCATATTTTAGAAATGAAGTAACCATCATATCAATGCTACTCTCCCAATTGGTTGGGAAAAATTAAACTCCTTTAAAACTTCACTTAAAGCAGAGCTTCAATTTGAACATCCAAATTTCTAATATCCACTGCCGCAATCATATTACTCACATCCAGTGGATCATCACTCCCTTCACACAATACCATTTTGCATTCATCCTCATCCACTTCCTCGTCACATTCATCCTCCGAATTGCATACCTCAAATTTTTCCACTCTAGAATTGACAACGGGCACCTCAACATTGTGAACATCTCGCTTGTGCCTCGACAAATAGTGTGAAAATAAAAATGTCTCCGCACACAGATCGCACTTAAATCGCTCGCCTGTGTGTCGCCGAATGTGGGTCTTTAAGTCGTTGCTCTGCGAAAACGTTCGATCACAGTGTGTGCATTGGTACGGTTTCTCGCCCGTGTGCACCCGCATGTGAACCTTTAAATTGCACGCCCTGTGAAATTTTTTGCCACAAATGGTGCACATCTGCGTCTTCTCCCCGGTGTGATAACGCTCGTGCATCTTCATCTCGGTGTTGCGCGGAAAACTTTTGTCACAGTAACGACACTTGAACGGCTTAACACCACTGTGTCGCCGCAAATGCATCGAAAGATAGTCTGCTCTGCGGAAAGTGGCACCACACTCGGGACACAAATATTCTCGCTTTGTGTGCGTCCTCATGTGCTGATGGTACGCGGATCGGTTGGTCAGCTTCATGTCGCACACTTTGCATGGAAACGTTGTGGCCGTATGATTATCCATGTGTATCCGTAGATAGTGTGTCGATGAGAATGACTTGTGGCAGATGTCACAGTAATTGATGCTTGGCTTTGGAGTCCCACACAATTTGTTGGCTAGATGGAAGCGATAGCGCTCAGCTCGAGTAAACTGTTTGTTACACTTGTCACACTGAAAGGGTTTTGTTTTTGAGTGGTTGTGCATGTGAAGCGCCAAATGGTCGGGTCGCGTAAATGATTTGTCGCACTCTGTGCATTTGTGGTCTCTAACGTTGTTGTGGCACTTCATGTGACGCGCTAAATGGGCGGACCGGGTGAACATGCGCTCACACAGTGTGCATTTGTTGTTTGTCTTCGGCTTTGGGGTCAATTGTTCAATTGAAGATAATTCTTCATCTGAGGATTTTTTTTCAGAAATTTCAGACATGGCATCTTCGTTGTTATCGCTTTCAATTGCTTTGGCCAGTTTATCACTATCTAGTTCTTCTGAAATATCTCCAGTCATTTCTGGCTCCTCATATTTTGTGTCATCCTCAAATATTTCCGGAATGTGCTCATATTCAATTAGGGAATAGTCAATTTCATCTGCTTCAATAAAAATTTGTTGCACTTGTTCTTCATTTTCAAAATCATGCTCATCAAACTCTATCGTTTCATCTAAATGAAATGGATTACTTTCATCAAACTCCTCTTCTTCATAGATAATTGATTCTTCGAAAGATGTGCCCAACGATTTTTGCATTTCATTATCACTATCGACTGACTGAATCGCAAGATCCCTGATTTCATTCTGCTTCCTCTCATCTACTGTATCATTTAGTGATTGATAACTATTTTCATGGTGTAGCAAAATATGGTTTGGACGCGTGTTAAGTTTTTCACGACTTGTCCGTCGGGCTTCAGATGCACCTTGGGATGTGGTGGGTGGATGTCTCTCAATCATGTGACTCTGGAAGTAATAAAAACGGGTGAAAGATTGTTTAAACACCCTACATAGAAATCCGTCAGGACGATGCTTTTAAATTGAAATTCCTGAATGATAGATAAAACGAAAGCGTACTTTAAGCTCCTCATACGATCCATATATGACATCACACATCCCGCACTGATGTGGCTTGTAGCCTTCCGTTTGAGTTGAAGCATTCACAAACTTCTTTTTACTGTCCGACCTAATGAAGGTTTTAAACGGAAATCTATACTTTTCTGCTGTTTTCATAAGACTGTTCATGCATTTTCTTCGAAAAATATACGCATCTTTGGCATCAACGACGCATCTCAAACAGACGAATGCTTCAATATTATTCTGTTTAGTCATCTCCGGATACTAGATGGATTGAAAAACTAATTATTTTACTTAAGATAAAGTTGTGCGAACACACGTACCATAATATTTGTTGTATCCGATAGAATGTTCAGACAAATCATGGATTTTTGTTCAACTGCGATCTCGGACCTCAGTGGTATAACATATTTAATTTCGTGCAAAGTGCCGCAGACACAACACACCTTCCGTTTATCCTTTAACCGTATTTCCTCTTCTTTGGTGGTCACAAGATTGAATGTAGGTTTTAACCGTGGTCTTGATGTTAACTGTTCTTTTACATTGCTTTTACTTTGGTTTAACATTTTATTTTACAATAAGTTTTCTAGCTTTACAAATTATGCTTTTTTCTTTTTTTTTGGTGAAAAAATATTATTTTATAGTCCGTACCAGCTTCTACGGGAACGAAACAAACAATTCCAAATTAAAATTTTATATAATTAATTGTTAAATTGCATATATAAAATTGTATTGGTTCTTGATCAAGTTAAATTACATATATAAAAATTAGAAACGTCATTTTTGAAATTAAATAAATTACAGGGTGCATATTTTCGGTTCATTGATTTTTGAATTTAAAAAAATATATATGTAAGTCACCGCACTGGTCTTTGGAGAATGGAGACAGCACACGCACCCCGATCTTCACGTATTATTGGTGTTATCCCATCACACCGAAACCCCTCTTTCGAATCACTTTAGTCTTACATTAAACTATATTCTCAATATAGTTATATAGACCTCAACGGCTTCCAGATCCCTCGAAACAACCAACCTTGTTCTTACGGATTTGTCTGTATTGTTGGAACAATAATAATAATTGTTATGTAATTCGGATTGTAAATTTTTATGAATGGATCAATTTAATATGATTAGCTTTTAATTTTTTTAAATTTTATCATGTTAAAAGAAATCGAATACCCAGAGCAGCTACACCCCTTTATTAAACCCCTTTATTAAATGACTTTTAAAGGACCCTGTAAATAATCCCTATCACAAAATATATGCGAGAATTAAAGTTAACTTCACAAACTTTATTGCATTTTATTTTGACCGCAATGTGGTTTAATTAGTTTTACAATTTAATTAAAATAGTACCTGTTTACCTAAGTTAATCCCTTATAATTAGTAATTTCAATTAAACTAACTTATTGAAAGTGCCCGAAGTGCGGTGTTAGTTTCTATTAATTAAAATCATCAACATAATCAATCATCTTTTCAAAATGCCAGCTTGGTCCAATTTGCAAAAATTTGCGGCACTTGCTTGTGGATCTGCCGGTGGTGTCGCACTGTATTTGAATATGCGAAATACCAATAAGGACACAATGTCAGTGCTTAACTCTTGGACCACCAATTTTGTACCGTCTTGCAAATGGGATGATAATTGGGATCAGTAAGTGCAGCATTTCTTATTGTAAACATAACCGCAATGATTAAACTTATTTTGCATATTAAACATTTGCAGTCGTAACCCAACCAGTTTAGTGAAACCGTTGAAAAATAAACTAGACCCACAGGATGAGAACAATTTCAACGAGAAGCTGGAGAGCAAAAAGTCCAAGGTGACGCGCAACATTATTCTTATTCGTCATGGACAATACAATATGGAAGGCAAATACGAGACGGATCGCTATTTGACTGAAAAGGGTAGGTTTCAATGTTTAATGCATTATTTACCTAGTTGTGTAGACAAACGACTTATAAATTATAATACAAAAAAAGGTCGGCTACAGGCAAAAGCCACAGGTGAACGTCTCAGTGAGCTTGGCTTCAAATTCGACAAAATGATTCGATCCACAATGACGCGTGCTCAAGAGACGGGTAAAATTATCTCAACATCACTGCCAAAGGTACCAATTGAGAATTGCTCACTCATCGAAGAAGGTGCACCAATACCGCCAGAGCCAAAAGTCGGCCATTGGCGTCCCGAAATGTCGGTACGTTACAAATTGTATTTCAAAACAAAATATTGTACTTTTTTTCTAACGCTGCAACTTAATTGGCGCTGCACAGCAGTTTTTCCAGGATGGTGCACGCATTGAGGCCGGCTTCCGACAACACTTTCATCGGGCCGAACCGTCACAAGAGGAGGAGAGCTTCACACTGATGGTGTGTCACGCCAATGTTATACGGTATTATTTGTGTCGCGCTTTGCAATTCCCACCGGAAGCGTGGCTTCGACTGAGCTTGAATCACGGCTCAATTACTTGGATTGCCATTCATCCATCAGGCAGAGTAAGTTTAAGGGTAATGGGTGAAGCAGGACATATGCCGAAGGAACTGCTTACGAGATAGATGTATCTCTACTCTAGTCCCTGCATTTTCAATTAATTTCAAACGTTTCATACTCAATTTTGTAAAAATTTAAAATAGAATTCACATAAAGTTTTTTGGAAAGGTTATGGGTTTTTAAATTGATTCTTTATTTGTATTAAAACTGATTCTCGAAAATACATACAGTTACATTTTTTAAACAATATAGCGTTAAAAAATTACTCGCAATTGTTTTTCTAAGATATATCCATCGCAGACTAGAGATGTTTTGTGAGAAAAGAAAACTATTTTAAGTATAATTAACGCAAAGATTCAAACTGAACGGTAATAAAAACGAATGAATGATGTGGCAAAATAAAGTAACGGTTATTTCTACTAAAATCCTATTTTGTTTCCCGAATGTAATATATGCTGACAGGAACCTCTTCGGAGTGGTAAGATGTGGTTTCGTCCTAAAACAAATAATTGAAAGTTATAACAGGAAAACTAAATCTTAAAAGTTGAAAAGAACTTTAAGGTTGAATTTTTTTTTGAATTTTGCGAAAACAAAAAAATACATACCATTGAATTGGGCTCAATGTGTCCTGACGCAGTTGGTTCCATTTTAATATGAATCGGCTCCTCAATAAAATTCTCTATTATGTCGTACTCACGTTGCTCACAATCATTCACATCACCAGCAACCATCTCGTCATCCTCCTCGTTCAGCTCTTCTTTAGCATCAGTCGAAATAAACTTCTCCACTCTCCGAATATGCGACTTTACATCCAAATTGTGCACAGTCCTCTTGTGCTGCGTCAAATGATAGCCTTGTATGAATCCGGCGTCACATTTATCACACTTGTATCGCTCCCCTGTGTGTCGACGAATGTGCGCCTTCAGATCGTTGCCCTGCGCAAAACTTTTCACACAATGTGGACAATGGTAGGGTTTCTCACCCGTGTGAATTCGCATGTGCACCAGCAGGTTGTACGCCCTCTGGAATCCCTTGCCGCAGATGGTGCACAAATGTGTCTTCTCGCCGGTGTGATAGCGCTCGTGCACCGTAAGATCGGTGGCGCGCGGAAAACCTTTGTTGCAGAATTTACACTTGTACGGTTTCTCACCCTTGTGCCGGCGCATGTGCACCACCAGGTAGTCAGCACGCACAAAGCGCAAACCACACTCCGAGCAAAGGAACGGCCGCTCATTGATGTGCGTTTTGACGTGCTTTTGAAGTTCGCTTCGGTTCTCGCACTTGATGGAACACGTTTTGCAGGTGAAATTATCGATGTGCGTTTTTGCATGTATTTTCATATACTTGACGCTGGAGAATGGCTTCTGGCAGACATTGCACACAGTCGCTGGATCCACAGTCACATTGGAAGTCACTTTGCCTGTAGTAGAAGTGACCTTGTCTGTGGCGTGATACTTTTTCATGTGTGCTGTGTGGCGTTCGCGCCGCTTAAACTCTTTGTTACAGGGCTCACAACGGAAGGGATGCTCACCGGTGTGGTTACGCATGTGAATGTGAAGATGGTCAGAACGTGTGAATCCTTTGTGGCAAACGTTGCAATTAAATGCTTTGACGTCTGTATGAACAGTCATGTGGCGACGTAGGTGTGTTGCACGAGTGAACATTTTGTTACATTCGGGACATTGCTTGTCGTTGGTAAGTGGCGCTTTGGATTTGCTTGAAGTTTTGGTGGTTGATTTATCGCTTTCATCAATTTCTGTGAATTCCGTCTGATCATCTTCGGGCACATATTGGGAGTCTTCATCTTTATTGACATTTTCATCATTATGAACTACATCTCCTACGGGAACAGAACTTATTTGCGCTTCAGTTGGATCTTCAATAATATGAACTCTGGGAATTTAAAATTAGGTAAAAAAATGTCAAATTACGTTTAATAAAATCTATAAAATTACTCGGGCATTGTAAGATTGTTTTTCGCATCAACCTCTTCAACAAAATCATCATCCGCCTGATGATGGTCATCTCCAAAATCAACATTGTCATCCGATGGTGTCAGCTCTTCTTCTGGTTTCATTTCAAAACCATTCTCGTGAAGCAGCATGTGGCGTCTCATGTGCTCGGGACGGGTGAACTGTTTGCCGCAAACGGGACAGCAGCACTTTTTGGAAAACGATGTTGCTGGAACCTGAGACGATGTGTGCACGACTGCCATGTGTCCCTTGAGGTAGCTTAATCGTGTGTAACTTTTGCCACAAAATTTGCACCTAAAACCATCGGATTTGTGATGCATTCGATGTTTCTATAAAAAAGGATTTAAATTACAATTAAGTCCAGTAAACATCTTGGGCTACCGTTTAATGCCCACCTTCATTTCTTCATAATCCGAAAAGAATTTGTCACACATTTCACATTGATGTAGTGAAACACTGTCGGTCTGGGTGCACTTCTCATTGGGATCCACCTCACAGTCTACTGACGGTCGAATTAGTTGCTTTAATGAATGAAACGAACTGCGACATTGCTGCCAAAAAATAAACGATTGCTTCACATGTTCAACACAATTCAAGCAAATCTTCTTAGGAAGCTCGTCAATGTTGGTCACCTTTGAGAGAAGTCAAATTTTAAAAAAGACACTTTTAAATATGAGCATGATCACACTTACTTCCATTCGTATAAAATCGCCCAACATTTGAGACAACGGCGTCAGAACTCCCTCACCCATTGTGACCACAGAATCGAATAGGGATAACATGTTCTCTCCGTCGTCGTGTCGCATACACGTTCTGCAAAGACTGTCGATTGACACCACATTTTCAAGCACCATATCCTCCATTGTTGGATACTCGTTTATTCACAATTTAAACATTATTTTTGGTGTTTTTAATTTTTAAACATAATATATTTTAAGACTTAATATTTTTCCCATCTGTCACATACCATGATCTACATGCGATTAAATCATTTTTGACGTTTGTCAACAAAGATCATCGTAATGACAGCGTCTTAAGGATGCCAACCGTAAAGTCACAAAATGCATCTGCATTACCCTCTTTGGAGAATTAAACTTTGCATAGCAACTGTTAATGTTGTAAAATAAATAATGAAATCCCTATAAATGTTTATTTAAAATATAGAAAAATTGGCGCGATCGACGGAGTTGTCAAATAATGTGAAATTTAAGAGTCTTTTTTGTATTTTTGAAAAATTGCTAAAAGTGAATTAAAAAAGAACAAACAAAAAATTTTAATAAACATTGACTATAATAAAATCAAAAAATTTAAGATAAATGGCGAATCGCGAGGTTTGTAAGTACGGAGACAAATGCTACCAGAAAAACCCATTTCACATGGCCATGTTCAAGCACCCACCCAAACAGCAGAACGCAGCTGGACAACTTGATGCTACAAACACGGACGCAAATTCCAGCAAAAAAGCATATGACAATAGCAAACGAACTGTAACCCCGGCAATAGACAGGACACATTTGAGGCGTCTAAAAAGGTCCAGTGATAAGCACGAATCAGGCACTGAAAGTAATTCTAATAACGTTGACGTCAAGAAAAAGTTTCAAGCTACAAAAAAAAAAATAGGCACAGTAAAACACTCAGTCCCGACTAATTCAAAAGCAGTTCCACCAAAGAATACGAACGAATCAAATCCACACGAAGAAATTTTTCTAAGATACAAAAACGAACACGAATTTATTCGCTCCAAATTTCTGGTAGACATGCCATTTGATTTCTACCTTTTTTGGGATTTCTGCAAAACTAAGTGTGACAATCCTATGCCAATGTTTGAGAAGTTCGGTGTAAGTTTGATAGGTCCATTTGATGTATTGGCTGGTGATTTTGTTGACTTTACACCAAGTGACGAGTCTGATTACTTGCGACATCATCGTTTTTTCTATGATCCTCCACAATTCCAATCATTATTTCTTAAAATCAATAGTGAAATTCATATGGGTTATTGGCGCGACTCTTTGGACAAGGACAAACCAGTTTTATTAGCTCGAAATGATCCTAATGAGGGATGTGAAATTAAGCTGGTGGCTGATAACATCTTTTCTGGGCTTCTGTAAGTGTAGAATTAGTTAGTCGCCCAAGACAGCAAAGACTTACATGAAAAACATTTCAAATTACAGATGGTTCATGGATAAATTAGGATGCGACCCATTCAACATGGCTACTCTTATGATACTAGTCAAAGAAATGAGAGGTTATTGCAACTCTCATGGAATTCCGCTTAACACATTTACTACAGCACTAAAGACACGCAAAAATCAAGTAGTTTGCAACACATTTCACAATGCGGGCCTTGTCGTTCCAGTTGATCGGAAGACTGAAGTGGGTTATCGGCCACTCGTGGAAAGTTACGGTATGTTGCAACTTATCAAATATTTTATTGTCTTGCAAACTTAATAATTACGATAATTACCATTTTAAAGGAGCAATCAAAAAGATTGTCAATAGTCTTGAATTGTTTGATCATAATGATGAAGTAGTTGTCAAAGTCTTAACTGAATTGCAACCAGTTGTCTCAGCCACTATCATTGGTAAGAATTTCGCTTCTTCTAGGTTTAAAAGTGGATTTTACTAAAAAAAACGCTTAAATTTTTTTCAGCTGTGGATGAGTGCG
Source organism: Sylvicola cinctus (assembly GCA_963854165.1). Classification (NCBI taxonomy): domain Eukaryota; kingdom Metazoa; phylum Arthropoda; class Insecta; order Diptera; family Anisopodidae; genus Sylvicola; species Sylvicola cinctus. The sequence continues at coordinate 31,616,214 of OY974083.1, read as the reverse complement.
ATTTCGGAACACCAATTGAATTAGGAATCAATTTGTTTTGTACAGGACGTCCTGAACTTCACGCACTCGTACTTCGATTGTTGTCATCTGGGTTTTCGATGTTGAACCAAAATGCGTTTAAACAAATTATACAGGTATTTCTTGGATTTTGCGTTTTGTTCAAATGATAGATTCTGAATACTGTCTTCTTTCATAGGCACATCTCGCAGAACGAGTAAAAGGAAACGAATTAAGTATTTTACCAATTAAATAAATTATAAATTCAGTGATTCAGTTAATTTAAAAAAAATTGTACTTAAGCATGATCCAAAAACAAACTCTTATATCATGGTATTTAAGTGACTTTTACGAAATTTAATTTTTGTTATCAATTATTTTTTATAAAGACAAAGTGCGTTGAAAGCGAAAAAAACATCAAAAATAAATGACTGTTATAATATTATGCAAAAATGTATTTTAATTTTGTTCTACAAAACATTGTTAAATTCAATAAAATATTTTAATATATAATAAATCTTTTGTAATAAAAACCATAAAAATATCACTTTTCTGTTGAGCGCTCATTCTTAAAGATAAATCAATTTAAACATAATAATTTTTTGAATAAAATTATTGACGGAAGAACTAGAGTCCAGATCCAGTTAAAATTATGTGTGTCCAATGTCCTTTCTCGAGTAATACTTCTGCATTCAAATATTTAAAATAAACATAGCACAGAGCTGAGCTCCTACACTACAATCTGCTGAAATCGGTAACTTCTGGTTCACTGGAGCTGTCCCTTGATTCAGTATTTGCCTCCGTTGTTACACTCTGCAATTGATTTGTTCTTAAAGTGCTCTCATTAGATGTGGAAGCTCCTTTAAAATACAAAAAAAAAAAACATTAGCAAAATAAACAAAACTTATAATTTCAATTATTACCATCCACACTGACCCCACTGCATCCCACCACAGGAGCAGTTGCAGGTCTTGCCGTACAAACAACATTCCTTTGTCTTGCCTGCACATTTTCCATGTTCACCTTCATGCTCAAATGTCCAAAGAAGAAATAGCCACACCCCAAGCCAAGTACCACCGAGATAAATATGAAACCATTGTACCCCATCACGGTAAGCATTAGCAGAAACATAAAGGTGTTGTGTATCACAAAGAAGAATGCATCCGAAAACACTTTAGCAAAACGTTGGCCAAATGTGTTGTGGGCGCCGCCGCTGGAGGATGACGTATTTGGTCCGTGATCAGTGAGCAATGTGGCCGTTTCGCTTGGTGCCGTCGAATGAGCACGTTGAATTTCACGAGCGGCACGTGCTCGTGTGCGTGCCTGATGCACTTTCATTCCTTCGAATGTTATGCAAAACAAAAATATGATGCCACACAACAGTGTTAGTGATGTAACGCTGTTGATGGTGAGACCTGGGATCAGGAATTCCCCGATGTTGGCACTCCAATCAAATGACATGTGCATTTTGTGGTTTATTGTTTGTTAACTAAAATTAAAATGTAGAAATATTGATTTGCTGCTAATTAAAACGGCAGTGTGTTTTTGAAATTTTAATCACAAAGATAAAAGTAAAATCGTGAAATTGCAATTCAAATGTGGTGAATATAGTTGTTAGCACATGACCATGTGTAACCATACATATAAGGAAAGATTAGAAAAACAATAGTTGGGGTTTGGACTGTGGAATTTTAAAATGGCAAATAACAATTAATATTGTTGATAACAAAATAAGGGTGATTGTTAAATTATTGGTTTGAGATAAAATAGCAAATATTATTTTTGGTGTGTTTTTTAATTAAATTTAAGTTTTAAAATTAGGAAGCAAACTTCATGAAACAATTTAATAAATCAAAATCGCTCCAATAATTAAAACATCTTAAGAAAATAAGTAAGACAACTGTCCAGCTACACTTGTACGCAAAAGTGAAAGGGAAAAACAACACAGGAAAATGAAAGTTGATTGACTCTTACGTCGATAACAGATAATAGCAAATATACATATACTATATAAATAGTACTAACAACTCCAATTGTGAAAGATAAATATCAAATATTTGGGTCAACGTCTTTAAATGGCATTTTCTTGAATGTCCCATTTTAATGAGGAGCAACTCAATTCTCACAAAATCTGCACCCCCTTTGAGCATTACGAACTCATCCCCCGCAATCAATTTAATTCACTGTAATTTATTTCATACAACAACAACGAATACGTATGTATATGATTGTGAATTGTGATGTGTGGATTCTACAGGATGAGATAATAAAAACAGCGCTCTCATTGATTAAAGTATGGTTGCCTTCTTCCTCTACTTCTATTTATAAATACATAAGCGTCTGCCACTTTGTTAAACATCTTGATAAGATGCGCATTAATTGAAATAAGGTAACTTTAAACAAAAAATTCGGGTAATAAAATTAACTTTGCAATTACAAATAAAGAATTATTACCTCGTTGATCGGTTCCCAATGTACCGTCGTACCTTTTTGCAAATAAGCTTCAAAATATTTTTGTATAGCTTTCACTGCAGGTAAAACAAGATCTCCTTGAAGTGGGCTTGAACACGCAACTTAATAAAGCACACACAATTAAAAGTTCGATTATCGATACTGTCAAAATATCTTAATATGAATATTTGTCGTATAGTTTGTACCCACACAAATAACACAGCTGGATTATGCTCAATAATGTTGTTGTCAACAACCCGGATTCCTGATTAAATTAGATTGGCGAAAAATGATTGGGCCGCCACCCATTACACAAACGTTTAAACTCACTTAAATAGAACAGAAAAAAAATTACATCCCCCTGCGAAGGGGATCCACGACTTTACTCCACACTACGATGTAATTTGTCTCTTTTACCGAGTAATTTAGCGCCCTCCTTTTTTTTGAATTACAAAACTCACTCTGCAGCTGTAACTCTGAGTCAAGTCAACATATTGAACAGTGAACACACGCCGAAATATCAATGCGTCGCGTACTGTATCGCAAATCGCAATAGCTTTTAAATTTTAATAAAATCATATCTATTTTCCCTACCCATATTCCATTATCCATATGTGATTTATATTGTGTAGATTTTTACCAGTGTTTCCAACTTTTTGATTTATGTATGTACTTAAAATAAAGCCAGTGTTTGCATATTTCAATACGAACCCCCTTTTTACACAAATTTATTTAATTTAAAACATTAATTAAAGCGAAATCTAAACCACAAAATAAAATTAATAAAGAATAATTAAGTAACGAATTTTAAATAAATTAAGCTGTTTAAATAAATACATCGACCGATGAAATATAACAAAGAGGTGTTGCTGGAAACTCTGCCCAAAACAAAATTCAGTCAAAGTATTATATAAAATATAAACTTTTTGTAGCGATTCAGGCGTAATTTTTTCTTTGCTTGGAAAATTGGCGCATTATTTTAAAATTTATCTTTTTACTTTGCAATGAAAGCAAAAGAATTTTTTATCGTGTTTTAAATTTCAAAATAATTAATTGCAATCCCTTGATATACAAAGAAGCTGATGAGATTGTAGACCATAATTCTTAGACCTATAATTTTGTAAAAGATTTCAATATCATTTTTTTGCAATTTGTCAGGGAAAAAACATTTATGTCGTAAGAACTATGAGCTAAGCAAGTTAACGGGGTTCTTTGTTGTTCTTTACTCAACATTTCAAGGTCATATTAATTTTGCATTATTAATAAGTAGATTAAAATTGCTTTAAAAACGACTTCAACTTAGATAAGATCGACTTAAAATATGATGTCGCTTTCCCTGCGATGTAGTATTCTTTTTTAATACTCCTTACTGTTGTTATACCTAATTAATATTCAATTGACTATGAAAATAATAATTAAAAACAGGTTTTTATCACATTGAATCACTAAACGATTCTAAAATTTAAATTTAGAGGTTCTAATAACAAAATAAACATAATTTTTATAATTTATTTGCGAATAGTTTGTCATCAATGATTTAAAAGCAATTTCTCGATTGTTTAGCACGTCATATTAACAGTAAAAGTAGAAGACAACCATCACAATTAGCGTCACGCAGGTAAGTACAAATTATGACTACCCCACATGGTATGTGCAAGTTGCAACTGACGTATTGCATAAATTAATAATAAATAATTGCAATCATTAATTCCACATTCATCGATTTGTTTCGTTATTTAATTAGCATACACAACAATTGATCAAACGCGTGCTTCACAACAAAGAATATTTATTGGTATTTCATGTTCGCTAGTACAATAAATATATAATTTGCAATAAGATATAAAAGTATAATGTGTAATAATAATAATTGTATAATTCTTTTGAGCTGCGTCATAACTTTTAAAAACGATTTCTATGAAAAAAAAAAAGCATGAAATACAATTAAAGCAGCATATTTAATAACGATTTTCCTTTAATATACAAATAGGTTATTGAACAATTCTAAAATTCTAACTAAAATTAATAAAAGTCTTAAAATACTGTAAGAGTCTTTTTCAATGTGAACTATGTAGATCCAAATTTTAGTCTTTGCCGTTTAGCTGTCGTTATTTCCTTATCCATGCGTCCACAATTTTCAAATTCTTCATAAAGGCAATCGTGGCATTTTTTCGTTTTCTCCAATCAATTCAATATAAGCCAATAGTTAAGTGCAAACCAATGATCTTCAACACATGGGGTGGCAGTTTATAATTTTCTTAAAATATTTACAAAATAATTTGGTCGATCTATTCGGGATGGGGAGGATGGATGATGGTGCGTCACAATCATTATTATTAGCCGGGCGACCCTTAACTTAAAAAGTCACATATTCCACAAAGTCTTAAAGCGCATATACGAGTTGGTTGATTCAAGTCTCAAAGTGTTTGTAAATGGCTGTTATGTACGCCATTACTTGCTGCCAGTCAGGTCGCTCCAATTGACACATATCATTGATGTTCTGTAAAATGTTATAATGGAACAAAAAGATAGATTAACAATATAAATAATTTATTTTAAATTCAATTAAATTAAATTACCAGAGTGGTTGAAATGCCAACACTCTCAGCTGCTGAGAATGCAATTCCGAAGCTGCGACGTTTATCATTGGGCGTCAGTGTTTCGTATGGTACTCGATCTGGTAAATAAGAATGAAGAATTGCACAGAATGCTAGTCCATCGTTCCAGGATGAGCTGAAGTTGGTGATGTCAATGTTGCGGTATCCAACCATTTTATTTTGACACCACTTTAAAAGCGCATTGCGCTTTGAGCCACCATTTTTCACGAGAGCATTCAATGGATCTTTTCGTTCCACTATAATTGTTAATTTTATTTTTAAGTATGTATTCTTTTTTTTTTTTATTAATTTTGGTAAAAAATTCAAGAAAGATTTAACAGAATTTTAAGAACACACATTTAAATATCCCTTTTCCCACGAAAACCATAAACCAAAAGCAACAATTAAATACTAAATTCAAAACTAAAGACAAATTATAACACAAAACATAGAAAATTAAAGTGTTAAAATATATTTACCGTTATGTGATAAAAATGTTTAAAATTAGGTTTTAAAAAATTGATGAAATGTTATTTATTTTTAGAAGTTGTTGGTTACATTCATGCAGACCCAATCACTGTATTAGTTAGTAGTAGTATTATTATAATAGTTCTAAATACATTATAAAGTCAAAAAAAATTATAATAATTGAAGATTAATTTCGGTAGTGCATGCGTCCATTTCTAGAATCCAAAGTCACATGGAATTTGGATAAATTGAGACAAATTTTAACTCAATTTGTTAATTATTAAACGAAGTGTTGACATCGCTCACCTGAAATCATTCCCTTTTGGTTGCCATTTAAATTCAAATTCGAACTTATCAATCCGCTACCACCCAACTGCTGTTGCTGCTGTTCCCGTAGTGGACTCTTACTATTGCTGTGTGTCGTTGTACCACCAACGGAAGTTGGTGTCAATGACATATTGATATTGTTATCAGGAGTTGGCCACTCATTGATTGACTGATTGCTGTGGAGTCCATTGTTGGTACCGTTTGTGGCTCGCTCTGGATTATCAGATGCCAAACTGTTTAAACTGGATGACGAGCTACATCGTGAGCAGGGACCAGCTGCCTTAGCCTAATTTTTTTTATGCTTTAAAAGTATGTAATTAAAAAAAATAAATTAATAGATTACCTGTTTCGTGGCATTTTCAATGCTATCAATGAGACTTTTTACAGACAATCGAGAATCTTGGCGTGATACCTTCTGCCGCCGTGTAGCTATCTCCTGATGCACTGAAGTCAGCAGAGATTGCTCTTTATCCTGAGCGACCACTGTAAGCAGTGCTAATTGTTTTTATTTAGAAACAAAAAACATTTAACAATGAGTGTGGATGGACAAACTGTATGGGTAACGAATTAGCTGACATAATATTTTATAACAATGAGCACACAAATAATAAGACAAAAATGCGTTTACATTAACAATGGCATAATGGGGGAAAAAAGGACGAAAAGACCAGACCAACTACAAGACAACTACAACAACAGTAATCGACGACATCGAATGAAATTGGCAAACTGCAGAGTACTTCATGTTGACTTCCAACAACTTACAATCATCAAAAGCGCGTTCCACATCAGAGCCTTCTGATAAATTATCAAAAATCGAAGCCTCATCAATGTTTTCATCAGCCGAATCGTACAAATCCTGCAACTGGTTTGCCGATGCCATTGGGGGGATGTGAGATTTATCAGGAACAACCGGTGAAACAAATTTAAATGATTTAAATGTACTGGTTGTTGCAACTTTCTGTGGTGGCATGGGTGGTTTGACATTGGGCCTCACAATTTTTTGACTATCATTTGTCTGAAATGTCTCTTTGCTTGGAAGCGTCTTTTCCAAAATAAATTCGTCCTTTGCTTTGTCTAACACATACACAACTGTCACAGAGTCTCGTTTTTGACTGTTGCTTCTGGGCATTGGATGAGGTTTTCTTAGAACAACCTTTTGAATTGAATCATCATACCGGGATTGTGTTACTTGGGATACTTTCAAATTCGGTTCAAATGTTACAAATTTTTCTTCTTGAACGGCTGGGGGAGCAATATTAATGTTGGCATATAAACTTTCCTCGTCTTGGGTATCGGGAGTAGATAATCTTACGTTTTGCTTACTAACGTAACTACTCTTCTTTGGACCAGCATTGGAAAATACATTTTTACTATCGAGAAATTGAAACGAAATTTGCGATTCGTTACTTTTCTTTGCTACACTCTCATCGATGTCCTTGTAGGCAGATATCGGTGCAGCTAAACTAAGTGCTGCATTCACATCTAAATTCTCCTCACTCTTTGATAACCTATTCAACTGCTCCAATGATTTTTGTTTATACTTGTAGCGACTGCTAGTTCGTTTAATACAATCTATATCCTGATAGACCAAATCATCAGAACTTTTCGACATGACAATTGGTGAAAACTCTACATCAGTTGTCAAATCTTGTGCACTTTTATACTTTTGTTTAAATGATGGATATTGTGCAATAGGTTTATGTACATCATGCGATTTGGTAAACAAATCTTCCTCGCTACGTGACACACTTATCGGTATAAAGCCCAAAGCCACCTCATTTGGTCTATCCCAATGATTTTCCACAGTGGTAGTCTCGATCCATGTATCAAATTGAACCGTTTTGTTTTGGCTCTCTTGGCGCTCAACCCACGGAACAACATTCACATCGAATGAGTCCCGAATCTTAGTTGATAAAAGAGGTGGTGGGCCTTTTTGCGGAAGTGGGGGCGGTGCATCGTCTGGCAACTCATCTTTTGATTGACGTTTCAAAATAGACTTGGGACAATCAGTAGCACTTTGACGTTCATTAATTGCCGACTGAATGTCTTCGGCGCTAATACGAATGCTAATGGCGCGTTTTTGGTCTGACCGGCTTTTAGAGACTGAACTGCGCAAAACAACTGAATCAGTTGGATCAGTCAATTTGTATTCTTTCGGTGCAGCCTCTTGTTCTGAGGTGTTTGTGTCAGATTTATGTCCAGCAGTTAGGGTTTCTAGGCGTTTGCGGAATTGTGTTAGTTTTGTTGTGAAATCATTGTCATTTGTTGATAACGTATCAGTTTCGGGAGTTTGGTCTTTTGTTGTGGTTATTACGTTATTTTCATTAAGTGCAACGGTTGCATGGAGCCTAATATCTTCTACACCTAGCTCTAGACATCAATGCATGCAATAAATAAACACGTGCTTTTATCAATAATACAAATTACCTCTATTCAGCTTTTCGATCTGTTGCTCCAGTAAGCGAATTTTGTCACGCTGCGTTTTGTTGTCCAGCACAAGTTGTTCGTGAGCGTGTTGAGCCTCAGTCTTGAAATCATTTGCAACGCGAACCGTCATTAAAAGGTCTGATTGGAATTGCTCCCATTCCTCATTCTGTTTCATTAAAATAATATGATTAAGATTTGTTTAACAACAATTAATTGCACATTCAATAATATATACCTCCAACTTTCGAAGACGCTTCTCCTCCGACAATTTTTCTTCTTTGTCCTGGTTGATGCGCTCGGCTTCACCCAAGTGTCGTTGAGTTTCTGACAGCAATCCCTCCAATTGTGATTTGTCTTCCAAATGACACTTGCATTGAACTTGCAACTCATTTATTGAATCCTGAAGATTTTGGCAATCAGCGCCAATTTTAATTTTCTCGTTTGTTATCATCTCTAGTTTGTATTCAAGGTCGGAAATCTGGCATTTAGCGTTATTCCGAGCGACTTTGCTTTCCTCAATCAATCCGCTAAGCTGATCTTTTAACTTCTGTATTTCACACTGGCTCTTAGAGCATTGTTCCTGAATGGAAGCTACTTGAATCTCCAACAAATCTTTCTCTTTACGTGCTACATCTAGCAGTTCACCCAAATCCGACTTGTCACCCATCGCTCGATCATGCTCCAGTTCATCCACCTTGGAGCGGGCATTTTCCAGCAATGTTGTGAGGCGACTAATTTCGATTTGTTTTTCGGCACTTTCCTGTTTTGCATGTGTCAATTGTTGTTCAATTTGCTTTCGCTCCGAATTGGCAGCGTCTAAAGTAGAATCCAAAAGGCTTTGTCGATCTTTGAGGCGCGTTCGATCAGTGTTAGCCGTATCAAGGATGTTACGCAACTCATTCAACTCGGAGTTCATCTCTTCCAGTTTAATTAACAGTGTTTCTCGTTCTTCTTGTGCGTTTTTCAACAATTCAACTAGTTTTTGTTCACGCTCTGTTGTGTAGCCGCCGGCGTCTTGTTGAGTTGGGTCGCGTAGCAACAACTCTTGAAGGGCGCCTATTTGATTGCGTGAATCTTCAAGCTTTTCGGTTTGACGACACAGTGATTTAAATAGGACATCCTTCTCTTCCGACAATCTTTCATTGTCAGATTGTAGCTCAGACAATTGGGTTTGCAAATCGGCCAGTTCTTGGAGTGTTGCTTGCAATTCCTCATTGGTTGAATAATGAGTTTCTTCCATCTGTAACAAATATTGAAATCGTGTTAAAACACTGAAAAGTTATGTGTCATTGAAACAAACCTGTATTATTTTATCCTGTAAGCAAGCAACCGACACTTCACTGCTGGACGAATGTTTATCCCAATCTGGAGTGACGCACGGCGTGCCATCCACATCATTGCTTTGCGGTAACGCAATAGACGCAGGCGCCGAACTATGCAACCGTTGTGTATCATCAATGATCTGTTGCTTCTCATTGTCAGACAATGGTGAATGCACAACATCTCTGAGGCGATGCCTTAGATGTTCATTCTCTTCGCGGAATCGCTGTAAATCGCTGTTGCAACGCTCCTGATTTTTATGCATTTTACTGATTTGATTGTTCAGCAGAACTATCTCATTTTGGGCAGCAGCTAACTCAACTACTTGAGTTTCCAGGGCCATTTTTTCGCGGGTCAGGCGATCTAAATGAGTTTGTAGTTCAATCATTCTGGATTGCTCTCGGCGAGCACTCTGCAATTTAAACAAATTGTAAATGACATTGATTTTCTTAACAAACTTTATGCTATTGTCTGGAGATCAATTAGTAACACTTACCTCTTTGGGTCCATCAAACGAGATTTCGGTCAATTCTTTGGTTATACTAGGATCAGCTATCGGAACTGCGTATTGATCATTTGATGGTGGCAATGATGCACTCGGATCATTTAAATTATTATTGCCGATATGGTGGGATTGTTGTTGTTGCTGTTGATGTTGTTGTTGTTGAATAAATGGCATCGAGTGAAGATGATGTAGCTGCTGCTGTTGTTGCTGCTGAAGATGATCTCGTTGTAACTTTTCACGATGTTGTCGGCTTGCTTTTTCTTCCAGTTTACCGTCCAAACTTTCTTTCGATGCACAGCGTTCTAATTGATCGCGTGATCCTTTATTCTTTTTGCTTTTTGTTACCTTCGGTAATCCGAGACCATCTAAGCTGGACACAGATGCACCACCTTTTAGCTGCCCACCAGATTTGCTCACAGGATTATTGGAGCCGTCACCGGTTGTTGGTTTAGAGCCTGAGGGAACTTGACCTCTGCGAAACAGGGATTTCAATTTGATCATGATTTACCCGCCTAATGATCGGAAGGGAAAATGCTGCCTTTTTGCTTGCAAGCAGGAATTTAGGGGGAAAAAAAGCTTCCTTTTTTGGCAAATGTTTTTTTATTTTGTGACGTCGTCAATTTATAATGACGTTTCAATTTTGTATTGTTCCCAAATTGAAAAAAATAGTCTGACTCAGTCACACACACACTCACACACACACTTTGTATTAAAATGATTTCGATCTAACACTGTTCATGTGGGAAATCATATTGAAAACACTTGACCTATTGCACTCTACCAAACTAATTAATTAATTGCGAACAAATTTTAATGCAGTTACGTTGCATTGCATGCTATTCAACTTTGCTGGAACATGGAAAATAGTAATTATAGAACTATGTTGTTATTCATCAGTAATTCACACTAATAGGTATGGGCATGTGATGTGTGGGCACTCGCTTGTTTAATTACTGATAACGATGAACTGATAAAGACAACTATGTAGGCGGTTTGTGCAAGTATTTGGAGGCACACACGACGTTTTAACCAGGTATACGAAGCTTACTAAGTCTTAGCTGAATTAAGGATTAATTTTTCTCATGCAAATCACAAATTTAAATACAATTTTGTAGTTTTAATATGAATCAAGTTTTGTTAGAAAACGATTTTTATAAATGGAATTTCACTGATTGTCAATTATTGCCATTTACGGTTATATTAAGATTTAATATAAGGCTCAGAATTTTTCTTTAATCCAGTCGCAGACGGTTAAGCAAAAGCAACCATACTTGACGGACCAGTTTTTGCAACTGCAAAATTCTTTGTTACTTTGCCAGCCTAAGTAGTTTTCTTGGCAAATAAAAAGAGAAAAGTCGTCGTCGTCGTCGTCGTGGTCGTTGCGAACTTATAGCATTCGCCCATATTGGGTGTAAATCTTAGAATTTGAATGCAAGATAACAACGGCCGCAATTGTTCTTAAAATCAAATTAAAAAGATAAGTGGGTTAATTATTTAAGATAAGCGATTTATTATAGCTGTTTATTATCTTTACAATAACAAAAAAATAGCGAAACTCTCTTTAAGAATAATGTCGAAGAAATGTGCGACTGTCGAGTACACAACAATAAATCCAAAGAAATGTGGGTTGTTAATGTTTTTGCATGGAATGGAAAAATTCTTGTAGCATGCATACTTGTTTGCGTTGCCATATGAATGTTTTTTGTTTAATAATAAAAAAATAATCAAAGGTCTCAACTCGACACTCGTGAGTAGTTAGCACAGATGTGTGTGGGAATGTTCTTTATGTGTGTAAAAATGTTTTCTATTCAAATTTTTTGTGGTACATACATAAATTTCATGTGCTATCAAAGTTTACGTGATAAACATAAATTGAATGAATTTAAATTCAAATAAAGTTCAATTGAGTTAAATTTGTCATTTAAACGTTTGATGAATATGTAATTTGCGTTTTTACTTTATAACTGGTACAAATTGTTTCATGAATGGGACGTGCAGTCCCTCTCACAGTGTCATTTTCTTTAATTCAAGGTAATAACGACAATTTTTTACATAAAATAATTATAATAATTATTTTAATTGGAGACGCACCAACATATATAAAAAACAGTATCCGTCAATGCACATACGAGTAAACCCGTGTTTATGTACCATTGTCCATTTCAATGAGAAAATCTCTTATAATATCTAATTTCAAGCTTCATATGATTTGCTTCAATGCGCCTCACATCCGTAGTCCGTACCGAGAAAAAGTGATGTCTTTAAGTAGACTAAATAAATAAGCACACACTTTTGAGGTTATGTTTAAGTGGGTCTCAAAATGCCAACACAATATTATTTAACATAAAACTAACTGCCACAAATCGTTAACCATTCAGTTAAATACGTTATTTAGCACACATTTTATTAAGTGGTTTATTTTTTAAATGCACTGTTACGTCTTAAAGATTCACTTTAAAAATTCACAATTTAATTCACGATCATTAGGTTTACGATTTAGATCTTAATTGTGGAATAACTAGAAGTCAATCAGGTTGAAACCCTCTATTGGTCATTAAACTTGTTCAATGTAAATTCATTTTCGTGTGGAAAACAATTGCAATGGAAAATAATTAGATTTTAAGTTGAGACCTCAAAAAAATTTAATTCGCTAATACACTTTTATAGCGTCAGATGTGTTTCACTGTTCTCACTACTTTGGTGGACGTCGCGTCGGCACTCGGCAGACTGGCGACTGATTGCGGTCCGCTTTGCTTTACCATTTTCCATTTATGCGAAAGAGACCGGCAATTTGAATGTGTTGATAGGAAAGAGACCAGTATAGGCTGTTGCTGGTTAAAATACAATGAAGCAAGGCAATACATGCATATTTGCACTTTGCAGTTTGCAGAGATCTCAGAAATTAAGTATCTATATTTTTAAATTAATACTTTACATTTTAAGAACATAATATATTATATATTATAATTAAGATTTTCTTTAATTTTTTTTCCTCTCTAGATTGCTCCGTAAGTATTTTTGGAGATGCGCAACATTAAACACGTACAAAAAATAGGACTTAAGGGTTCAATTCAAAGACAACTGTTGATTGCATTAAATACGCATACTTATCGTTGAGAAAAGATGCACTTAAAATTCTTGAAATTTATTTTAGGATGATTCAAGAATAGTTTGAACTTCAGAAGTTTTATATTGGTTGATTAAAATTGTGTGTTGTAATTTAAATTTTTATAATATTACAAGTAAAAGCTTTTTTTGTAGGTATATTGTAATTGTATTTTGTGTTTAATTGGTGTCATTAAAACATCGTTAAAAAAGAATTTACTTGTTTGTTTCCATTACTTTTATTTTGTTACTTAAAACGTGCTTCTGAAATAATAATAAAGGGGCTACAAAAGATGCGAATTAGATTATTCTTTTGTTAATATTTTTGTAACAAAATTAGGGATTCTAAGTAATGAAGTTATAACAATAAAATAATTATTTTAACAAAAGAATTTAATGCGTAGTTAGATAGATATTCTATATATAAATTGCATATTGGTCAAATTATTTCAATAGCACAAGAGATCCATTCAATGTTTCAACCAGCTTAACAGGTGGCTGGTTTAAATATTATTAATTAAGTATAGGAACGCTTAACATCTGGGAAAGAGTCAAACGTTCACCTTCCACCCATTTAAAGCGACTTACAATATATGTATTAGATTGCACTCGCTTTTGCTCGTCAACCAATGACCCGACCGATGTAATCCATTTAGTTGAGTATAACGCACAAACTTTAGTGGAATTAGATTAATCCTCTTTGAAAAATATTGATGATATTTGCGAAAAAACAGATAATTCCAATTTCTAAGGTCTATCCAATTAAACTATAAAACTACTAATCCTAAACGCTGTGTAAGGCCGCAACTCACTTCTTTTTTAACAAAACAAAACTGTTACACCTTTTATGTAAGGTTTGATATTTGTCAACCAATTTATCTTATCACAATAAACTATTCAGACGCCCAAAAACAAATAAAACAATTTAATCGGAAGAATTTTAATCTTATCTAAACCTCCATGACGATTTGTGTGTTTATGTGATTAGAGAGACAAAACAATACTTAATTGATTTCAAGTTTTACGCTCCTTTGCGGAATACCAACAACTGCCAAAGAAGAAAGCTTTTTCGACTGAATGATAATTATTGTGTAATTTGAGTACCCACCTTTTTTTAGTGAGCCCACTTAAAAAACGAGAACCGCCAGCTTTTTGTGGTGCAGCTGAACTTTGATTCAATTCATTGCTGGAAGCGGCAAACACTCGACTATTCTCCTTTGATGATTTCTTTGGTTCTGTCGGAGTCTTTGATCGTGAAAAAAAATTCCCACCAGACCTTTTAACCTTTGCCGACGATGGTGGACGCGGTTGCTGTTGCTCCTGTTGAATAGGTCGTGGTGTTGTTGAGCGTTGTGTCAGTTGGACCAATGCTGCTGTGGCATTCAGCTGTGCTGATGATATTGAAGAAACGCGATGCAATGATAGTGCGGCTGGGTTGGTTCTAAAATGTAAAAAAAATATTTTTCAATAAAAAAAGGAATTTAAAACAATATAAATATGCAAAAAAAATTCTGAGGGGACACCCGGGTTTGAACCGGGGACCTCTCGATCTGCAGTCGAATGCTCTACCACTGAGCTATATCCCCTTATGATGTGAGCAGTGCTACAGTGCTTTATATTACAGTGGGAATTTCCCGTACTTTTTTGGTGAAGAACATTTTTCTGTTTGTTTTTCTACTTGACTTATCAATACAATTATGTACATTCTTTTGACAAGATAGTAGAAAGTAGATGAGTAATACATTAATTATTATAAAAAAAAGCTTTTAAATATTACCTTCTTATATTACTTCGAGAGATGGTCGCCGTTTTCCTGACAACAACCCCAGATGCTTCGTTCTGAAACAATGCAAAATCTTAATGAGTTGAGGGTTTACATTTCTTTTGTCACGTAACACAAATTATTCCTTGTTCTTTTTTTATAACACCATGAGGCGTCAGCAAAGATAAATATGCTTCATTTATGATTTATCCTTAAAACAGTAACCCATATAGTCGTTAAATAGGACGCATTATGTGCTCGTGTATCACAACAATCTCGACTCTTGAGACTTGAGTGCTCATAGAGGATATTTACATGAACTTGTTTAATATAAATTGCACCAGTTCTTCGATATATTAACAAAACAATGATAAATATCAAGCAAATTTTCACCACACACCGTTTGTTTTTTAGCACGTTCCAGTTTATCAGCTTCATCTTTATCAAAGGAATACGAGCCTGACTGGAAAAATATGCTTTTAATTCGTTGACTTATTCCGGGCATTGTCTCGTCGTGAATGTATTTTTATCACATGCGTAATTCCAGTTCGATTTAAAAATTAATATTTCGCCCTTGCAATTAATTTAAATAATTATTTTATTTTCAAAAAGGTGGTGGTTCTTTTTTGTTGTTTCATAAATTCTAACTTATTTGGCACAACCGTTTAAACGACTATTTTGACTCGACACCGACACATAGCACAGCTCAACTGGGGCCACAATTCACAAAGCCGAAGACTCACAAACCCTTGCACTGTGCACATGTGAGGCCATACACGATCGAATACAAGTACATACGTTAATGAAGAGTGAAGACGCATCGCGTTGGCCGTTAATTCGCGATAAACATTAAGCATGATAAAGGTGACGAAGGCTACAGTTATGATAAGCGACGAACATTGTTTGATTGTGAGGAGCATTTAAAGTGTTTTCATCGGCATTTATTTAATTGTAAGTGTTTCATCACGCATGCGACATGAGATAAGGGAATGTGTACAAATTACAATGAACATTGTCAGTTTAAGTGTGTATGTTTGATCAAATTACAAATGTTTACAATAATACTACTTACTTAAAGATAACAAACCGAGTCGAATGGTTGATATTTCATACCACCACAACACTAAATTCTAAAACCCTTGTAAGTAAGCAATATTTCCGTAAAAACGTGGATTAAATATACAAAAAAAAATCAGATAAATAAATTCAAAAACTCATCAAGGCAGGTGAATATGTTTAAAATAGGATTTTTTATGTTATTTATTTAAGAAATAAATAAAAAAGATATCTATGTAATTGTAAAATATCTGAAATTCACCGGAAAATTAAGCAATTAGTCTATGGCAAATTTAAGGAATGTATAGATAACCAAAGAATTCATACAAAAATTTTAAAATACAGTGTCTGCACTCTGGAGTATATTATAAATGGATCTAATTGAATTTTCACCATTGTAGTTATTCACATTAACAGGACAAAATAATTTAATATCATATTATAAAAATCCTTGTCAAATTAGTGCCAAATTATAATCAGATTACGGTTTCTTAAATATTGCCGCAAATGGTTTGAACGAAATTAAATTTCAATCACTGTAGATAATTAATATTGTAATTAATAAATTCGTGAAATTATTATTTACAGTTTCAAAGTCCTTGATTTCATAAATTTTCAGATCTTGTTGAATTTCATATATTTTAGTTATGATAAATTATTTAATGCAAAAATAATTTAATTATGTTTATATAAAAGACGAATAAAAAAAATATTTGAAAACTACTCATTCATTGAAATAGCGATTTATCACCGCATGCCGACATGGGGATATAGCTCAGTGGTAGAGCATTCGACTGCAGATCGAGAGGTCCCCGGTTCAAACCCGGGTGTCCCCTCAGAATTTTTTTTCTTACCACTTTTTTTATTTAAACAAAAACCAATCCTTTTTTTAATGTAAAAATACAATTTTTAATTTAAAAAAAGTAATTAGGAAAACCAAATATTTTTTTTGATATAAAGTTTCAAAATAAATTAATCAAACTTCTTGCAGACATTTCCATGAAAAGGAAATATTAAAATCCAATTTTTTTTTTAAACAACTAATCCCCAATAAAAACTGGGTCTACATGTTTTCATCTTTGCGCAAGTCATTGTTTCTAAAAAAAAGTTAACAATGTAGAGAAATCTGGGACGTGCATGCGGCATTCATTTGTATTTTGTATTGATGCATGTGGGACGAAGGTGCCTATAGCTATAACAACTAAAATGCAGTTGTTTGCAACGTAAAAACAAAGAAAATAAGAATCACACCAATTCACACCGAAGACCTTTCACAAAATCTCAAGAAATGTAATTGCTAGATGCTCATTGCAGCCCGAGAAAAAAACAGAAGTTACAATTGTAAAATGTAAATAAACATAAAACAAAACAGTGCACAGCCGCGCAACGCCATACGTTTTTCATTAAAAAGCCATAACACACATGGCGAGTGTGACGTCACTAATTAAATGGCAATCCGACTGTGGTGTGTGTTGACATTTTCTCCGGTTGGAAAAGACTGTGAATGCCGCAAGCCGACTGTGGAACGCGCATGCGTATATTTATGTACCGCGGGCGAGCCGCCGCCGTCCACAGATTCAAATGAATTTTTGCACAAGAACGGCTACGACTTCGGCATTGGAAATTTTTTGTGTTTTTTGAAAAGATTTAATTTACATATTAGATTAGGTGTGCCTGCCTTTGCAGGCCAGTTATCAGTCTTACCTTGTGACGTTTTTTCTGGTATGTGGAGATTTTTTTTATTTTTCGCTTTTCGTTGTTTTATTTTAGAGTTTTAAATTTCACAGCGCTCCTGTGCCACTTTACATTTATTTCATTTAATATTTCTTCCACAAAAATAGGTACACTAGCGAATTCACTTTATGCACTTTAACTTATAGCTTTACAAATTTTATTGCGACACAGAAACTCAATCGATTAACTGGAAACTGTGAAGTGAATTGTTATGTAAATCTAAACTATATAGGATACTATTTGCAGGCTGTAGCCGTTTTCAAACCGCACACAATCAGGAACATTTATTTTGTCTGGACATTGACACCAACTTACTGTTTATTTATAACAGCACTTGCGACTATAACTAGTATTTGTATTAATTAATTTATGCTTCTACAAAACAATGAAAAACTCCTCAACATATGAGACTATCTCCGAGCATGTTGAAGACGCGGCGTACACTGGTTCGATATGTGGTTGTATTGGGTGCGAGTTTTCCTCTACTGTCATTGCCATCCCATCCTCAAACGCGCCTATTGCACGCTACTATTGCCGATCCATTCATTTCTATTTGTGAACATTCTAAATGTGCATGTGTATGGCGAATGTAGCTTCTGCAGCGCTATAACTATAGTTGTAACTTGTATCCAGCTGTACATAAGTAGAATCCGTACGTGTTTTCACCATTGCGTTTGTAACAAAATGCAGCCAAGAAATATAAGGACTTTCTATTTACATTTCGTACATATATATTTTGCAGAGCCTTTATGAAAATTATGTTTCCGTAAAATGTCATTCGGGTTGATCTTAAAATAGGGTTCTTCCTATGCAAAATGCAAATGTGACTACAATTTACAAATATAACTACTCGTTTTATTATCTTAATTTGTTATTTAATTTTTTTATGTGTGTTTAAATTAATTTTTTTTTACAAAACTTCAAATTAAAATTAAAATTTAAAAAAAAATAATTCAAAATATGTAGATTTTCTTCAATTAGCCAGTACTTCTTGTTATTATTAAATTCATTTAAAAATGCCTATGTAGTACGCTGTATGCTCAAACATGTTTTTATATAAAATGATCTTTTATTATGATTATCAAGATTTATATCTTATACTATAATTTTAAATACTAAAATTGTTTATGTTTATATTCAAGTGTTTTCAGAACAAAAGGACTCTAATATTTAAAAAAAACAAATAGTTGTTAAATCTTATCTGCAAGCAATCGTGGTCAATTCCTACTTTGTGTTCGCTGACCGGTGACCACAGATGCGTGCGCTAACGCGCATTCGCCATTTACGTACATGTAAGCAACTGAAGCATAAAGAATGTGTACGCTTACCGTTAAGTTCCGACTGGGGTTCATTCATTTCACAAAAAAGAACACATCGAGATAGGTCATGAGAAGCTCAACGCAATATAAATGGCGGCAGTACTTCCTTATTGTTGTGCCATGTTTAGAACTCCCTTGGAACGCTCATGCTCATGCTGCCATGCACATATTATAAATGCTACAAGCCTATTGCCAACATATGTATAGTCGTTGGACCGAGCGCAAGCCAGCTCTGGCTACACCTGTTTTATAATTGATCGGCGATTCTCAACGTTGCGCTTACAATTCGTTGCGGGAAAATTTAAAATATGCGATTGTATACAGTTTCACAATGTTTTATTTATTTCAGATTTTTAATACAATTATATTAATTATTAACAGGTAATTAACCCATTAAAAATAATGTATTCAGTCACACGCTCACTCATTTATACATAAACTACAATAAATAACTGTATCAACTTGAATTATACAATCCTCCTCAAATGAGTATCAAATATAAGGAAATATTTGTATCATTACCGAGATTTTACTGCGCGCATAATTGTTGATTGATATGAGTTTTAAAATAAATTACTATTATTTAAATTACAAATAAGTTAGTTAGTACGCTCGCCCCTCCCTAGATCTCATTACATTCGATGAAAATTTGTCTGCAGTTCTCGCCTGAGCGTCCTCGTCGACCAGCCTCATAAAAGGATTCAAAAGAGTTTCCAGTAGTGCGCTCCATGATGAAACTGGTGGCATATCTATTAATAAACAATTTAACAAATTTAAAATGTGGCCAACTTTAAAAACACCAACTATTTAATTTATTCTTACGTTCCCAATTGGCAGAAAATGCTGGTGCCTCCAATGTCTGTACCGCACTCGTTGTTAGCCTCACACAAGTACTTTTGCATGCACTTGTCATCATTATTACGATAACTCTTGACGTAGCTCTTGACCATTGAAATGCCGGCAACAGCAGCATCACTCATGGAGTCCTTCTTGCCCAAGGAACGTGCGGCAATTGATCGGTGCGAGAATGAGGTCTTCAAAGCGTCCAAAAGATTCACAACAATGTTGATGAACTATGTTATCGGAAACAAAAATTGGAATATAATTACATCAAATTTCCGTTACATTTGCGGAACATCCATTTCATCAATAGTTACAAATATGTAATGTAGCTGTGATTGTTATTTTGGTAATTGGCATGTAGCTGGGTTATTCATTTATTTACAGATATAATTCCTATAATTTATTTACACAAGTGGAAAAATTTGGGTGTATGCGTTGTACTGTTAGTCTGAACAGAGGTTTGTGCATATTTCATCAGTTTATTTCAATTTATACAAAATTATATCATGTACACAAATTATTCAGCTTAGGCCCGACTTACCTCACCAGCCTGCTTCGCCATTGTGTTTACTTGTTCTGGATCGCGGGCGCCCAACATGGTCGAAAAAACGGCAGCTAGGATACTCTGCTGTTGCAAGCGAGATAGGTAAAAACAAGGAAAATACCAACAAAAACCATAATAAAAAAAAAATCAAAAAAAAAAATGGAAATCAAAAAATTTAAATAAGCATATAAAAATTAGCAGAATTCCAAAAAAATTTAAATAGCTCTTTTTTTATAATTAACGACTTATTGGTCTCCATAAAAAAAAATGAAAAAAATTTTTTTATTTGAAAATTATGTGTTGCTATTAAATTGAATCCCAATTTAAAATAACTGTCGTCTCCAAGAAAATTACCACCTCTGTGATATTTACAGACAATATAACGGATGGCATTCGGTATACTTTAAATATAGTTAACAATGCACCGTTAAAAAGTTGTATTACATATAGTTAAAGCGTTATAAAAAGCGTAATTATATTTGTTTCTACGTTCTAATCATCTATTTATGTTAATAGTTTAGTCTTTTGACCAATAATTTAGGTAGATTGTGTTAAAGTTCCAAAGTAACAAAACAAATCATTGATTTACCTGCATTGGTGATCCACCACCGTTATCAACCTTGTCAATACCGTCACTCGGTTGGCCGCCTCCCAAAAGTGTGGTGATAATTTTCAGACCAACCGAAATGACATTAGCCCATGGCGATGGCGCGAATCCAGGTGCGGTGTCAATGTCATCGGATTTCGTGGGACCAGCTTGGTTGCCATTGAAGAACATTGTCAACAAAGTGCCAATCATGTTGGACCACGAGAATCCACCATCTTGAATTTGGTTCGTTTGGATGTCCTCGTCAATGTCGTCGAGTGCCACCTTCTTCAATGCATTTGGTTTCTCGGCGAATTTGCGATTGTCCTCGTCCGTGGTGTCAATGACCCCGATCATGCCATCATTGTCCTGTGCTTGATATTGTGACACAATTTGGCTGGCCGCCTTTTGGGGGTAGGCAATTGTTGTGATGAATAAATTGCATGAAATGAGGGCCATTAAAGCCCATCCAGTTACTGCTGTGCGATGCATTTTGGCTGTTAAAAAATTTGGGAGATTAACTTATTAAAATATGATTTATTGAAATCGAAATGTCATTAAAAATGTTATTCTCATCATCATCTCGAAATGAATATTGAATAATCAAATCCAAAGTTCAGCGAAATTCATGTTAATGACACATATTTCAGCGGAATTACTTTCCCGTGAAAGTTTTGCATTATGTTTTGGACAACAATTTAACGATGTTGCTGAATATTGTACATATTCAAACCTTAGGCATCCTCTTTCTTTTTGAAAAGGTCTCGTGTATTCATCTTTTTTTTCTGAGTAACGTTGACACTGCGCGTGCGTCATTGGAAATTGTGTACATCCGCTTGTTCTATTTTCGTTAAAATTATTTCGTTTTCAAAACACTGAGTCTTAATAGTAAATAAACATTATGTTTCATTTAGTTGTGCACTTTTTCTCTAATTCAATTGGAGTTGCAATTGGAGTAAATAAAATAAAACAATATGAAACAACAATCAATTACAATGCTTTTTAAAGTGATTGGGAAAGGTGAGCAGTGTACACTCGAAACTATGTACAAACTAAAAGAAGGCATGACAATATAAGAATTTCATGGCAAAAAGACAACAAACAAAAACTCCAAAGCACATATACGCACGAATATCAATTATATAAAGCTGAGCTATGTATACGGACAATCAGTTATTCGATC
Source organism: Sylvicola cinctus (assembly GCA_963854165.1). Classification (NCBI taxonomy): domain Eukaryota; kingdom Metazoa; phylum Arthropoda; class Insecta; order Diptera; family Anisopodidae; genus Sylvicola; species Sylvicola cinctus. The sequence continues at coordinate 31,593,987 of OY974083.1, read as the reverse complement.
TAAAAACAGAAATTCTTGACACACAAGTCTAACCCACTAAGACCACCAATACCAAAAAGTATGTCAACTCGTGGTAAGTCAATTCGAAATGAAAGAGGCATGCGATAATTGACTCAAATTAATTTATAACGATTCTCACATATTGCAAGTGGACTGTGGAAGCAATCCAATTGCTTTATCATGCATATGAGTTGATACCTAATGTAGGCATATTGAATTTAGTTAATCTATGATGACCAAACGGTTCTCCATACTGTACATAAGTGTAAAGCATCACTTCAAAGAAACAGTTTTTTAAAAGTAAATACATTCCATATGAGCAACATCGCATAATATAAAGTTTCTTTATAATGTAACATCTTTAAGATTAAACTCTAAACAGGTATATTCGTATACAAAGTTAATGAAGAAATAGTTAAGTTAAACCACTTGTTGGCTTAAGAGAACTTTGAAAAAGATCCGCTACATTTCATATTTTATTTGTGAGCAAAAAGCGCAACAAAATAACTTGAAAGAGCATGCGCTTGTGTCCGTTATTTAGTGCTTTTAAAGATTAAACACGACGTTTCAAGAAGTAAATTTAACATGATATCAGATGCAACATTGTTACTTATTGAACAAGAAAACATTAATTTTTTAAACAACAAACATTTTTGTACATTTTATTAATTATAATCTGACTTTACAATAACAATGAATAAATAGATCTGAAGAATTATGACATTTAAGTAAATACATAGCAAAGAGATAATTATTGTTCAAGAATGATTTCTCAACTAAATTCCTTTATTTGATTTGGAAGTGAAACCAAAACGAAAAAGTTTCTCGTCTAAGTCTTTCGTTTGTTTCAAATTTGATATGATCGGAATTTCTCTTTCTTGACGTTTATGCGCATACACTAATTATTACATTATGTTGTTAGTGTAACAAAGAACACAATAAACTATACCATAATATACTTGAGTGAAGGAAAAAGTACCGCTAATGCGACAATAACTGTTTATGAATGACTGTTTTAATGCGTACTAAACTAGTTGAGTACGTACTGCAATGCGCACGCCCAGTTATTTGAGTTTGTGTATTAATTGCACTAAGTACCATACTTATAAATTGAATTTAATATTGTAATAAAAGTGTATTTATTATTTATTATGAAATGAATTAAATATTTTATTGACCTTGACGCGTAAAATTAATTTTATTCCTTTAGTTTAATTATTATCAAAATGAAAACAAATACTTGAATATTAATTTAAAGCAATTATTGCAACTTATGGACACTTTTTACAACTTAACTTCTGTTTCAGTTTAATGTTCAGTAATAAGATTTTATTTTAAAATTATTAGCCTACTAAACTTTAAGTATTAAATATTTTTAACACATTAAAATAATATGACTACGTGTCACTAACTAACTGCATACACCTTTAAAGCATATTAACGCTCGCTGACTTTCTAAGTCGTCTTCAAAATAACATCTCAAAACTTTCTTAATTAACAGCGACACTGGTATATTCAACGATTTGTGATGCATTCACTTTTTCCATAACTCATTCAAACTTCTCTATAACAATTTATTTGTTCTTACCTATCGTTTTTCAATTAAAATAACTGATGATAAACTGGTATATATTAATTCACTGTAACTTGGTATTTTTTTCACTTTTTCAACTGCTCCTTTGAAATTCTTCGAGAACACTGAAGTTAAAAACTACTTCACGGTATAATATGGGAAATGGGAAAAATGATCGCGTCCACCACAATAATAATTTTCGTGCTGCCGCAACAAGAAATCTCTTACATCTGGAACGTGAATCGCCTTGAACTTGTGTTTATATATGATGACCCACTTCCCACTTTGCATTCCTCATTTGCTCACAGTCTACATAACAAAATATATTGTGTGTGTTTCTTTCTCTTCAGGTATATACATTAAACTTCTTTGCCGCATTTTATGTGTTTCCACCTTTGGAGTTTCCGATATATAGGTATAAATACAATTCCTATCTTATTATAGTTAAATGCCAGTGATGTGGCAGGTTTAAGTTCTTAATGGTTTATTATGATGTTTACCTAATAATAATAAATGATGTAGAATTCAGTTTTTAATTTAAGATCTTGGTTTTCCTTTAAAAATCAAAATTGTTATAAATTCTCTGGAAAAAAAAAGAGATTTAAAAGAATTGAATTTTTTCTGCAGTAGCCTTCTGCTTCATTTTACAAAATAACACGCGTGCGCCACTGCGCAGTATCTCATTATCAGTAGGTAATGGTATTTCAAGAAGTGAGCTTATTCCAACTTACGCTAATAATTTTCCACCTTGAAGATGGTGTATTTTACCGTTACTATTTAGTGCGATATTTACCAATATGCTAACTTAAGTCACTTAAAATTAGTGGTAAGATGATGAGCAAAAAATATTTAAGCACATTATTGGCATGATTTAAAATTAAAACCAATCTCTTTTCACTTCAAATGAATTTAAAAAAATATTTTCTTCTTGAATATTTAAGTTTAAATTAAAAACCAAGCGAAGAAATGAACTACACTGCATTAAAATGCGGCTTTGTATGCAAAAAGATGAAGAAGAACAAATTGCATTGTTTTTAACTCAGACACCATAATAGAATTAAATCATGAATATGTCGGTTACCATTGTGAATGTGAACTTGCGTGTATTAAAACCAAACATAATTGAGCGTCTTTCGCTGTCTTCTGAGACAAAACCACCAATATACTGTATAGACATGTAATGGAGTCATGACTTTCTGTGTCGCGCCAGAACCTTGTAACATTTGCATGTGGATGATTATGTGAAGATTTGTCCCACTTCATGAGAATTTTTTCGTTATTTAAATGTGCGCTTTTCTTATGTTAAATTTGTTTGTATCTTAATCGACTCAGCTGTTGGCACAGTTTCTGCTTTAGTATGTTTTTTGGTTGTGCAAAAAGTGCACATAAGACTGTTGATAAATATATTATGCGGGCTTAAGTCTTCAATTTAAGTTTCTCTCAAAATGTGTTATTTTAATGATCTGCTTTTAAGTCTTTAAGTACATTGTCAAATTAATCTTTGCACCAATTTTTTCATTAAGTACAGTGTCATTTGATGGAAAATATTTTTGTGCACTATTTTAACAATCTTGACTTACATTGAATTACATTTTCAAAGTTCAAAATGTAACGATAATGGGAGTGACTATCGGTCAGCCTAATTATTTACATATAATTTGATATTTCCCATGAATTTATTTCAATGTCAAATCCTATGAAATACTTCAAGACCAACCCTTTTAAAAAAAAAAGAATTTTGACAAATATTTTCATGTTTTCAAATTTATTTCTTTTCTGCTGATTATTTCAAGGTCAAACATTTTTTAATGTAATATATTAGATAATTAATTTTATTGGTTAAGAAGCCGGAACCGTCTTTAAAAATATTCAAATTCAATAGAAACAAAGTACAATACAAGACATCTACGGTTAATCTCGTGCAGCAAACATTACAAATTCGTGGTGAGTTCATTTACAGACGCATCCATACACTTCGAGTTAAAGGCAAATTGCTTTGCGAATTGATTCTCTCACCTGCAAATCCGTTAAACAATAAATCGTTATTTGCTTCAGTTCCTCGCATCCGTCGATCTTCGGTCACTAATCACTGCGGATTCGGTATTACCAGCCATGAAATGCCGTTGCTGCATGAATCAAACAATAATAATTATTATCGCTTATACCTTCGAAGTTATGATTCATGAATAGCAAAACAAATTATGTACATATTTTTGTATTGCAAAATCAGCAAATGAGGTGTTTGTCTCGTATTACGCACGCGCATGCGCATTAAGAGAAATTTACTCTCTATGTTTTTTATGTTTTAGTCATATTGTTACGACTTTTATTTCACTAAAATAAGAAATAAAAAATAGAGTTGTATAATCACCAAAAATTGTATTAAATATAATTTAGTGAATTTAAAAAAAAATGAATTTTAGAAACAGTTAGGTACAGATCTTTTTATTTTATGTTTAAAAAGAATGTTTTTAACAATCATGATTAACGTCTATACTCTAATTAACCGACAAAAGCTGACACAAATTTAAATAAAAATTCTTACTGAAAAAAAAAGATTCCAAAAATTGTTTTTCTTCCTAATTTAAATTGTCTATCATTTAACATAAAAAACCATCGCCTCATAGTTTTTTATATATTAATATTAAAACATTTGTAAATTAAAATCTTTTTCTAAAAATGCATAAAATAATAATTTTATATTACAATTGTAATTTATTGCAAACTTATTTAACTGGCGCACTAATTATTTGTCCTGCAGCCCTTGTAGCGATCCTCACATCCCTCGCCATGCTCCTCGAACTCTTCCACATCCGGCATATTCTGGAACAAAGCTTCCGTACGACTGCCTTTAGCTTTGGTGGCATTATCTTCGACTTGCTTGAATATTGTTTTCTGCATTTTCCAAATGAATGGTGACGATTTACATAACATTAATTTGATACAATCAGCGTCTCCATCATTCCGTTCAAATTGACTGACCTATATTAGGTAAGAATGTATACAAAATGAATTAACATTCATATATTACTGATGTTATTAGTTAGAATGAAAGAATGAAGGAAAACGTGCAGACTGAATATATAAAAGAATGTCCCAAAAATATTAAGGAGGGAAATTCAAATTATTATGACTTTTTTTGAAATTTTAGAATACGCCATACTTACTAGGTATTTGACCTTGAAGCAATTGTTGTTTGACCTTGACAAATGTGAGTTGTTGTAACTTGTTGACTTATTATTACATTTTTTAAATTACTTAAGAGCGTATTTTGTTTAAAATTTTTACAAAATTATTTTTTAAATTTAGTTTTATAATTTTTTTTACAAATTTTTAATTCAATATTTTATTTTACCACTTTATATTTATATTTTAAAATTTTTTAAATTTAGAATTTGTAATTCACCACGGTGTAACAGAAACTCACCAGTTGCACAAGCTTCTGTGGTAGGTTTTTATCACGGACTTGCTCCAAAAGCTCTACCAGACTATCTGATGGGTTATTTAATATCCAATCCACACTCAATGCCTGAAAACAAACGTTATAAAATGTACTAGACTCTTATGTATTCAGAACAGGTAAACGTTTTTCAAGAGTGAACAATTAATTGGGATCATTAACTTTTGCCTTTTCATTGAATTGCAGTAAAAATAATATTGTCTCAAAAATGAAATTTTAGATGTTAAATATGACTGAAAATTTATTTAATTTGCAAAACTAATAAAAAGAAAAACTAAAAAAGCAACCATTAGTTCAAAATTTAACCAAAATCACTAAAAGGATAAAAAAAATCACTCACATTGTTAACACTGCGCTTGGAGCTTTGATGCATATTAAAGTTGAGGTTCCGCTTAGTAAATGCTTGAGCGATCTTAAAATGTACACAATAAAAAGTATATTCAGTGTCGCTTTTCACGTTAAACAATAAGTCTGATTAAAAGTTGCGCACTCCACAATTACTGCACCACTTACCATTTGCGCAATAAAAATTAATCCATTAATTGCCATGGCTCCAAGTTTTCCACTGTCAAATCCGAAAATACGCAACATATTGCTTATCATTCCAGTGGGAACTTCAGGCCCAACATTAGGGTTCGTTGATGCTTGACCTTGCAGAGGAGCACTACCACTTTCAGGGCGTTTATTAAACAGTTCTTGTTGCAGCAATGAATTAACGACAGCTGGTTTTCGGTTGTCATCATAATCGTACTCCTCTTGTGGATTGTAGCTGGCTGTCTGTGACTCATATCCTTCCATTTCATCACGGTGTGTATTACCTGCATTAGCAAAAAGCTCACCAACACTGTTGCCAACGTATCCCGCCCCTTTGGGTGGATTAAACATTCGCTTCGAAAATGTGCTGGCCACCAAATCCGCCACATCAGCTGCAGTGTTTATTCCTGCAGTGGAATTTTGATGATCAGTTAAACATTTTCACTATATTAAAGTTTCGTTTAAATATTTTCAATTTATATACCAAACATTTTGCCAGCCATTTGCAAGCCACTTTGAATACCATCTGCTAAGCTGCGCTCAGATTTGGAATGCTCCTGTTGGGCAGTGGCATAACTGACCAGTGAAAGCAATATCAAACATAAATTCAATGCTTTCATATTGCAATATTTATACAAGAAACTTTTGCACTTTTGGAAAGATTTTCTATTTTCAATCGACTGTAATCTCACTCACTGCCACTCCTCTCTAAATGTCGCGTCTAAACTGATTCCCTGAATAATTTTCATGATCTTGCAAACGTGTACACTGCGTAGAGAAGCCACCTCAGTGAAACTTGCACAAATCTAATTCATGTTACATGAATTGGTACTTACATGCGTACGAGGCGTCATGGCATAAACTGACTTAATAGCGTTTCAACTGCTTTATGTTTCCACTCGGCGTCACACAATGAATGAAACGATTTTAGTTTGTACCTTTTATGCATTTCTAAAAAAAAATGTGTTCTTGAGGAACATCCAACACGATGATGACATGATGGCTCACAATATGTCTCCACATCAAATAAATTGCAGCGGATTATTTAAATATTATATAAAGAATTGAAATTTACTAAATAAACACAATGGTAATTACCCAAAATGATGCAAATTCTAACAGCCCACTGCCCCGATGCATTCTTGACACGACTTTTATTCGCACAAATAAATATAAAAAAAAACGAAACCATTTCAGTGTGTGCACAAGGCAGGGAGCACAATAATTATAATTAATTTACGTCGATCTTTTATCTGCCATATGAAATGAATAAATTAACTGGAACGTGTATAAATGTCCAGACAAGACGCAGACCAAAAACGTATTCGGTTTTTTTTTTTTAATCTTAAATGTTGTCTCTTTGCAGTTGTACGCCGCAGAAATGCAACAAACTCGAAGGAAATACCTACATAAATGTGTGTAAGAGATATAGAAGTTCAGACAAATCTGATCCGGAGGCCACATACGGTGCTGGGGACATGTTTATTAACCATTTCACGCTATTTGACATTTTAACCGAGTCAGAAATTATTATTTAAAACCACTTAAGCGCTATGCATAAGAATAAGCGAAATTGTATAAAAGATACAATCGGACAGCATCGGCTGCACCGGGATGATATGGTTGTGTGTTTGTTTGGATGTGCGTGAGCTTGGAGACAGGGTTGAAAGAATTACATATTTTAAGGTATGGGAAATATTGGAGATGACTTAAACTGTGTTTCCTTAAACTATTGCGGTGTGTGGTTTCATTGTTAAGGATTAAAATCAGGAACATATAATGTGAAACTTGTGCATAAATTGATCGCAGCTTAAGATTTTAAACACATTAAATTTGAATAATCATTTAATGAAATCCATAATTTTACAAGGTTGTTAATGGTAGCTGATGACTTAAGCTTCTAAAACATATAACAAACATCACAGAAGCATGTTAATAACCATCGTGTGTCATCAGAAATGCCATTTATAACATTAAATTTTGTATGTTATTTATTCCGTTAATATGCACATAATTGACTGTAAATGTCAGAGAACGTATTCGTTCTCATTCCACACACAATTTTTGGGATACTCACTACAACAATAAATCACTGTTAAGTATTCCTAAAATGACTAATTTCATCCGATAAAATGGATGAGAGAAAAACGAAAAAAACCGCACCGCATGTGTCGCGCTCTCGTCGTCCAGCTCGTCCCTTATTATTCACAAACATAATAAATAAATTCATATAAAAAAATCAATAATTATTAATGGGAAACTTATCAGATTTGATGTAAAGCTCGACTCGGCGTCCCGCTGCGTCCTGCGGCCAACAAGTGTTATGGCGATATCTTCAGCGATATATATGGGCTTACTACAATTTCGGTGCAACGCACAGCACCTCGCGTTGAATCCATATTATGCTCAAGAAGATGAATCGTTCACATCTAAAAACACACACACACACACAAGTATATAACAGAGAGGACTTCCAAACTCCACATTCCGCATTGGCATAATATCGACATTTAATATTATTGAGCATATTAAAGCACATATTTATTGTTTCGGATATACGAGACACCCATTAAACTACAATGCCCCCACCATCATCTGCACAACATCAATGTGGCGTCCCACCACAAACTTTGGGTATATCGTTGTGTAAACGCCAACGGTAAACACGTACTGCTGATCGCTGTGACCAGTGACCGCTTGCTGAGTTGATACGCCGGACTACAAAACAACTTTTACCTCAACGTACACTGATACAACTGCCGCATACAGTGTCATGCTTGCCCCCACAATTATTATTGGCGGCGTCGGTTTTATTATTATTTTTTAATGGAGTGCGAATCTGTTATCGCGCATTGTGCAAACATTGTCACGTAATTGCAGCGGCAATGCATAATAATGTGGTGGATTTCCCTCCCCCCCCCCCCCGTATGTTAATATGTGGCCATATTTTGTTAAACGGTTCTCTTCCTTCCTGCGCCTGGTCTCTGCAAGCTGGGGGGATTTTAAGTTGCGCGCGCAGTTCCTTGTGTATAAACTCTATACTTGTCTGCTTGGAGAATGCGTCCCATTGCGCGTTTTTCTGGTGGAAGATTTACATACTATCGTGATTTTATTTAGGCATGGAGAATATGCATACTCAAAGAAACGACCGGCCAAACACATTCGTGTTTTAATAATTTATTAATGCTCTGAGTATATTAGAACATGATAGCAATAATTTGTTTTTCTCCTTTTTGGCTGTTTCTGTGTTTATGTTCTTTTAAAATATCATAAATAAATATTCATTCTCATTTTTATTTTTTTGTATGCGGCAACGAGATTGGACACCCTGCTACAGCTTTTGCGTGTAGTCGCTTGTATGTGTAAAATTTGTTTAAATTAGCAGGATAACATTTTTGACAGGGTGTGTCAAAATTTAAATTATATCAGTTTTAATCTATATACTCTAATTCCATGAACGGACACTTAGAACTAAAATGGGAGATGATTGTTTTTCAAGGTCACACTTACAATTAAGTATATGTAATCATCTTAATTTGTTTAACAATTTAAGTATGGTTTAAAAAATTGTCCTAAATTATGGCTCTTGTCTACAATTTGTAAACTCCACCTCGTCATGGATAGATGCTAAGAGATATAACAGGCCGAAGGTAATATAAAATTTAGTTAGGTCATTCTTATCTTAGTGAAACTGGTGAAGATTTTATTCTTTGCGATTATTTATCGTTTTCTAAAAAAAAAATTCCTTAATTTTAATATTTTTCTGTTTTAAGGATGGTGTCTTTATTTTATAAACATGCATAAAATTTTATGAAATAGTCCTAGAAATATTTATTAATGATCATTGCATTTATTTGTTTTTATTTTGAAAAATTCAGAATGTCGTCAAATAAATGTATTTTCAAGTCATCACCATAATATTGACACACCCTGTATATGCATCATTTAAAATCAGACTGAATTTATAACGACCCAGTATGGTTGTTATTGATTCTTACATTCGCAAACTTTTTTGAAAAAAAATTAATGTCATCTTCTGAGTCCAAAAAAAGTGGTCTAGAAAAAAATTTGTATGTGGTCGAACGTCCGAATGTCCAGAAGATTTCTAGGAAACTACTTAAAGGATTTATGCCAAATTCACTGTTTTTTATTTCAAGGTCATACAAGGTCAAATTTAGCCAAACAAAACTTTTTTTCGCACATTTTTTATATCTCAGAAACCTTGAACATTATTGAAATTTTTCATTTATATTATTGTAGCTTCAAAAAAGGAACATTTCAAATACAAAATATTAAAATTCAAGGTCATATCTTTTGAACTCATAAACAATTCATTAACTTAACCCTTTGTTCCAGAGTTCTACAAATATTATACTCTACAATTATTAGTTTCTAATAAATTCGCACCTCGCTCTCCCTGCGATGTAGTTTTTTTAAGTTGGATGTAATGTATAATTATTATTTAGTAGCTAAATGCGTGCTCCTTTTAAGGTCACACCACCTTGTTGCCCATAAACCCACATTAGTTTTACAACTCGCACGTAAGCACACACATTCAACTGAATGCAAGTATAAAGCACGTACACTATAAACCAACAGATTGACTGAATTATTCGCAAATATACGAGCTGTCAACGTAATGCAAATTTGCATAAACTAATAAACTGAATGAAACGTTTTTGGAATATTATGACTTCGCTACACACAAATGCATTCCTTCATTTCACACATAATGTTTTTGTAATTATAATTTAAGAGCGCTTTCCGCTGCCGATTTATCACATGAAATATATTGATCTTCGTGCGAGATTTTGGATTTTTATTTAAACTTCAAATTTTGAACACTCTTAAATTCATGTCCTTAAAATTATTGAGCTGAACAAAAGTTTGTGTCTGTTGATTTTGTTTTGTCAGCAGACTTCTTGAATTGTTCATTGATAAACGGGAAGACTTTGTATTTAAAAACAAGCATGAACTCTAACAAATAAAAACGACCTTGCCGTTTGCACCATTTTAAACCATTGAGCGCTAGCTTAATCTTAATATCCTTATAAAGAAGGCATCTACAATTATATGAACACTCATCCTTTAAAAACGATAAATTGATTACGCACTCAACACAAAGTATAATATACAGAGGAAGTGCAGACATTTAAATACACAGCATAAATTCTAGCAGCAGCGACAAGATGATATGTGCAACGTAATATGCAAAAATGCATCTAAATAACTTAAATAAGTTCTTCTCGCACTGCAGTGCGGCGTGGTGCGCATTGTACAATGAAAGGCATAAATATGAGGGCTGTGAAAGTTCAATAACGCGAACATATTTAACGTGAAAAGGAGGAATAATATGCAAAGGAACGTTATAATATGGGAAATATGTACGCGTATAAATAACTTAACGGGCATGTTAAATTATGACATTTGCTTTGTGACGCGCATCTCAGCTTTCGCGCTATGTTACAACTTACATACATTGAAAGCGATGCGATGGGGGCTGTAATGGGGCGGGAGAGGGCTTTGAAAATGATGCGATATGTGTGCAGTGTGTGCGAGGAAATGCACGTCAAAGGTAAAGGGATTTAAGATTAAATGGTTTCCCATACATGATGTGCATGCAAATATTGCACAATAGTTGTAAAAAAGGTCAAAAACATTTTATATTAAAAATAAAATAAAAATGAGATGTCAGTATGGTAAAGGAGAACACATTATGAGTAATTAAGACCGCAAAAGGATTAGAGGTAAATCATGACGTGAAGTGGAAATATATGTTTCATAGTGTTTATTTTATTTTAAAATGAGGCACAGACGATAAATAAATAAATACACTTACATTCAAGAATTAATTTAAATGCATCATTTGTTTTATAATTAAAAATGTCCTTATTTGTTTTAAATCGTTTTGTGTAATAAATTTTTAAGGACAAACATTTGACATGATTATTTACTTAAATGAGAGCACATTTCAATATTTTGAAGGGACAATATTAATGGTCCTAAAATAATTTAACATTGTTTACGTGATCCTTTTTGGGTGCTCCAGATGCGGGCCACCACATAGTAAAATTGATAAAAACAAACAAGAAACATTCAAAATAAACACACAACTTTTTTTTATTATTGAATACAAACTTGTTGTAAAAATGTTTATTATTAAATAAAAAGGGTGGTTTAACATAATAACAATGTAAAAACAAACTGAAATGATTTATTGCCGCATAATGCCCATAAATAATCTACAGCTCTTGGTGTTGCATGGAGTAGTCCTGTTTAATAAAATCTGCCGCCTTTTCACCAATCATAATGGTAGCTGCCATCGCGCCACCACTCACAATATTCGGCATGATGCTGGCATCGGCTACACGCAAATTCTTAATGCCTTTCACTTTCAGCTTGTAATCAACCACCGCATTCTTATCTTCAGCCGGACCCATTTTAGCTGTGCCGCAGCCGTCATACATTGTCGATGTTACGGTTTTAGCATAACAGCCCCAGTAATCATCGCTGGCGTATTCAATTTCTTTGCAATGTGGCAGCGCTAATCGCAAAAGTTCACCTTCGTTTTCCATAAACATTTTGGTCGTTGCCAAATCAGCTTGGAATTTCATGCCACGTACCAGTGTGTCAATATCAGTTTGATCGTTGAGGAAATTTGATTCAATGTGTGGCAAGTCACTTGCTTCTTGACTCTTCAAAAGCACCTCTCCCCTCGATTTGGGATTCAACAGAACGACATACACAACAATGATGGTGGCATCTTTGTTGGCATCGAAAATGGAACGGCCAATGACACGATCCAATCCTAAAAGATTTAAGAAAAACTGAAGATCTGGTGCATTTTTACGGAACAACACATGATAAAATCCAACATCCGGGAATCCGGTTCCATTCACTGTATTCATGAATCCCACCAAATCGGACATGCCATGTGATGCAAGTGGACCCACTTTGTGTACAAGGTACGTGTACATTGTGTGCAGCAACTCCTCCATTTTCACCGGTTGTGACTTTGTTTTGTGAAACTTAAAGAACATTGGAATTGCAACGTGGTCCTGGAAATTTTTGCCCACCGCTGCATCAACTTTCACTGGAATTTTCATTTTTTTCAAATGGTCCGCCGGTCCAATGCCTGACACCATTAAAAGTTTTGGTGTTCCAACTGCACCTGCTGACACAATCACTTCCTTCTTCACTTTGACAGTAAATTCTTTGGTTCCATTGTAATTGAATCTAACACCAGTCACTTCATTGCTTTTATTAATCACAATCTCCTCAACCATCGCATGTTTAATGACTTGAATGTTGGTCCGGTTAATGGCACGCTCCAAAAATGTTTTCGCTGTACTTTGACGCAATCCATTGAAAATGGTTCCCTGAACTTGGGTGTATCCCAAAAAGTCTTCACCGTTGAAATTTGTTACACCGGCCGCACCCTTTTCACGGGCTGCTTCTAAAATCAAACGCGTCTGTGGTATCAAGCTTCTGAAATGATCCACCAACATGTAACCACTACGGCCGTGATATTTCATTTGTTTATCGTCATTAAATCCATTCACTTCCGATTTCATGAAATACGGCAACACATCATCGTAACCCCAGGTAGGATTTCCTTGCTCTTTCCACTGGTTGTAGTCTCTTGGGTTGCCACGCAGATACAGCATTCCGTTCATTGCGTGGGTGCCACCAATCATTTTTCCAGTTGGCCAGTAACATCCGTTTTTGATGCCGCGACATGATTTTTTATTTTTTTGGAAGCGCATGCCCCAGTCATATGGTGTGTACGGCATTGAGAGATACCATTGTGGAACCTAAACATTAATTGGTAATTAATCTAATTTTATTTTCTAAACCTTATTTTGAATTCAATTTAATAGTGAAAGATTTTAATCATTCTCAAATTTTAAATGAAGAACCTTATCCTATTTTACCTCTGATTCAATTGGAGGATCACCACCAGCTTCAAGAAGTAACACATTATATTTAGAATCTTCACTCAGACGTGTTGCAACTACTGATCCAGCAGTTCCAGCTCCAATCACCACAAAATCATACTCCGGAATTCCATCAGTAACCGCTGTTGGACCGTAATCCTTTGGCCAAAGCTCAGGTGGGGAGATTGTGCACTGTGTGACCAGAAGCGTTTGGATAAGCAACGTAAATAATTGATTGGCTGGACCAACGCTAGTCTCAGCACATGGATAGGTAAAATTTTCCATGGCCGCACTGACACTCCACTTTATTTTAAATTCACAAAAAATAAAACTTCACAATTTCGGATGAGTGGAACTGTTCACCACAAAAGCTGCACATTTACTGACCACCGGATTTGCAGCTACTCCTACAATTGGACTCACTGCTCGCGATAAGAATTGATTTTGCTGTCGTCAAGAGATGCATATTCCCAAAATTGATGTTACACGTAAGCGGCTGCGTGAGTTGTAACGCGGTGATTTGTAGCACCATCGCATGTGCATACATTTTAAATTGGATTAAAATTAACTACTTTTTAGCGTTATCATCATTTATTGCGTTATGGAAATAATAAACAATTTGTTTTTTTTCAATTCCATAAAAACGCATTCATTTTCAAGGCCACTTTAAAATAAAGTCGGCACTCTTCATATCAGCGAAGGTCATAAGTTAGAAGCTTCCAGCACGTTGAAAAGATAATGATGATTCACGATAATGAAATTGGTCCAGACTTTAGAGTGTTTTAATTATGCTTGTGGTTTGAATGATTTTTGATTATAATATCTTTATCGCTTTATCGCTGCATTTCATAACACAAATTGTAATTATAATTTTGATTCTGTATTGCTTGATCATTGTTTGATCACGCTCCCGGTCATTGCTTAAATATTAATGAACAATTAAATGTAATTAAACAATTTTTCCACAAATGAATCTTGAATCTATTGAGCTTTTATTTTCAAAAATAAATTGTGTAGGAAGTGGGAAATGGCTAGATTCAAAATATTTTCTTTAACAAATATTTTTATAAGATCACTTTTTAATTCCTTCAAAAGAAAATTGTTTTTCTAATCTTTGTGGAATACAATGAATGAACTTCAATTAATTCCACTCTGTTTGTGTGCTAATAGCACGGGAATCCCTAAACTGTTTGTGAGTCGGACCCTATCAGTTTATTAACGAGAAAAAACAGTAAACTATTATGTAATCTAAATGTTTTTTAATGTTTGCGATGCGAAATTCAGTTTGTGCCATTATGTTTGCAGTTTCTACGGAAGTAAGGCTACTAATGCTTTTGTTTTTAATTTTATATTCCTTTCCATAGGCACGCAAATTCTTTCAATTCGGCTCGACAAAAAAATGGGAAAGACATGATGTCTTTCATCGGAGGAAAATGAAAAAATTGAGGCCTTCAAAAATAAAAATCATTTTAATCGACAAATTTCTAAAACAAACAAACCCTTAATATATTATAATGGGAATTGTGGTAAACTAATGTTTTGAGGGCAAACCAAAATTGCAGAACAGCATAGAAAGGAGATTTTTAGCAAAAGTTCTTAAAATAAAATTAGTATACTTACCTATTTAACTTATAAAACAAAATTTTATTATCGTTAAAAGAAGTGTAATTAAAGTTAAGTACCTTCGAAGTAATGTGTCTTAAATCAAAGATATACAAATCAGAGAAAAATAAAATTATAGAAAAAACAGAACCTTACTTAGCAACTTCAAACCTAATTGAACTAATTGAATGTCGCACCGAGAACATTAAAAAATCATTATTATCTAACCCGTTATGTTAATTAGAACAAATATTTTCACATTTTTATTTTATTTTGTTATTTTACTTATAGTTCGGAGTTCGGTTTCATAAAAATTTTACGGTTTCCGTGTTATTAACAGAAAACGGAGTGGAATTAATTGAATTTCGTTCACTGTAGCACCATGAAAATAAAAAGTCTATTTAATACTTATGCTTTTTAAACACTTTAAATTAATTAGTTATTAAAAAAGCGCTTTGCAAAATTATAGGGGTGAAGCATTAGAGATTTATTAACACTTAAAACAGGCAAAAGTATTATGAAAAATCAAAAAAGGATATCACTTTAATCAGAATTGAAATTATTTTGTTTGAAGATATACATTTATACTCCTACGTTCACGCAGAGGGAAGTAACAAGTACAATTTGCACCACAATTTCATTTAAAAATTATGAATTTGTTTTATAAATATAATTTTTATGGTACAGTGTCAAAATGTAAAAATGCCTATATTTAAGTGTACACTTTTTATTCCAGAACTACCAACAAATTATAAAGTCAGAGGTGTAAAAGTCAGTCAACAGTGTATATCTTAATTAGGGTTGGACGCTTTGAAAAGGGCAGAATTTGGGCTTACATTTTTAAAAACATCAAAAATCTTGCCATCGACTATAAAAAACATCATACAGTCAAGAATCAACATTAAAAATTTATATTAAATTAATTTATGCAGCCTTAATTAAATGATCGACAGATCACGCAATTTTTCCTTGCGCAGGTCATGGATTGTAAATTAATTTCATTCAGAAATCTCACTTTAAAAATCTTCGTACGTCATAAAGTAACCATATGTATTTATAGATCTCAAGGTCATTCAAGCAGTCATTTAAATTTAAGCAGATTTAAATTAAACAAATTACAACACGTGATTCACAGATATAAGAACAGTTAACGTTTTTGTAATAAACTTTCCAAATGATCACATACAAGAAAATCGAGTGCGGCCCTGGTTGTCTTGCGTTCGATTGCGCAAGATCTGTACCAATGAGAGATCGCTGTTGGATGTGTCTCCGCCTAAATTCTGTGTGGTCCATTCCATCCATATTGATCTTAGCGTGAATATTTAGTCGATGATTATAATTCAAAGTGTATTGTTGCATGATCACAATGTTCCTTGAGATATCGTTTAAAAATAGTATGAACAACATCAATTGTTCCAAAGGAGTTAATAAATATTAATTGGCTTCATAGTTATTGAATTTTTATTGAAATTTAAAAGACTTACTTTAGTGTTAATACAAACTGTTAAAAATTAAATATTTTAACAAAAAAGTTTTCGAAAAAAAAAATGTTCAAAAGCACATTAAAAAATTCTTGTGAAACAGTGTCTGTGATTAGTTGTGAGTGAAATGTTTTTGTGGGCAAATGTATAATGTTTAGTTTAACTAATCAAAATTGATAAATGATTTAACATCAATTTTGAGATAATTTAAAGAAAAAAAAAAGTTTAAAATATCAAAAAAGTAAGACACACCAAGATGGACTACACAATGTTAAAAATGCGTGTAGCCCCAACACACCAGGATTCCATAAGTGATTTATCGGGAAATTATGCAAACGCAAAGAAACTACCAAGTGCGTCCAACAGCGACAGTGATCACCATCATGGATTGGAAAACACCATCACCACCGATCAGAAGCAGTACATCGCAGAAGTAGTGATCGACAAAAGTGATCCATCAACGTGTGTTCGACTCTCCTCTACGCGTGTAAACGAAACAAAAATCAAATTAAATTTCAGTGTTGATCGATTATTATCGAGCGATTGCAATCGATTAACCTCAATCAACGATAATTTTTCCACACCACACCAGCCCAACATCAGCAGCGTTGATCTCTGCGCAAACAAACTATCCACTGTTGCCTTCAATAATTGTACATCCAGTTGCTGTAATTTTGATTCAGCTCCAATCGGATCACATCTGTTGCAGTCCCACCATCTTCCTCCAAATGGTGGTGGTGGCAGCAGCATCAAGACTGTTGTCAGACCAATGCCAATGCGAATATTCAATTCCAATTGCAAATTACAAACGCCACAAAGCAGTAAGTCAAAAGCATTGTCGTGACAACGCCAATTTTCAGTTAATTTAGTCATTTTAAGATAGTAACTTAAACAACGCGTTAAATGCGCATGTGCGTGATATATACTCAAACACTCGTATAAAACCAAATGGAGCGATTAATTCATCCACATATCGTCCGTTTGTTTACAGAATTAAGGATATACGCTTGACATGTTTATGTATACAAAAGTGGAAGCGTTTCAGAATTGTAAGCGAAACAAGCCAAAAACAATTTGTCTCAACTTAAAAGTCGAAATATGTGTACTGTGCAGTGACGAGAACATTATCCACATGTTTATCATGTTATGATTATACTTATTAGATAGACAAGACCTCCGCTGTCGAGATGTTATGGATATATTTTCATTTAAACATTACTTTATCGATGGTAGGTGGTAGATGAAGTTTTATTATGATTATATTTCATGGGTTTTGTTTCTCACTTCTGTTGCTTATTAAATTTTTTTATTTAACAAAGAGGGTACATTTTGTTAATTTGGATTATGATGCTTACGAGTCATAAATTTGTAAAGGATATTTTTAGTTTTTTGTAATTTTATATAAATTAAATTGGTGGAAACTTAATTCTTTGTTAATTTAGTACATTCAAAAGATATTGTGATTGTATAAAATTTATCAAGTTCCGAACTCGGAATCAACTTAATTGCTAGCGGGCCATCGAGAATGTGTCTCCATGAGTTATTATAATTTAAATTTACATATTCTAGTTTAGCACGAAATTATATGAGTGAAATTTTTGGATCGGATTAATAGTCAGAGTTATTTTAATCCGTTTTCTTAAGCCATTTTAGGCGTATCTAAAACTATGAAGTGAAAATAACTAGAAACAGAAACAGATTCCAGGACATTTGCCACAGAAACAGAATCAACAACAGAATTTAAAATTATGTTGCAATTCAATTTACCGATAGAAAATGGACAACAGAACACAAAAACACTAGCCGAGTTTAAATTCTACTATTGATTATGTTTCTGTTGCAAATGTAAATCTGTTACTGCTTCTGTTTCCTGTCTAGTTCTTAACAGTTTATTGCTTGTTTAATGATACACTTTAATAATGGTAGAATAGGCAGAACTCTAAAATCTTTCTATTTAAAAAACTATTGTAAAAATTAATTCGTGGTAAAGTTTGGCCGTTATAACGAAACATTTAATGACGGACTGACGATTACCATTTTTCGTCACTTTTGCATATTTACTGAGTATTTAGACAGTGATTAAATCAACAGTGTTTTCCAAAAAATTCTGATTATGCGCAGAAATTCATTTTGACACCTGATGAAAGTTAAGTCGATGAGTCAAAAAAATTGGTCTAACTGATGTAGATTTAAATTTCGCGAATTAAATAAACGGATAAAACGATTTGCAACAAATTTTTCAAAGTATGTTGTGTTAATGAATGACAGTAATCCTTTTGCCAAATCAAATTATATTTCAAAAAAAAATTAAGTAATTTATTTTAAAAAAAGTTTGTAAACTTTTGTCACAACGACCTTTCCTTATAGTGAAATTTAAATAAATAATATAATCAAAAAAAAATTAGTTTAAAGAATATTTAAGTTTTTTTTCTAAATTATCCATGTAAATGATTTTACTTTGTTACGGAATCAGTTCGTGACATTTAATAAATCAAAAGCTCATAACCAATTTACTAAAATTTATCAAATAAAGAAAACTAAACTTAAAAGTCAAATGTCTAAGAAAAGTTTAATGAAAAACAAAATTTGAGCCTTGTGTTGTTAAAGGAATTGAACACAGTGTTAATTTCTCAAACATCTTCTACACAAGTCTTAATTTCAAGTAATTTAATGAAAAAGAATGAAAATGGTATCAAACACTAATCCATTTCGTGTGAAAAACATTATGAAATTAGTTACTCAGACTGCACCGTCTACAATTTAATGATACTCCAAATATTGAATAAAAACGCAAACCCATTAATTCCCTAATTAATGTGGCGGCATTTACGTACACAATTTCTAGAACAAGTTCGCAAAACAAATGATCTCCTGGCTCATCCACAAATCATCCGCATTTTCAATATGGGATGAGAAATAGGGGAAAATCGTATAACGAATAAATGCAGATAGTCTGACCGATTGAAGTGTTTATTAGTTGAGGCGACGGAATTTGTTTACACCATATCACATCGTCTTCCACTCGCATATAAGCACTCAAGACGAATATATACATACATTTTAACATGGTGCAAACCAACGAAAACCATACGCATGATCATTTTCACATATTATAGTCACTAATTATAAACAAGCGCATAATATGTTCCAACATGCAGTGTACATAAACATATAGTGGCGGAGAACGAGCGCATCAGGAAAATAAAGCGCTCCTCTGCCTGCTGCCGCTGGTGCGTTGATTCCGCCTCTCAAGTCTTAAGTCTTAAAAGATACATGTATTTATTCATTTGTGTGGTTTAAGGCAGCTTATTACACATACTCGAGTGTGTGTTCATTCTTGCCACCGGAGCCCATTATTGGCTTGTTTGCATCGCTTTAAATTAGTCATAAAACACGAGGGAACCGATTTATTTTTTTTTTTGTTAGCTCAATTAAGATGCTCACACCTTCTTCGGTTAATGAGATTTTTGTTTAGTTTCAGTTTATTGGTTTTCTTTGGCTTGCGTCTGCTTCGATATCGTCCATCGGGTAACGCGTTGGAATTGAACCCACTTCCTCTGGCCAGCGGCGAACAAATTATGAACATCGATTTAGCATGCACGTTAAATGTATGCAAATAAATAAATTGAAGAAAGAAAAAAAAAAGTGTGCGCGGGAGTAAAGTGCGATTAGCAATTTTCGGTTTGTTTGGCGCCGCCACGCCATCTCCACACTTTTATAAACTAATACGAATTTATTTAGATGATATGAGCGCGTTTCCTGCTGTTGCGAATTACACCGCGTGAATTGTTAAAATTTTAATCCTGAATTCAATAAACATTAATTGTTTCTCGTGTTCCTCCCAATTCTTTAACTAATTCCATCCGTTTCTAATTCAGCTTTATTTATGACTCCCGCACTAATTATTTTGACCATTCTGCAGACGCACAAGGTGCCTTAAAATACCCATTCGACTTATTTAAACATTATAGTTCACCTCAACGTGCGATAATCATCGTCCCCATTTATTTTTTCAAACTTCGCTCGGAATTTAAATTGGAATTTTTATTATGT
Source organism: Sylvicola cinctus (assembly GCA_963854165.1). Classification (NCBI taxonomy): domain Eukaryota; kingdom Metazoa; phylum Arthropoda; class Insecta; order Diptera; family Anisopodidae; genus Sylvicola; species Sylvicola cinctus. The sequence continues at coordinate 31,573,347 of OY974083.1, read as the reverse complement.
TCCTTTTAAATTAATCAAATAAACAAACAAAAAAATTGATAGTCAATTCAGTTGTGACGGTTGCAAAGTCAAGGCATTTACGGCCCACAATTTTTACAAGTAGCCATGGAATATAATATCGTCATTGGGAATATTTGTACCTCCCCAATACCAACTATAATTTATATTGTCTCTTTAGCTTTATTTCGGAATTTTTTTATTCGATCCCTCAATGCACAATATTCCACAAATAATATTTGACGGTGAGGGCAGGCTGCTTTATATTCTTCACACCGACTAACATTTTCATTGGTATACTAAATCGCGCCATAGCCTAATTTTCCGCGCATAAAACCAGAGTAAATATTTACCTAAAAAGAAATCATCAAAGAAAATTCATCTTAAGCATTCACGATCTATTTGGAATATTGAGACATACGAAATAGATTAAGAAGCCACATCAACTATAAGTGATTGTGGGGTTGGGGCGTCCCCCTCTTCCCACTCCTCCTGTAAAAAATATAAATTTAAAAGTGTTAACAAATTATAGAAGCAATAAATTCACATTTTCATTTTTCAGTTCCCCTCATGCATCAGCAATCGCTACAACAACAATTCCTCAAATACAATTTGCATCACCAGCAAAATGGGTGCTCAATGTTGTCGACACTGCATCAAAAGTCAAACACCCACAGACATCGATCGCCGTCGGTAGTTGTGGACTCCTCCAACTCGGCGTCTGCCATTAATTCAAATCATGTCAATTCAAAGAGAAAACGTTCGTGGTCACGCGCTGTCTTCAGTCAATTGCAACGCAAGGGATTGGAAATTCAATTCCAGATTCAGAAATATATTACGAAACCAGATCGCAGGAAATTGGCTGCGCGATTGGGATTATCCGATGCGCAGGTAAATAAAATCAATTTGGTTTTAGTTTGCATAATTTTAATGAATATAATTTTTCCTTTTTCCATATTCCAGGTGAAGGTGTGGTTCCAGAATCGACGCATGAAATGGAGACACACGCGTGAGCAGAAGGCGAACCAAAGCACTAAAGTACTGGTTAAAAGTGATTTGGATGAAGAGGCTATGAGTAAAAGCAGCAGCAGTGATGACGAGGAGATTGACGTGGTCGCAGAATAATGAGGAACCAATTGAAACGCATTAAAATCTTGATTCTCGAGGAATTGTTTAACTTGTTTATTTTGATTTTTGATGAACATTTCAACATGATATAATATTTTTATTGTATAGACCTTTAAATTGGTGAAACATTGAATTTTACATAAAATTTGATATTATAGTTAGTACCCTTAAGTTGGTCAATTATTTGAATGAATAAATATATGGTTTGAGCTTTATTCCGCATACGATGAGATTAAAGAACGCGGGGAAATTAAATCATCATCTTCGTCATTTTCTTCGGTGAGGTCCTCAGGTTCGCCCATAGCATGAACAAACTCGTAAAAATCAATGCGGCCATCACCATCCACATCCACCTCCTTGATCATATCTTCAACTATAAAGTGTATTCATTAAAATGGAATTAATTTTAAATAAGTAAAATTGTATTACTCTCATCTTCATCCAAATCTTCACCCAAACACTGCAGTACCGCACGCAAATCCGACGCTGTAATGTAACCTCGATTGTGCTTATCAAACACACGAAAAGCATCACGCAGCTCGCGCTCCTCCTGATCAGCAGACGTCTCAGCTGTGGTGTTTGTCATGTTCGACATAATGTCCACAAACTCCTCAAAGCTCACATTTCCATCACCATCCACATCAATCTCTTGCAGCATTTCCTGTAACTCCTCGACGCGTGCAAATTGTCCCAATGAACGCATCACACTGCCAAGCTCCTCCTTTGTAATGGAGCCATCGCCGTCTTTATCAAACAACCTAAATGCTTCCCGAAATTCTTTCATCTCATTCTTAGAGATGATGCGGCGTGAAATGTGATCCTGTTGCAGCTTGCGACTGGAGCTGAAGAACACACCGTCCGAGCTAGACTCTGAGCTACGCAACACTGGCGTCTGCAAGTCCATGCTGACGTTAGCTGACAATGGTCGGCTTGTGATGCTTTGGAGGGATGGTGCCTCCGTTAAGGTGGGAGACATATCCCTGTCTGGGGAATTGCGACGTGTCTGTAAATCATATTGTTGTAAGAATTATGTCGGTTTAACAATCTTGCGGGTCAGAAATAACGCGATTACCATTAGATGCCGCAAATCTTTAGTGAATGTGAATGCAGTGACTAAATTGTTCACCGCTGAAAATATTTTTCCTTCCAACGTGATGGCGTTTTGATTGGATTTTCACTTAAGTAATGGCACTATTGTGACAATGCAGGTGCCGGGCATAAGATGATGATGTTTGCCGCTGTTGGGGAGAATAATAAATGGAATGTAAATAAAATTTAATATTTTTGTGTGTGAAAAGAATTTGCAACAGAAGAAATCAAAGATTTTTTCAAAAACGAAATCAAAATAAATAAATTAGATTTAGTGTCAATTCACTATAATCAGTCAGGAAGAAAACTTGCAATCTGTAATGCATCTCATGATTGTCTGACCTTGCGCAAATGCGATGACTGGGAAATGTCGGTGAAAATCCAAATGAAAGAAAAACGTTTTCGCATTTAAATTAAAGTATGTGCCTATAGAGAAAAAATGTTTGAAATTATTTTGAAAATAAAACATTGAAAGGACAAGTGTCCCACATCCATTAAAGATTCCTTTTCTTCTTAATTGCATCTGATTTCCAATAAAAAAGCACTTATCATTTAGCTTTCATTTTAATATCATTACACTCAATAACATTACATTCAATAATCACAGTGCAAATCAAAAATCAATCAATCATAAAGCTTTAAAGTTCAAACTAAAAATTAAAGTCCGTAGCAAGGAAAAAGATGACATTTAAATCAAAGAGTTTCTTATAAATTGTTGTACTTACGGAATTCACAACCGCAATTAAAAATGCACTTTAATTCCAACAATTTTTGCTGCAAGTTTTGATAAAATCAAATTTGTGGAACACTTGAAAAAGGTTCAACGACTAGATACCTTGAAATGCAAATGTGAACTGTTCCCAATTTGGTGGTAATGCCAGCATTAAATCATGAGAGTATCATAGGTGATAGCTGGATTGTGGGAGTGCATGCGCATCAATAAATTGTGCCCTCTCTGTAGAGAAACATCGCGCATAGTGTCCCTTTTGAGCCAGGAGTGTACGATCTCAAAAAAAAACCTTAATACTGTCATACAGGATGTGCATTTTTATCGATTTACGACCACACGAGTTTATTATCAGCTGATTGTGGTAAACAATGGCATTTATTTTAAACCTGTTCGCTTATACTCGAATGTTTAACAATAACAAGCTTTGTGGTTAAAAATTTGCATCTCTCAATTTTTTAAACTAAATTTACTTTATCTTTGATTATCGTTCTTTATGTAATTACGTACTTGAGAATAAGTTCAATCACTTAAATATGGTTTAAAATTATTTAAACCAAATTGCAACTAAATAATAAACGAACAATAATAATTTATAAATTAGAAAAGCACATTGCAATGAAATGCACAATGCCATTGCATATATTACGGCGTAGTCATGTTATAATTAATGTAAGAAATTAATTTTGTTTCCTTTTCTTTATAAATATGGATTGATTTAATAAAATGAGCTAAGAAACAATGAATGGCAAAATAATAAATAAATCTTGGGCATTTTTGCAAACAGAAACTCTTTAATTAAAACAACAATAATTGTTGAACATTTTGCACCCCAATAATACTTGTGCAACGTATGAAATCGTTCAACTTGAATGAATCCATACAACAGCACAGCGACAAACAAAGTCATTCGTTTTTGAAATAAACTACTTTTAGGCGATTGACATTAGAAACAATAATCACACAACATAGTTGAAAGTACTCATTTTTACACAAGGTGGTGCACAAGTTTTGGACAAAAATAAATTATATCGCATCATGAAATGTAATTGTTTATTGGTAAATTTCCTTTTGTATAATTAATAACTAATTAATAACGTTTTATAAAAAATTGGTATCATTATTGTTTTTGTAATAATTAAACTTAATATTGATAAAAATAAAATGGAATAAAATGTAGAGTTCATCTAGATAGATAGGCTGCACTTAGACCACGCTTAACGTCCTGGAAAGTGGGAAGACCATTAAACGAAATGCGACATAATATAATACTATAGGTTCGTGCAAGCTCAATGCATAACGGAATATTGTTGTCAAACCAATGTAACTATAATATTTTACGACTGATGATATAATTTCTTAAATAGTATCCACACAGCATCTCCTTAAAAATTGCTGTTCATAATGCGAAGTTAATAATTTTCAAGATTAAATGCACTATTAGACCTCTTTTGGACACTTTCTGCACTCAGTCCTAAAGAATTCCAAATATCATGGATTTTTCAAGATATTTTAAACAATATGCTTTATTCGATTATGCGTTCTTAAGACACAACATGTTGTTTTAAAAAGCGGATTAATATATTTCATATACATAAAATTGCAACGTGCGGGTGTTCGTAGTTCTTCCCATCCTAATCTGCTCGACCGATTTGGATAATTTCCTAAAATCGATTTCCGCAATCACTTTTAGAATTAGTGAATTTTCGCGGTTTTCGCGGTTCATTTTTGCGTAACATAATGCCCATTTTGCTTTCAGAATGTTAACATAACAAATGCGTGTGTTAAATTTCGTAGCGATCTTAACGCCAGTTCTAGCGTGATTGATTCCTAATCATATATTCATACATACACGGTCATTTAGATTTTAGTATACATATACATGCTATAGATTTTATTATCCATCAAAATATTAATTTGAAAACTGAAAGATTCCATTATTATTTATGTCATTTATTTTCCATGATAGACTGCAGCATAATTATTAATCAAAAAAAAATTATTGTTTTAAATAAATTTTAAAGTAAAACTTGATGATTCAAACTTTGGGATAAAACTAAAATTAAAATACGTAACGTGGGGTTACCAAAAAAATGATTATTTTTCAGTTTATTCCACTTGATAATTTGTTATGTACGCATTGCTGGTTTATACCCCAAAATTGTTTTCTGTAAACTTTCCCACTCCCTCAGCAGTCCAGAATACTTTACTTTATCGTAAATGCGTGGAACTTTTATACATAAAAAATATTGTTGTGTTACATTCTTGAATTGAATTTTACCGACGGTACTGCAAAAATGTTTGACTCCTTATCGTCGCAAATTGGGTGCGGATAGTAGACATAGGACATACAATTTGGTTAACCTTGCCAAATGCTATATAGTTGTTAAATAGCTGTACAAAATTAGTTAATTAAAAAATCCAACTCAAAAAATGTTATGTAATTATGTACAAAAAGGACGAGACATCGTGGGTGGATTATTAGAGAAATGAAAAAGGATTTAAAATGTATTTAAGGGAGAAGTAACAACACCTGAAATGCAAAAACGATTTTTTTCCCAATAATATTTACCTATTATATTATATAGACTAAAATTTCCTCTTGCTATAATAGTAAAAAAAAATCTATAAAAAAAAAAATTAAATTTCTGAAATAAATATTATAAAAATAATAAAAAAGCATGATTTTATGTTTTATAAAATAGTAAGTATTTGTATTCATTATTGAAATAAAAACTATGTACACCTAATTGGGTGTGCACAATTAAGTTTGTCCTTTATGTAACAAACTTTAAAATAAACATAATTATATGTAATATGGAGTAATTTACATGGTTTTAATTATATACACAATTAATATAAGTAACAATACATTTTCTATGAAACAGAAAAAAAAATCAACTAGGTACATATCTAATTATTCAAAAAACACATAAAATATTTTATTGCGTATAACTTAAACGTTAAATTGAAATTCAATGATTATAAACCATTCTAATTGTACTACATTGTTTGTATACATTATGTATTTGTTAAATTATTAAACAAAGCCATTTAATTGTAATTTTATAAACATTCAAATTTTTATATCTAACAATTGCCTATCTACTAATTGATTATTTGATTTCACAGTTTAACTTCAAATTATGCATAACAATGTGTTTTGTATTTTGCTTAATTCTAGGTACAATATTTAATCGTAAAATATTTGTGTGTAATTAACACAATAGGTAGGTACAATATAATTAAAATATGTTTCATTTTTATTTTAGAAAAAAATTATTTAACTTCTATATTGGCACTTGTTGTCAAAGGCACATTGATTAATTGAACTCTGAGATAAATTCTTTGATTGATTTACAGTACATTCCCCCTTCTAATTACTTAAATGTTTAAATTTTCATTGTTACATTTATAATAAGAGCAGTGATGGAAGATACATGAATTTTAATGAGCAAACTATATTTCAATACAATTGTCTTTAAATGTTAAATTAAAGACACTGTGAGGGGTGGAAAAATTGTCACACCCCCCGTTTGGAAGACAGGATCTTTGCTATTTGTTTATTGGTAGTCAGCTCATTTTGTTAATGAAAAAATAAAAAACAAGGGTGAAGTACAAAGTAAACTTTATGGCTTCATACTTTGATTATTTTTTCAGTTGATCAAATTTCAAAGAAGCTTGGTAGTTATGGCACCTGTTTGTCTACGTCGTCAATACGTTTCGGAAATACAAATTCTAAACATACTTAAAAAAGGCACGTTACGTTTTTTAATCCAAATAAGTCACCCCACTATTGCCTTCCAGCGACAATTTCAATTATTCATTAACTTAATTGCACATTGAACATAATCATTTGAAATAACAGAACACCTGTGCTCGACTATTAAGAATACATTAAACGATTAAGCCGTGACCATTTAGATTCCCATTCAAGGAATACCTGATTTGAATAATATTTATGTTCGCCGTATTCGTGTTCTTTGATTTCAACTTTTTTTTAATTTGTTTTTTTAATGAATTGTATTGATGAATGTTTGAACTATTGTTGTGGGATTCCATTTTAAAAATGTAGTTATTTCACGTTAAAACTAATTATTTACAGTTATTTTTGAATCTGATTAATAAACCCAATATCACAATCCCCAAATATTTATGATCACTCATCAATGAGCTTCCCATTTCTATTCTTACATAATATATATTATACTTTATTATAATCAATGAAAAACCAACCGTTGTTGTTGCTCCATTTCCCGTCGGTGAACACTGTACGCATCCTCATCACCGTGACAAAGCCCATCCGAATAGTAGCTTTCATAGGGCTGCATCTTAAAGTCCACACTGTACATCATATTGCTAATACCATTGTGATGCGATGGCGACTGCGGATCAGACGACTCACAACCGGATCCATAGGCAGACGATGATGACGACGACGATGATGACGATGATGATATACTTGGTGATGCAGATGACGATCGCGCACTGCCATATCCGGATACAGGTGACGCTGGCATTTGCCACCGGTTGTATGTGACGGCCACATTATCCAACATCGGCGAACACATCTGTAGGGGTGGTGGCGATAAACTGGAGTAACCCGTTTGCGATAGCGGTGAGGTGAGCTCGTGCAAATTATTGGCTGTAGTTGTATCGCCACCGAGACAACAACATGATGGATGATTACTCCAGATAATGGGGTCACGCTGCTCGTTTTTTGACGACACGTTTTTTTTGCTGCCATCGTCGTGTTCATCATTAATTTCCTCATCGGTGTCCTCATCCCCATTGCTGGGCAGATAGGGCTTGAACAGTTTTACCGGTTTTGGTGCGAGGTTGTCATTAATTATTGCTGCCATTGGTTGTTTCTTATTGTTATTGTGACTGCTGCAACAGTAGGCGTGATTTTCGGGCGTCATTTCATCGGCTTTACGCTTGTGGCAACTCAAATCAATAACATTGGGATCGGTGGTTGTTATTGTTGTTGTTGTTGGTGTTGCAGGAGTGGAAGCCACGGCATTAGCGCACTCATTTTGGCGGTACTGCAAATTGCTGCACATTTTATTGCGACTACTGCCAACATTCAACCAAAAGCTGCAAGCACCACTGGGCGATGGAATGCGTTCATCATCCATTTCGTTGCGTTTGCGCCACTTGAGCGTTAAATCAATTGGATTCTCATAAAAGTAGATGCCGCAATGATTGTGTGGTTGTTGTTGTTGGTGGTGGTGTTGCTGTGTGCTACAATAGTCGACGCCTCTGCTTGCTGTTAATCGGTTTTCAGAGTCTCCATGCCGCGCGCCCGCATACCCGCTCACATCATGATGGGGCGAACAACTCAGACTTGTTGACGACGATTGTGTAGCAGAGGAGAACGCTTCGTTTGCTGGCGATTGAAGTGAAACAGGTGCATGTGTGGTGTCGTGCATCAAAACGGGATAGGTGGTCGATAGAAAACCAGTGGTGGAGCAATTATTGTTGTTGTTGCTGCTGTTGCTGCTATGAATTACACCGGATGGATATCGATGGTTATAGTCAATTAATGGTGTTGCAGATTTTGGAGAATATGCATTCATTGCATTGTTGTTATTGTTGCTGCTGCTGTTGTTCCCATCCAAGGGCATAATGACGTAATTGTCATGCATTGATGGTGATGGCGCCTTGTACTGATGCAAAATGTTGTTGCTCTTGGGCATGCACTGTGGTGGCATAATTGGGGACGCTGTCGTATTCGCCGACGGCTTCGACAAATTCATGCTACAATGTTCCATTGAAACGGAAACAACTGGAGTTGGGTGGGGTAGTTGGGCACTGTTGTTATTGCACAACATATTTTGAAGAATATTTTTGTTGTTGTTGTTGCTGTTGAGCACTGAGGTACGCAAATTGGTTTCACATTGCAGCCACTTTTGAATTTGTCGCCGATGTATTCCGTATTTGCGTGCCGTCGCTCTCTGATTGCCCTTGCAATCGTTGTCATTGCGGTATGAGTCCAGCACTTGTAGCTTAAATTGGGGTGTGAAGATTCGCCGAGAACCCATTTTAGTGGAGGCGGCTGCATTGGGGGAGGAGGATGAGGAGCAGGCGATGGAGGAAGCGACGGATGATGGAATTGTGGTGACTGCTGACATGCTGGTATTGTTGCTAGAAACGCAGTTAATTGGCACTTGGTGTGAGCCATTAATGACCGCACTAGCAATGCTATTATTGTTCAAGTTCATACTGTCATTCATTTCGGACCGCTGAGGTCTCATATTAATAAGGCCTTTCATATTATTTGCGGGATTACACTCAATTATTTCATGTTTAATGAATTGATTGCTTTTATGCATTTCCATTGTATTTATTTAAAGTAATCTTAAATTGTTTTAAATATTTTTTAAACTTTAAAACACTGCACTGGTTTTAAAAATGTAAGACGATTTAATTCTTTTGCCACACGCGCTTTAAGAAACACATTTCAAATTGCACAGAGACGTAAATCCATAAATCAAATCAACTTTTTAACTTTGTGAATGTTTTTTTTTCTTACACAATTTCTTGTTTTAAATGATTAAAAATTGCAGCCAAAAATGATTAAAACATATTACGTGGCAAATTTAACACAATTAATTTCAATAAAACTCAGTTATTTAATTGAATAAATATTACTTTTGTTAACAACACAAAAAATTAAAGTTGAAAGCAAAAAAAAACTTATAGAGGCGTTGAAAAAGTCTCGCTCAACTCAACAACTGTTTTACGCGTTGGACCTCATTCTGATTTCTGACTACTTGAACGTTTATAATCTCCTCGCGCTGTTCGACCGACTATACATTTTGTGGCAACTCACACACACACTGCAACGCAACAAAACATGCCAACGTGTGTACGATATATCGACAATGATTTACACACATCCATTTGCGCCTCCACCTTGCCGTGAAATGCCATAAAGCGCCACCTTACCTTATCCCACTTGCAATGATTCCCACATAATTTAAATGCTGCTCACACCCATTGCAGTAGTGTGCATGCATGCATCTATATGATATAGTTATATTCTGCTGACGGAGCTCACAGCTCGCAACAAATATGTGACATATACGTAGGTATGTAGGAGCGTGTTATGGCGAGCCGCGAGCGGACTCCGTATACATGGCAGACAAAGTGGCTGCTCCGGCTCAACATGTCGGTATGCGTACTTATGAGGCGCACACATTGGGACTGCGTGTACAAACATACCCGATCTCAATATGTATTAATTTATAATCTGGTTATGCTTTCCTCACGTATGCCAGTTATACGACTTTTATGTATTTTTTACTTCGTTTTTTTTTCATTTATTGAAAATCAAAATAAAAGTAAAATGTGTGCACGTTTACATGTGTGCGATGTTTTTCTTGAATTTCTACATACATGCATGATTCAAATACCAAAGTCTCATATATTTACACTGTAGAAGCGATGAGGCAAGAGAAAAGAGGGTCTAAAAGATATTTTATGTTAAATTATTCCACATGCCGCCTTATAGAGATATTGCCGGGACTTTAGAGACGTGGGGTACGCGGGGTAGAACAAACGAACCGATTTTTTTTCCCCATTTCATTTATAATTTGTAACCAATATGTGTGAGTGGAGTGAACGTACTTATACTACCATGAGTATTAGTCTCATGTCGCCAGAATTTACACAATATATATCTGGTCACAATTGCTCACCATGCTCATTGCTCAAGCTGTAAAAATAAAAAAACATTTATTTAATAATGGGTGTTGTGGCTTTGATATTCATTCAACTTGATCTCGCACATACCTACAGGAGTTTAAAACAACTCAACCCATACCCTCATAAATATTGAATCATCAATATGTGTGATCATCAGTGCAAGCGTGTATAAATGATGTGGGCAACAACACATGTTCATGCACAATTCAACCCACAATTTAACTGTGGACAGCGGATGCGAGATGCATTCATAGCTCTTGACAGAAGCGTGAAAAGGATGCAACTACATGACAATATAAGTATTATGAGAATTGTGTAATTTTGTAAAATTTCTATTAAAAATTGTTCAATATAATATTTAATAATTTAAGCGTTTACATTTATTGTTCCGTGTGGATTTAATTAAAAAAAAAAAAACCCAATAAATTTTTGACTTGTACAATTGATGCAACTAATGGCTTTGTTAAATATTTTTCAAATGCTAAACTAGGAGTCCTATTATAAAAGTCCCTATAAGAATTCATCATTAAACTTGAACCATGACTTTTGAGTCATCTACGCTTCCCTTTATAGCTACTTTATAAACTATAGGCATTACCAGTTACCACTTTGCAGTAATAACAAAATCATTGTCACAATTAAATTAGCACACCCAACTCAATGGGAATGGCAACAAAAAAAGTAAAAAAAAAACAGTACAACAACAATACTCAAGTGGCTGACTATAAAAGTGATTCCATTATCATTGTAATTATAAATTGTTATTTAATGGCGCGCTGTTTAACAAAGAACAACGTACGCACACACTTGTTTCACACAACCAATAATACATATAATTAATATAATAAATTGCGGCCTGTGCGCCTAAAGAATTGCCTGCAACTTAACGATCATATTATTCACATTCACACAAATGTACGCATTAATGTGTTGGTAGTGCGCATATTTATGTAACTTTATTTCTGCCTGTTGGATTGTGTGCGTGTGTGTTTGTCGATGATTCGGCAACATGGCGCCCGAGCCCGACCGACGTAGACAGATTGTCGCCACCGCGAGCTTGTACAACGTGTACGTACCAGACATCATGGTGGCTACTCAGGCTAGAACGTGTGCACATAATATATGTGTATACAAAATACGTAGTAATATTAAATATCATCGAGTGGCGTGAGCATACAAACACATATATTGTGTTTGGAGTTGGATACATGGATGGATGAATTGTGTGCAGCAGGGCGAGGGCATTGGGCAGTATAAATGGAAAATATGCAAAATATAATATTGCGTCCTATATGTTTATATATTTCAACTTTTACATTTTCCGCGCATATTTCAATAGGTTTAATGTGGCGATAATATTTAAATTATGGTACGTATTTGCTAAACATATTAATGGTAAGCGCATGCGCGAGAAGATCAATTTTAATCACATATTTTGGACATATCGGAAGATGTATGCTAATTTTTACGTCTCGTCTCCCCGCTTTTATTGCTTGATTTAATTTAACTGAACATGTAAATGTATTGGTACGTTGGTACACATTTGATAATCAAAACTGGTTACTGGCTGGTTTTTTTTAATTTACTTGAAAAACAACGGTTCTCTTAATTATTATTGTGAATGAGTTGCAACAAGGATTACACAAACGTATAATGACTGCAGTGTAATTACAGTAACTGATAATTTGAGTGCATAGTCCGTCAGCATAACATTCATTCATTGATTATGGGTGGAAGTTACAACGCTTCAGGATTACATGCCTAGGTAATGGGATTTAATGACTAGTTAATAGTTGCTATTAAGAAGTGAGCCAATATAGCCTCTACATGCCGAACTATCTATATACACACAAAGTTAATGATGGGCAATAAAAACATCGCGTGTCCGAATTCAATTCAAAATGGCCTTGATCTTGTCTTTGAGAATTTTTTGAGCAGATAGCTACACCTAAATAGGAATTCGTATATAACCTATAAAAAGTTACACAATATGGTACAAAACCAATTCGATCCGAAGCCATTTTTTTCCAGCCAACACTTGGCCGGTTCTTAAAAATTGTTGTCAAGTGAGATCTTGAAATCAAAAGATCTTTCTACATGGTCCTAAAAAGAACAAATGGAATAAAACCTACTAGAACACACCAGTGCTGTGTGATATGTTAAAAAGTTAATGTGACTGCGTTGCGCGTTGAGACCAAATAACTATCAGCCGGTATTTCTAGGGATTCCTGCGCATACATACATATATTGAAAGCGGCATAGTATGTAGTTATATTTCAGCAGCGCGCATGATGATGATCTTTTTCAATAGCTCGGGCATCACAGCTCGATCCTCTTTTCTCATGCTTGTTTGGCCAAAAGAAATGAAGGGGAGAAAAAAAAAATACAAAGGCGTTATAAGTTCAAATGGCTCCGCTGTGTCTTGTCTTGCCACTTGCCACTTTTTCCGCTTTATAACGTTGTGGGCTGAATTCTTCATATTACATATGTAGGTAGGTATGTATAGAGGAGAACTCGTTAGGCGCGGACATATATCATTGTACCTATAAAATATATGTGGCTGTAGCTTTTTAAAATTATACTGCGCATACTCGACGCGCATATACTTAATATATGTGGCATGAAAGCGTGCGTGAGGTGTGAAGGAAAAACAAAGACCAGTTTTTTTTTTCTGGTCAGTCCCAAATTGTTAAATCGCGCAGCAGCATACACACGTTAATTTCAACCAAATACTCAAATCTTTAAATATTTATGCATCAACCTATAAAGTATGAAGACTTGGGTTAACTTAAGTGTGAATCGGTAAATTGGCACGTAAACTTAATAGGTATTATGCTTTAGAGTTTAGGTAATATAACAGCTATTAAATATTTATTACAAATTCTTTGTGGGAAATGATGCATTGCATTGCGCAGACTGTAAAAATGTGCATTCCTACAAATATGAGTCAATTGTTGGGACAAAAGATTATTTTCTGAGATCATAGAGAACTAAATGAAATAAATAGTCAACTAATTATAGTTGTAGAGGTGTATCAAGCTACTATTTACTAATTAGTACACGAAGCTTGTAGTGCTTATAATTGCAACAACAATACGGCAGCGGGAATGCACTTTGGGAGTAGTTAATACGCAGGCGCTAGAGCTGTTGCATTCAAGGCTTAAGTTAAGCCTGCAGGCGGACGCGTGACGCTATATATACAATAATATACGTATATAAAAAAATTGCCTTATGATCGAGAGCTGTAAAGTCACATAGAATATTATGTTTTTTTAATACGTGTGTATATTGTTTTGTAACAGCCAGAAAAACGTTGAAGCCCACACAAATCTTAGTTCTCTTTTTGCAAGGCATTTGGGATTCTTAAATTTTTTTATTTTATTTTTTGAGAACTCGAATATATGTATTATGTTAAAAAACAAAATAAAAAACGTAAAGAGCCACAGCGTATAGTGCGGCCTTTATCTGTGCCGCGTGTGTGTGTGTGTGTGTGTAAAGGCGCGTATAAAAGAATATTAACTATAAGAAGCGCGCGGTTAGCGCGCGGACAGAGAAAAAGTTCTCAGAAAAAGCCATGTCAAAGCAAACGAGTTAAAAATATACAACGAACGTGAATGTACAAAAAGAAAAATAGTTATATTTCTTGGGAATGATACGTACACTGAACGTTATAAGATTTTAAACTTACGACGCGTTTGCGACTTAGTACGTCGTGCCATGCACGTATATGTACACTTACTATACTACGTTAGGTATATACGATCGTATGTGTTCCGTTTTTCAGACGCCATGAGTCGCCATGGAGTCTACGGAAAATTTTAAGGCGATCGCACACAAATTCTATATCAACGTGCACAATATATATAATATGTTTGTTTACTCGTGCAAGCGTACGTATGTTTCCTCTACATAATATAATTTTTGTGATTTTTCATTTTTTCCCTCATTTCCTCAGCCGTAAAGTAAAAGGTACACTTTTAGTAAGAGTACGTGCCGATTAGAGATTATTCACATTTGTACTGTATATAGTTTATATTTCACCAGATGTGTGATTTTATTTGTCTTTGCCTATTAACTATATTATGTGCAAGTAACTGAGAGTAGTTGTCTTTAAACACGCGCTTCTGATCTTTATGCAAACAATAAAATGGGGCGAGTATAAGATTTACCTGCAAGACAGCGGCTACTACACCTGTATTTCACGCTCTTGACGCAATTATATTTATTTACAAAACAATTGAGTTTTGAACGGACAATCAATAATATTCATCTTCTTATTGTAGGTACAAATATAAAATATTTACTTAAAAGATACTTATAACATTTACTATTTATGTAACCTCTTTGCATATTTCCGGTGAACTTATTACGATTCTTATTAAAATTATTAAATACTGCCAATGGTTTTCAAATAATTTAAATTTCTGTAGAATTGATCGTGGTTAGATTCCAAGGTCTATTTTCTAATAATAATTATTATGACCTTGAAATATTTTGAAAACAAATTAAAAACCCTAAATTTGTGGGCAAATATTTTAAATTATTTAAAATATAAATTGTCATAAAAAACGTTACAGATGTGTAGAATATTTAAAAAAAATAGTTTGACCTTGTTGTTATCACTATATCTCGAAAACTGCTTGACTGATGAATTTTTTAAATAAAATATTAAATTTCTTCATGGTCAGATGCTTTGCCAAGGTTTATATGTCAAGTTATTTATATTTGCGCTAAGTTAAAAGTCTTAAAACATTCTTCCTCACATTATTATAGCCTTTGTTATGATATAAAAATTAAAAACTCAAACCTTGAGTAAGGAAAATAATTTTAAAGCTTTTTGCTTTAGGGTATATGTATTACGGTGCTCTACATTATTGCTAATCACAACAAAAGGAAGATTTTTGGACAGAAAATTCAAGGTCAAAATTTAAAAAATTCAAAGTTACAATTTTCTTATCTCATATAAACGTTACTACATTGTAGTTTATCTGCAGTTGCACATAAATTCACACCTCGCCCTCCCTTTTATGCAGTTTTTTTAAGCTCACTTAACGAGTTTATTCATTATGAAAATATCTTTAATAAATCGTAGAATTGTGTATTGATCCGTTACCTTAATAAAATAAAATTTCATTCTCAATGTATTAACTCAATTAACAAGTTGATACAAATTCCCTTATCCTAAATATAACCATTTCTGAGATATAAAAAAAAGTTAAAAGTATTTCAGGTCGCACACCCCCTAACATTTCTGAGAAAAAAATTTTGGCATCAGGATCTGAAAACGAATTTCTGGCTCAGTAACTAAATGCAGGTCTGCAAACAATAAAGGAAAAATATTTATTTATAAAATTAAAACAATTTGATGTTTTTGAATATGTATTTATTTTTTGCAGCAAAAACTATTTCATTATTTAATTGTAATTTCGTGACATTGGTGCATTTAAATTTTAATCTACAAACCAACAGTAAACATTTCTATAAACGTAATTTGCTAAGCAGCTGATGAATATGACTAATCACTGTTCACCGTGCAATGTGCATCGCACTGCAGCAAAATGTGATTATGTGTTCTTTACTGCATCTAATTAATTTACACAGTATATTATTATAATTAGAATTAAAAACATAAAAGTCGTAAGTCGTAACTCGTTACTCGCTTATAATGCAGCAGTGCAATCTCATACGAGTACGCCACATTATATAAAAGTGTACCTTTCTTTGCTACAAAACACAAAAGTGAAATGAAAACTCTGGCAGACTGAACGGCACCAAGCGTTGCGTATGTGTTCAACTGAATGCTTGTGGGTGTGCAACTTGAACCATAATACGTGTACGTACACACACCAAAAATTATACGGCTGAATGCATTTAATGCATAGCAACACATGCTATGTGATATGCTGCATTTTATGAATCATTTTATTTGAAATTTTGGGTTATTTTAAAGTTCTTAAAGAACCTATTGCAGAAAGAGATGTACCTGCATTGGACTGCGCCATCCATTATAATATTTATATAATAAAAAATAATTTGTAGATGTATTAGTTTAGAAACTATAGAATTTTAAAGAAAAAAAAAACAAGACAATTCGTTGCAACCATGATATATAAGAAGAGTGGCGATTAGTTATGCTCTTAACTTGCTGGCCCTTGGTCGACAAAATGCACACAATATGATATTCCATGTAATCCACAGTCCATACATATACTTGAATCCCTTTTGTGTGCATATGTGTGTATTTTTAATTCAGAATTCATACTTCAAAGGGCTTCTTCCCGTCCATTCTGCTTCCTTTTCAATTCTCTCACAATATATATATAATATATAGTTAATGCAATGCATTATGGAGAAGCAGTTCTTGTGGCTTTTGTGCCGATTGAGCCAAGTCCCAAAGCCCTTAGCAAACATCCCATATATGGCCTATGTATACATATAATAGCTGCATATGCACACCGCACCATTAAATACACGAAGTCGTACATTATTACATACCTTTTGCGTTTCTATGTTTGTTTTGTTCCAACAATTCCAACACACATGCATGTTCATTTGAAGCGAAGGAATTTCATCATTAAAAATAACACAAAGCGAACACATAAATGATAAAAAAATGAAAGAAGCGTGAGTCGACTCCATGTCGACTCCAACAAGTCTACGTTGCTTATGTACAGTTGTACACGTTCACATAATATATTGTGCACATAGAATATTATAATTCCCCATTCAAAGGCGTATAATATATATGCGCGGACGTTGGGGTACATCTGGGGAGCGGCGAATCATTTAACACAATATATATATTTAATGCGGCCGCACACAAATTGTTTGCTATTGTACTGGCACTGCACTGCACAAAATTCATTTTTTAAAGTGTATGCATATTATTGACCCTAATTAATTAATATATAATATACTATATATTATTATAAGTGCCGTACAGATAACAGATGTTTGTTTGTGGAATTTAAATAAGAACTGAGTACAAAAACTTTGAACAATAATAAACATTTATAATAATTTAGCTTCGCGTTGGGTCCGACATTGATAAGCAGCGGCATTCGTAACTGTATCAAAATGAATAAAAACCAATGCTGATAGTGATATACCGCATTTGATCTCGTACCCTGCAGATTGCGTTATGCATTGCAATAATTAACGATTAGGTATACTGTATAGTTTTATTACAGCATTTTTTTTTTCAATTCCATTTGTTGATAAACTACATAATATATAATATTAGTAACTTTATACATTTAGCAGTTAGTCGAGTATACAGCTCTTTGTGTTCTGAAAACGTTTATACATAGTATAGTTAGGTACAATGTTCAGGACAATGTGCCCACATTATACTCGTAATATGGTCATACAATTTTTTTGTCGCTGCGTCCCACATGCACGTTGCACCTAATCGAACATACTTTCATTAGAATTATAGTTTTACTTTGTGCTATATCAAGAAACTGGGCCTACTAACCATATATATTTAATACCAACTCATTGCCTCATAAGTGTACAACGTACAAACGTAGGCATTTTCAAGAATCATTGAACTTCCACATATAACGAATGGAATAAAAAACTTTAAACAATTTTTTTTTCTGCCTTATTGCGCCACATCGCATCCACGCTGGTTACGGCAGACATGTTGGCGTCTATAAGAATTACCTACAATCTACATGCTCCTACTACCTATATCGAATTGGTATGCATTCAGTGAAAAGATGTGTACGATTGCACACATATCTATACGTTTAAGTATGTTCGTATATTAATGTAATTGTATATTTATAAGAATAACAGGAAATCCCATGCACGCATGTAACGAATTCTACATAAACATAATATGTATTTAGCTATTGTCGGGAAACAAGTTGGATGAAAAATTACATATTATAGGAGTAATGTGTCTACATAGTACGTGTTATAAAGTTAATATGTACTTAGTTAGTAGTTATACTAAATATCTATAGAGGGTGATGAACAAGTCTAATGTAACATGCTTGAATAAATTTGCATTCTTGAAAAAAGTGTGATCTAGAAAAAAATGTGCAAAGGAATAATAACTTTTAATAAGATAAAAACAGAGAGGAATTTTTTAAAAATAATTCAAGGTTACAATTGAAAAAATTTCAAGACGACATATTCCATATCTCAAAAATAAGCGAAACAAAACGTAGCTGAACATTTCAAGGTCAAACTAAAATTAATAAAGACCCAATGTCTATCAGAAGTTTGGCTTTAATTTTTATATGTTTTGACCTTGAAATGTTCAGGTAAGTACGGGGTCTCTTGTATGACGAAAACTGTTATGTGAAAAAATTTAACACTGTTTCTGAGATATTAAACAAATGATGTTTTTTTAACAAAGAATTTTTTTCATTAATTTTTATTAAAACTATTTAAAAATGACCTTGAAACTAAAAATGCTACCCACAAACTTGTTTTTTCGTATATTATAACAAAATTTTATATTACAAATCCGTCAACTAGTTTCTGAGATAAATGACAAACGAATAGGTCTAGGAAGTGTGGCTTCACTAATTTACAATCAGTATAAGTAGGAAGTACTTTCCTGATTCAAGAAATTAAAGAAAATGCAATATATGTATCTTAAGCAACTTGTATAATGTGGAAAATTTTCCAGACATTAGAGACAAGTTTAAAAGTCAACTGTCAACTATAATGAATAGTTATTATGCATCGGTTACAATGAAATATACGAGTAACTAAATTGGTTTATTATAAAAATAAATGCAATTGTTTTACAGAATAGGTATAAAGCAATTTGATATGTGCATTTGGGATTGAGTTACCTTCTACCGCATATTAAATAAAGGAATTCACACCTCAGAGGGTTAGAAACTAACTGATACGAGTAGACAGACTTTTATTTTAATTACATTATAAATTTATGAGTAGTTGCCTTTTTCTTATTTCGCGGGGTGACTCAAAACGTTTAGTAAGCCAATTGCAAGATTCATTTAAATGTTGTGCATTATAAAATACGAATTAAGTGATTATTCATAATGGCAGTCGCGTGTAAATGTTGTGAGCACCTATAACAGTGAATTAATTGCCATACATGTAAGTCACTAATCATATCGAATGAATAAGCCATAGGAACATTAAATGAACGGACAACGGGCATTTCGGTACCCTCAGCGTACACACTTAATTTTACGTGGTGTGTCACAACTCACAAGTCACCCTACATTGTTGTACATAATATTCCAATCGACCATGCCAGACGCATTGGCGTCAGGTGACTATACTGAATGCCTCGTTTATACTACATATATGTGCATATAAGCATTATTCTTTGTTCGGCACACATACTGGATCGGATGTGTTATATATAGGTGTAGCCTTTGTTAGACACATCGGCTTCGGTTTCCCTCAACATTTTCTGTTCATTATATTTATTTACGTACATATGTATGTTAAGATAACGTACTCGTACACATATTTAAGTGGAAATGTGTTCAAACAAAACAACACGTTTGAAGAGCTTTGAATGTGGGATGATTAGAGTTTTCGCTCTTTCTTTTCAAAAGTTTGATTTTTTGTTTTTTGTACGCTGGCGATGACGTAACTCGTGTATGATCCAGCTTTGTGCAAAACAAACAGTGTCCGCTTCAAACATATCATAATGTATATAGCCTATATAGGGTTACGACCTTAGCATCATTTCCCAGAGTCCATCTTAGCAAAAAGGCATAAAACTCAAAGATTATGTGTTAATTTAATAACTGCGTTCGTCATTTTTAAATGTGTTAACATATTTAACACATTTTCAGTGACTTTGAAATGTTAACCTATCCTATCTATAATACAATGTGGCAAGGAGCGTCTGTAACCATCTCCTGTACTCAATTTTTAACCAATTTAGTTGTTATTTTAAAAATATAGAAGATAATTACGGTACTAAGGTAATGAGCAATTAAATGAAAAAAATAAAACTACAATTATTGGAATTTTTCTTTTTTGATTTGCGTAATGGGCGTGGGCTCAGCTAGATCATTAGAAGGGATGCAATATTAATTTAATTCGAATTGAATTATCTTTGGAGCCTCGATATTCGTACTTTAATATGTAAATACAGTGGACCCTCGCAGATCCGACAAACGTTTTGCAGGGCCAGTGTCGGATTATCGAATTTATCGGACTATAGAGGGCTGCAACGGACCTCTGTAATCCGACACTTTTTATAAAGGAGTACCTTGTAATCCGACAATATAATTCAATCGAATACGAAGGCGTCGGCATGAAACAACATACTACACACATTAAAACAAATTGTATATATTGTATGTAGTATGTATTGTAATTTATTATTATTCAATTCATTGCGCTTAAGGTATCAGAATCTCTGTTTTTTCTTTAATTTCTAAAGTTTTGTGTTTCCGTTTTTGTTTTGTAATTGCAACATATTCGATCATGATTTACATAAATTTGGAAAAAAAATTAAAATGGTGAAATCGTGTGTCGGACTTAAGGGGTCTCCGGATTATCCTGGGGCCAGATTAGCGGGGGTCTACTGTAGCAGAATTTAGTACTCGTATGTATGAATAAATTGATGAAGCGAGCTTTAATTAATTTTCTTTTCAAGTTTTTCAACTACATAAAAACTATATAAATCAAAAATATAGACTAGTTATTCTAGTAGGATCCCATTTCCCATTCAATCATATCCTCCTTCGAAGTAAGTCTTTGTAAAGTATGTGCAGCGCGCGAGTTTTTGCACCTATAAACATATTTTCTGCTTTCAATATATGCTCTGTTAATACCAGGGCAGTGCGCGCAAATGCGTTTTTCTTTATATCATAATAAGTTTATGGACTTTGGTGTCTCCGCACATAAACTCGCGTCTCCGCATATTTTACATTGAGTCAGCCACACTTCTAGGTGTGGCATTAATTATTATACACATTTCCTTCGCGATAAGACGCGCGACTTCCACGGCCATAAGTCTTTTGGAGTTGAAGAGCTACATATTACATGTTTGTACCGAACCCGCGTGTTATTACATCTAATGGAAACTATTACCCACATACAAAGTTTATACATATTAGATACAGCAAGTCGCTACGCTATATGTCCGTTGATGAGTTGGCGCTTGAGATATAAATAAACAAGCATATGGACGCAAATGAACGAGTCACCGCCAATTTGATGCCAATTTTCTCTTGGCAATTGCGCATCACATATGTAGTCATATACCGTTTAAACATTTTACATTATTTATTGCCAACAGCGATCATTTAACTTTCGGCCCATCCATATCTGTGCACGTAAGACAAATGGGCGCGATACAGGAGGTATGACTCGTATGTGTCGTTTTCGCGACAAAAGCTAACATGTTCCCTGTCGTTTAGTATATATTCTGTCGTCGATTTTGGGTTTGATTCATTTTAATTATAAAATTTGAAAATAAAAAAATTATGGCAGGGAAAGTTACATTAAACTTATACGATTTTTCAATATCAATTTTAAAAGGTTTGA